>VWZT01014477.1:275229-325942 GCA_013397055.1 Pachycephala philippinensis | reverse complement strand
TTTTTTTTTTTCTCTTCTCTTCTAAGCTTTGTTTTTACTCTGTTTTGTGGGTTTTTTGAGGTGTCAGTCACTCAGGTTTGGGAAATGTGCTGGAATTGTTTGTTGTACGAAGGAGAGCATCGTGGGGAAACTCTGGGATGAGACACTTCAGACAGAAAATCACAATCAGTGCTTTTGCAATGTGCAAACACATCTCCCCCCCAAAGCCTGTCTATACAGAGAGGAAAAAATATTGGCTAAATAAATGAATAAAAACCCAAACAGGCAAATAAAATACTTAGTGAGCCTCTAGAGCATATCCATCATTCTCCTGAACCCTGCATGGCTCAGCACCAGCTGGCCTGATATAGTTTTAAGCACTGAAATATCACTTTTTAAAACTTAAATTGTGATAGTTTTTCATAAATAAATGTGTGTGGAGCAGAGAGCAGAGCGTGGCAGGTCACTTGGGGACTGTGCTCCCACCAATGGGACCAGAGTGAGGAGGAAGGGAATCCCAGCCCAAACTCTGCTCGTGCCCCACTTTCAGCTCTCTGTTTCTGAAAAGTCCCTCCAGGAGCCACAAATTTGTGCCAGGATTGTGGGAAAATGGGACACGGTGCTTTTCCTGAAAAATGACATCCATCAATATCCATCAATAAGCTGGGATTCTCCCAGCTGCCTCCAGGCTAAATGTGGTTACAATTCCCCCTCCTGGGTTGTTCCTTCTCGTGTGTGTGCTTAGAGATGAACGTAAGTCTGCTGTCCTCACATTCAAACATTTATTTTTTTATAAATAAGCATATTCTGCTGTGGGTGTATTCATCTGCTAAAAGCAGAGTTTGTTATGTTTGATTCACATGTGAATAAATCATGAATTTGGTGGTTTGTTTTCCAACACCACCTATTTTGTGATTCCTTAATCAAAGCAAACTGAAGGATAAATTGCAGTTTGATCTGATGGGGATAACTTTGATCCAGTGAGGCATTTCCTAGAGGCTGGGTCAGCCTCAGGAGATAAACTGACCACAAAGGAAGTTTGTGGAGAAAAAGCAGCCACTTTGACAGGACTCATTTGTCAGGATCAGTGGTGTGCAGCCCTGCTGGAAAACTGCTAACTGCAGGGTGTCCGTGTGGAATTGCAGCGATTCTTTCTGCTGCTCTCCTAAGAAATATGAACAGTGCCACCAGCACCTGTCCAGGCTGAGAGCTACTTTAAGTGGCAAACAAAACTCAGTTCTCTGAAGAGGTTTTTGTTGTGAGTATGGATTTCACTTAATAGCTTGAACACTGAAGAATTACACCAAATTGCACTTTGTGCTTTGATTCTGGTCCAGATATTTCCAAGCAGATGTGGTGCTCAAGCTAAAATTCAGTTGTTTGCTCTTTCCTGTGTTTATTTAGATTTCCTTGTTGCCCTGTGGATACACACAGTGGCTTTCAGAAGGGCTGCAGCTTCTTTTCAGACGCGCAGCAAATTGGGCACTTCTCTTCCAGGGTGGACTCAGCAGGGGAAGAAAAACCAGCCTTTGGCACAAGGATGTTTTTGCTTCTGTTTTTGGGTGTGCTGAATGCCAGGGGAAAGGGAGTCTGGTCACATGGTGGGTTTGCAGAGCTGTTCACATTTGGGAGAGATAAACTGTGAGCTCTCAGATATCCTGGATCCTGCAGGAATGTTGGCTGCTCCTGGGGTTCCTCTGCCAGTCCTTGGAGAGGTGGGAAGAGCAAGTCTCTTGGAAGTGCTGTCTAAGCAAAGCAGTGGAGGAATCTGGTGGAATAATTTCAGTTTTAATAATTCTGAGGAAGAATTTTCTCATGGAAAGGCTGCCCAGGGAGGTTTGGAGTGCCCATCCCTGGAGGTGTCCGAGGAAGGCCTGGATGTGGCACTCAGTGCTCTGGGCTGGGGACAACGTGGGCATTGGCACAGCTCAGATTTTATCTTGGAGAAGCATAGAATAACTTTGGCCACATCTTCCTGGTGTTTGCTTTTCTTCAGGCACAAATTCTTTTAAAACTGGCAGCTTTCTTAACCAGGCACAGGGTAATGGCATCATTGACATATCCTGTGCCCAAAGAGGCCATCTATTTTAAGGAATTAATTTCCATTTGGGATAGTCAGGAGCTTTTTAGTGTTATTTCATTGCCCCCACCTGCCTTTCAGACAGTTCTCCCTGACCTCTGTAGCACCGTCCTCTGTGTGAGAATGGGAGGTGCTGCTTAGAGCAAGAATTAATATCCTCTCCCAGCTTCTCTTCCGTGTTTTCCCCTTCCTGGCTTTGGTTTCTCCCACCTTGCCCATCATGGCTCTGGCACTACACAGGCTCTTCTTTGCTGTTGGATCCATGGGATTGTTCTCCTGGTTTTGGTGGATTTCACCTGCTCCTGTATAATCCCTTGTTGGGATTACACCCCTACAAGATCCACCCCTCCCTGCTCAGCTTGCTGCCTCCCAAGTGCCGTTGAACAAAGTCCTGAGCACTGCACTGAGTGCTTGAGATAATAAATGTCCTTTCCCTGCCAGAGAGGCCTCCTGCCCTGCCCTGCCCTGCATGACCACCCTGCAGGGCCACATCCAACTCTCCTCTGTCCCAGTGGCCCCACAGAGCAGGGACACAGAGAGGGACAGAGCTGGGGCACAAACACAAGGCTCACCAGGCTCATGCCCCTCTCATGGTGGAGCAAAGCATTTCTCCAGGGAGATTTTCTATCATGCAGCAGAAAACATCTTTTAGTTGGAAATGCCTTTCATTCTGTAGTCATCAGTTTGGGGCTGGTGAACAGCTGGGAAGAAATCCTGAATCCAGAAAAGAATTGTGTAGATGAATATCTAACACGGGAAAGATCTCTTCTGAGAAATCAGGCTTTTCTTCAATACTGCTGTGCATGCTTGCAACGACACGAAAATCAGTGTATTAATGTACCTGAAGACAAATAAAGCTTCTCTTGTTTTTCTTCCCAGAGATGTAACATCATTAATTCAGGGAACATTTGTGCGGACACAGCTCCCAGGGATGCACAGGGTGGGATTGCTGGGGTGTCTGTGCAGGGCCAGGATCAATGATCCATGATCCTTGTGGGGCTCTTCCAGCTCAGGATATTCTGTGGTTTTATGATCATCCAGGGCCAAGCTGGGATTTGAGGACAGTGCTGCATCTCACTGGAAAACTCTGCCACAGAGCAGTTCTGACCCGCTGGACCTGCAAGGCAGAACTGCAAATGTGACCCTTTAGTAGGTGTCACTCACTGCTTCAGCCTCCCTGTTACATGGTGCAGGTTAGCATGGAACGTTTTGCCAAGATTTCTGCTTCGGGGAGCTGGGATAGCCACAGGAGTGCACTTTGGGAAGCAGCTTTGGTGCCCAGTTTGGGAAGCCAAGGGACACATTGGCACTGGAGATATTTCTCCCTAAGGCAATGCCCTGTTTGCCATTTGACTTGATCAGACTGAGGATTTGAACACCTTAATTGCATGTCTAAACTGCAGGCTGTGAACTCTGCATTCCTTTGATGTGATCCTATTTCTGCCTCTCCCAGTGCCACTGACACTTGGCCATTCTGGTCTGGTTCAGTGGAGTCTGCAGCAGAAATATAAAATCCCAGAGAACCCCCTCCCTTAGTCTTTAGAGGAAAATGAAAACAGTGATCCAAAGATCATATTTCTCCCATGTTCTTCTGAGCTGATTTTACTCCTCTTTCTGAGGAACATGAAAAAAATGAATAAGCCCCAGATTCAATCTCTTCCTTATGTTCTTATCACAGACATCTTGATGTGGTGTACTTTTCCTCATCTTGTGTTTACTGTAAAACTGGGAAGTTGAAAAGTACAAGTATATGATCTGTCTGTACTCAAAAATTCTTTTGACCCCTCAAAACCCACAAATTTAAACCCCAAAATGGATTATTTGCTCTTGTGGCAAGATAAGGAATTTCTTTGTGCTAATAAATCCATGACTTTGCCTCCTACTTCATAAAAGGACAAAATAAAAATCAGTTTGCAAATGATTAGAATTCATTAAAATGTAATTATTTGTGAACTACCCTGAACTGATGTTCCTGATGAGCTGAGCTAATCCTGTGCCACTTCCAACCTGAATGGAATTGAAATGTCAAAGTCAGGACTCAGGGAATGCCTGGGGAGTTTTGGGTAGATGCAAGCCATGAAATGATGAAATATTTCCTGGGAGTTACAGCCCGAGCCAAAAGGCCACAAAAGTCTTTAGGCTTCATAACTTCACTATAGTTTTTGAACACTTAAAAGTAATATGATTTTTGTTCTGAGGCTAAGTGTGACTTAGCTAGGTGACAAACTTCAGAGGGATTTGGCTTCAGATCCAAACACTTGCTGTGGGATCAGCACTGGGTTTCCACGGATGATTCTCTGAGAGATGGACACTGATAATCCCTCTCTGCATCCTGTCCTGGTGCCCATGTAAGTCCCTATGGACAGAATATACACCAGATATAAATCCTGTGTCCAGAACCAGTTGTTTTTTCTTCACAATCTTGGAATGAATAGGAGAGGTAAAGGCCAGAGTCTGGACTGAGCTAATTAATGACATCCTTAAATAATGATGGATTGATATCCTAATACAGAGGCTGCTTTTTTCCCCTCGGTGTAGGAAGTTCCTCTTAAACCTTTGTGTTTCTTTATCCAGCTTGTCAGAGAGCTCCACTTTTCTGTGTATTGATAGAAGAAAATTGATTGTTAATCCTGGCTTAACATCTCACTCAGGTGCCTGTGCCAGCGTGTCTGATTCGTGTTTTGGATCCTCTCTGGAGTGTGAAGATGGGCTGGGAGGTGGAGCATCCCAAGGCAAAAGAGATGGGCAGATTCTTTTCCAGTGCCTGTTCTCTGGTGAAGAACGATGCCCCGTGTTAGAGGCTCATAATGGCACTGCTGACACGCAGCATTTCTGTGCTGATTAATTTCCTGCACGGATGAGATCCTTCTCTATTGCCTGATGGCCTCAGAGCACTGTTCTGAGTGTGTGGCAGGGCTGCTGCAAAACACTGCTCTGGAAGGCAGCATATTCAGAAAACACTGCTCTGCAAGGCAGTGTATTCAGAAAACGTTGCTCTGGAAGGCAGCATATTCAGAAAACACTGCTCTGGAAGGCAGCATATTCAGAAAACGTTGCTCTGGAAGGCAGTGTATTCACAATTCCCCACATGTTCTCCCACTCCTGCCAGACCATATGCAAGCCGACAGTTTGCATCAGGCCCCAGTGCCAACTCCTGAATTACTGCCCAAATAGGGAATATTTTGATAAAAGCAGAAAGCTTTCTGATGGCATTTCACGCCCCATTAGAAGCTCGAGGAGCAATGGCTAATGAGGTTATCCCAAATGTGTTTCACGTTCTGCCTCCTCCCTGTGCCAAGGTGCCCATCCTTCCCCAGCCTGACCATCGGCGTGCGAGGCACACATCGGTGCGTGCAGCCCGGGCAGGGAGAGCCCTGGTGATGTGGGAGTGAAGTGGCACTGCATAACTCAGCCTGGCAGCTCTCTGGAGAGCTTCCTCTCCGTGCTGGAGAGGCCCTCGTGATGGGGAAATTCATCTGCATCAGCTCCTTGTGGCTCTGCTTGGGTGGCAGGCTCAGCGTTCAGGAGGGAAGTGCCACCCACTCACAGGCACTGCTGGAGTGCAGAGCAGCTGGGGCTGCCCCTGGATCCCTGGAATGTCCAAGGCCAGGTTGGACAGGGCTTGGAGCAACCTGGGATAGTGGAAGGTGTCCCTGCCCATGGCAGGGGTGGCACTGGGTGAGCTTTAGGGTTCCTTCCAACCCAAACCATTCCATAACTCCATGATCCCCCACGGGCAGTGTGTGGTGGCACAATGTCAGGACCCAGAGCTGCAGTGGGAACAGATCCAGGTTTTGACCCAAACGATGCAGCTGAGTGCTCTTTGTGAGTCTCTCTGAGTTTGAAACTTCATTTGATCTACAGGGTGTTTTTAAGCATTCTGGATGAATGCTCTTGTGTACCGTGCTCAGTGATTCCTTGCTATTCCAGCATCATAATAACAAGGTTTATTATGTTCTTACCCAGCGTGTTGTGACATTATTGCAAAATTATTGTTTTGTTTCTCCTAAGCTCAAGATTTTTTTGTAACGGTAATAATAATAAAAGACATACAGGCTGATGAATTATCCACCATGTCAGACTGCAGCACAGCAGAGCCTGAAATAGCCGAGGGAGTAAAACAGAAAAATATCTCAATTTATGAGTGAAACACTAACACACACTAAACTTTTGCTGCACTATTCCTCATCTGATTTTTAGTTTTCTCTTCACAAGCAGACAAGACTCGCGCTTCTCCGGTGATAAATCTTAACCAGATTAAAGGGATATTCAGGCTTTCTCTGGAAAGCATAAATTGTGGCTTTTGTGCAGGCCAGGCTCGGAGAAAAGCACTACTCCTCAGTCTGGTAAGAGATGCATTTCCAAATGAATAGATAATCACTGCTGGTGCACAGCTAGATAATAGCTAACTTCTTGTATGATGTATCAGGTAGGATAATTTGGAATTGAATTGCTGCTGCTGGCCACGTGCAGTGAGCGTTTCTCACTCTGTAATTCTTGGGAGCTTTACAACTCCAGGAGTTTCCCTTCCCTTCCCTTCCCTTCCCTTCCCTTCCCTTCCCTTCCCTTCCCTTCCCTTCCCTTCCCTTCCCTTCCCTTCCCTTCCCTTCCCTTCCCTTCCCTTCCCTTCCCTTCCCTTCCCTTCCCTTCCCTTCCCTTCCCTTCCCTTCCCTTCCCTTCCCTTCCCTTCCCTTCCCTTCCCTTCCCTTCCCTTCATCTGCCATATGCTCTGTGTCCTCCTCGGATCCCTCTGTGCCTCCCTGTGTGCAGAACTAACAGGACTCCTCACTCTGTGCTGCAGAATTGGGAAGACAGTTTAGCTTTGATTAATTCCAGCTGCCAGTGATTGCAGAACATGCATGGGGACAGCTCCCCTTTAATCTCTGTTCATACCCGAAGTTCCCAGCACGGAAATATTAATCATTATCTCCCCAGTTGCACAGGATAAAGTGCAGGCTGGCTGATTATGGGGGAAATAACTTCAGGAGTTGCAATTGGGAAGGTAGTGCTTAGTGTTATAACACCGGAATGAAAAGGGGCTTTTCTGTGCTCACATCCTTGAGGACTGTAAGACAAAAAGGCCAGGAAACCCTACAGGATTTTTCTCTCATTCATCCCCTCCTTCTCCAGCTTGTTTGGTGTCCCAGAACACTGTGGAGGGGTATCTTTGATTACCTGAAACTCGTGGCAAAGAACAGTCAAGGTTTTAGGTGCATCAACCCTCCCACGTGGTTTTTTGGTGTGGCCATCTCTGCTCTGCCTCCCTGCACATCCTTTCTCTGAGCCATAAGGTGCCCTGCCAACGGGCTTCTTTCCTCAATAAACACTATTGCAGCTAATTTCATTAAGAATTGAAGTGTCACTAAGTCTCTGATGATGTAAACACATTCACCATGAAGGTGTGATAAGTCGTGGCAGGGACCCACACTCACTGTGCGCCCCCAGCTGTGTATCAGATTTACCTGGAATAAAGTGTCCTTTTCCTGTCCCAAGCTCTCTGTGGGTTCTGAGGCTCGAGGGGGTTTCTCTCCTGTCACTCACCATTGTTATAAGCAGCCAAATTCTGCCCTCAGGTCCCTCTGTGCAGCCAGGGATGTACAACCTCGCTGGGATCGAGGGGGTTGGCACAGGTTTCTCCAGAGGCTGGACTCACGGAATATTGCATTAACTGCACAATATCCTGCTGCTGCTGCTGCTGCTGCTGGGCAGGACCCAGCTGTGCTGCCTGAACCTCTGAGGGGGGACAAAATATTCAGAAGGAAAATATCAGCTGAAGTAAGTGGGACACGGCAATTGCAAGGCTTTGATCTGTTTTTACAGCCCATTTGAAACTGATTTTCCCAGCAACACTCCCACTACGCTGAGGTTTGGTAAAATAAGGAGTTACTGGGGCTGCTGGTGATTCACATTCGCATGGGGCATTTTTTCTCTGCTAAAGAAGGCATTTTGAAGTGTCCCAAATGGTTCAGGCACCTGATTAAGAGAGAGTCAGAAGTTCTAAGCAAAAGTAAACACCAGAAATCGCACATCACAGAGGAAAATGAAGGATATATTAAAGGCAGCTTAATTTTTAATAAGGGTTTTAATTACTTTTTCTTACATTATGTCAACATTACCGGAGGAAACCCAAAGCCTCGTCTCCTTGTGTGTCCTTTTCAAAAAAAGAGCTGCAAAGAATCATTTTCCTCCTCTGTGAGAGTGGAGTACAGATCAAATTCAGTAAAACTTGTCTCTGATCACACTGCAATAATTTCTCCAAATGGCTCTATAAATTAAAATATTTGCTCTGTGTTGAGCAGCGAGGGAAGACAGATTGTAGCTCATTCACCAGGAAAGGTCAGCAGACCCAAATGAAAATGCAAAAACATCAATTGTTTCCATTCACTAATCACATATAATTGGTCTGGCTCACCTGAACTAGAACACATTTGTTATTATAATGCATAATTAAAGTTCTTTTCATTTTGCTGCTTTCCAGATGCAATTACCTTTCTTTTAACAAATGCATGAGAAAGAAACTTCTTGTAAAACTGAAGATACATTTGACAAATTAGTATAATTAAGAAAATGTCCCTGAAAGAGGAAAAACTTTCTAAGTACGAACATTGTCAGCTCGCAGTACTTATTGCCTGGGCTTTGTGACTTCCATCGACAGAAGGAATTCTGATTTACGTGGGGGGTGGAAGTGTCCAAGTCAGCAGGGCTGAAACTTGAACATCTTCATTTTGCTCTTCACTTTCCAATCCTCTCATGCTTTCCTTTTGCTTTTAGAGAAAGAGATTTTTCCCCTTCTTTCTGCCATTCCTTGAACACAGAGTGTCCTGCAGCCCTGCTGAGTTCCCCCAGTGGCACCCCCTCCTCTCCAGCCCCCCGAGTGGGCAGTGGGGGCAGTGGGGGCAGTGGCAGGGACATAGGAGCTGCACAAAATGGACTCAGGTGAAAGATGAGGCAGTGCCCTTTGGGAAACCAGAAAGGAAAAACCCTTACAAACTGCACCTCTGAAGTGAGATCAGACACTGGGGCAGGTTTTGCTGTCAGGATTTTAAGTTCACTCAGCGTGGGCTGGGCTTGAGCCACTGAACCAGAGGCTCCTGATCCCAACCAAACATCCCGGGGTTTCTGCTCCTCTGCCCAAGTCGCCTTCTGGAGTCCTGCACATGTGCTGGATACCACGGGTTTAATGATCTATTAAATAGAGAAAACACAGCAGAAATCTGTGCCCATGGGCTCCTGGGAGCCAGAACAAGCCGCTGATCCTGTCACTGCAGTGCCCCTCTGGGGACATCCCGGGAGATCTGGGATGAAACAATGACAGGACAAGGACACAGCCCCCAGCTGGGCCAGGGGAGGCTCGGGTTGGACACCAGGAGCAATTTCTCCATGGAAAGGGTGCTCAGGCCTTGGCAGGGGCTGCCCGGGGAGGTTTGGAGTGCCCTGGAGGTGTCCAAGGAATTCCTGGACGAGGCACTCAGTGCTCTGGGCTGGGGACAAGGTGGCATCGGGCACAGCTGGGACTCCATGGGCTGGGAGGGCTTTTCCAGCCTGGATAATTCTGTGGAGCTCTGAAAAGAAGATCTCCTTCCAGCAGACTCTTGTTCCTCAAAGGTGGGTGTGTCCCTGTGCAGGGAGGGAGATGAGGGCAGTGGGAACAGGGACATTTCTCCCTAAATTCCAGCCAGGAAGGTGAAGATCCCTGACTCACATTCTCTACCGTCTTGTCTCTTTCTGGTGCATAATTTTGCCTTTTTCTGGTGCATAATTACTTTCTGTAACTTAAAGCTGATTTTAAATAATGATGTTAAAGTCGGTGATGGGTTAGAGAATTATTAGTATCTTCAGGGATCTAAGATTAAAGATTATAATATTAAGAAAATGCATGCAGTCATTAATGTAATTTTGAAGTGTAAAGCCTGTCTAATCTAATTTACTATATTACAGTATGAGCTATAATTTTGACTAATTAAATGTCTCTAATCTTTTTGCTAGCCTAAGCTTCGATTAACCAATATTTACTTTATTAGGATAAGATTAAATACCTCAGTTCCCAAGAAAAATCTTTAAAAAGTCGAGCATCCCAATTTCCATTGGAGCAGCGAGGCACAGGGCCATTTTAGAGAACCTGAATGTGCTCAAAGATTGAGCACAGCATTTACCTAACAGGCCCTATTAAGCTGGTAAAATGAATTTAATAGAATGTTGTAAGCACAATACTTTGTAATGCAGAATTTAGGGTGTAGAAAGAGGAAATTGCTTTATTCTGCTGTTTGTGCAGCTCACAATGTGAGGCAGGTGGAGGTTCACCTTCTGTGGGTTTTCAGTGCCAACCAGAATGACTAATAATTATTTCTGTGTGCAAATAAGAGGCACTGCAGGGAGAAAATGCAGCATGACTGGAAGGCAATTGATTGAACTCCTCGGCGCCGTTAAGTGCAGAGGGAAAGTTGCATTTGCAGGCCAGGGAATGCATCAGACAGGACAGGAGATAATAATGATAACCAAAGGAGAGAGCAGAAAACTTCTGCGCAGAGAGAGCGGAGGCACCCGAGCGGGGCGCTGCCTCCAGAGGGGCCTGCCAGCAGATATTTCATGCAGCAACTCATATTTAGGGCTTGTCAAACACACCTATTCCCCGGGTAATAAAATACCCCCAGAGCAGCACAAACAGTCTTGGAACAACCACCGAAGGGGAGGCAAGCGCCTGGAAATCATTGCCTGTCCTTGCCGCTGAGTGATGGGCCCCAGGAGCACAGCTCCCCTTCCCCAGCAGTGCCCAGCAATCCTGAGCACTCCCTGCTCCTGCTCCCTCACCCCACCCGAACCTGGATGTCCTTAGGAAGGGCAGGAGCAGGGAGTGGAAGAGAGGACTTTCTCCCCCACTGCCCCCTGAGAACTCAGTTTTTGCTCTGTGAGCCTGCCAGGATGGGAGGCTGCTCCAGGACTGCCTTTGGTTTGTTCATTCACACAAATGCCACATCTCCTGTGCTGGTTGTGCCCTTCAGCCTCTGTGCCCTCACCAACACTGGGACTGGAAGGAGAAACCTTGTGCTCTTGCAGCCTTTGCTGTGCTCTCTGATCAAGCCTTTCACACCATTCCCTGCTCAGAAGCTGGATTTTTCCTCCCCTTGGGCACCTTGGCAGCTGTCTGCACACCTTTTTGGGACGTGCAGGTGATGGGGGCTGTGTGCTGTGCTCCTGGGGAGCTCTCACCAGGAGGTGACACTTTCTAGGGGAAGGAGCATCCAAAGATTTCATTTTCCTCACTCATGGGGGCCCAGTCCAATGAGAAAATTTCCAGACAAACACCAGTCTCCTGCAACTTTGCCACTTTATTTAGAGGCTGCTATTTGTTCCAAAGGAACATTCTGTTTCGGGAGCAGCTGTGGAAGCTCAGTGGCACTCCGAGGTAAATCAGGCTGCTCCCTGCCCAGTCCCCATCTGGCCCTGCCTGCACAGAGCAGAGCTGGGGCTCCTTCTGTGACAGGTACAGACCAAAGCCAGGCTTGCCAGAAGGGACCGGGGGAGGATGACACCGATTCATGGAGAAAGGAGATCTGGGAAAAGCCAGTGGTGCTGGTACCCCCATCCCACCCCACAGCATCCCTGGCAGCTGCACTTGGTGCTCGTGCACCTCCTGGTACAAGGCAAACAAACACCCACTTCTGGCTCTCAGTCAGATTCAGGGTTCCCAGCAATCCCTGACTTTGTGCAAAAAGTGCTTGGAAATGCTCCAGGCCAGTTTCTGTTTGTTTGTTTAAACGGTGTTTGGGTGTTCTCTGCAGGCACTCCTAGCCTTGAAAAAATCCTGGAATGGTTTGGGTTGGAAGAGACATTAAAGCCCATCCAGTTCCACCCCTGCCATGGGCAGGGACACCTTCCACTGTCCCAGGTTGCTCCAAGCCCCATCCAGCCTGGCCTTGGGCACTGCCAGGGATCCAGGGGCAGCCACAGCTTCTCTGGGCACCCTGTGCCAGGGCCTCCCCACCCTCCCAGGGAACAATTCCTTCCCAATATCCCATCCATCCCTGCCCTCTGGCAGTGGGAAGCCATTCCCTGTGTCCTGTCCCTCCATCCCTTGTCCCCAGTCCCTCTCCAGCTCTCCTGGAGCCCCTTCAGGAGGAGATACACTCAGAGGCATTTAAGTACAACCTATAGAAATAATCTCCTTTTGAAGCCAGTTATGGAATAACACTAATGGGTTTTTTAAGCCTTACTAATATTCCTTATCCCTCACAATTCTGACTCAACAGACCAAAGCTGGGCTGTGAAGCATAGAGCAAGTACAAACAAAACAGGGATTTTTTCCCCTGAAAATAATACAATTTAAAAGCATTTTCCTCACACTTTGCAGGGCAATGTGCACCAGATCAGGGGTGTTTACAACAATTGTTTTTATTTGGTTTAGCAAGGCGTAACCAATGTAACATGAAGTAGTGCATGGTCTGTTTTGGCCACAGCAGTGGAACATAAATGATCAAATTAAATGGATATGATTGCAGTAAATATTACTGGGATGGAAACAGAATTTAAAGCAATCATTGTGAAATGAAATTAAACCCGAAACAGAAAAATTCCTGTAGCATAATTGCAAAAAATACTTCCATCAAGTTACCTGGATCTTCCACAGCCCCTGTGCATCTCTTGCAGTGCTTGCACCTTACTTGAAAAATCCTGTTTTCACTCCAAAGCACTCTGTAAGAAAAAACATCTTGGTCCATTGCTGAGTTAAAGCAATGCCAGGAATAATGTACAGGAATTTTTAGCAGTGGGCCAGGGGTAGATAAAAGATGCTGCAGGTGACAGAAATGGCCCAGGGGTGCGTGGGGGGAGACAAAACCTCTCCCTGACCTGGAGCTGGCCGTGGCTGTGACACTCCAGGGAAGGGAGGTGACAAATGGCCTCTCTTTTCCCTGACACTCACAAGTGCTGCTCTCTCCTGCTGGATCCAAGCCCTGGCACTCAGAACATTGAGTCATTGCTGAGGGAGAGCAGTGTCAGCTCCTGAGGCATCACCCTGGGTTTTCCCTGGGAATCTGCCACTCAGGAGGGGGCCAGAGCTGACCTGGGAACTGAGGAAGGCACCAGTGCCCTGAAGGAATTCTTGGACCAAAAGTTGCCCGTGGGTGTAAATCCGAGAGCAAACATCCTGTTGCTGATGGAGCACACTTTGGGGAGAGTTATCACTTCCTAATAACAATGCCTGAAGAAACGGGTTCATGTATCATCATGCTAAGGATATTTATAAATATATTTAAAAAGCAGGAAGGGAAGTAGCAGGCAATTTTGCTCCCAGAACATAAGTCAAGTGTGTATTATTAAGCCTAAATAGCCTGGATTAATCAAATGTCATATTGGCACTTCTAATAATGACTTTACATTGCAAATTCCATTACCTGGCTTTACCAGCCAGGAGAGAAGTTACAGAAGATCAATTAAACAAACAGGAAATTGCCTTTTTCCTTTATAGTCCATGACTTTCAGCACTTACCATGGTGCCAAGATCCTGAAAATTAAACAGGCATTTGCATAAGATTAATAACTCACTCGCTTTCTCCCTAAGTCACTGTGGCTTATTTAGGGCCCCAGAGTTATCTCGTGTCTGCTGGAGAGGCAGGGGAGGATGGGAGCAAATTAAAAATGGCTTAATGTGTCAGAGAGGATCCCAACATTTGAACAGGGCTCTGCCATTAGTAAATGCACCTGCAGCATCCCAGAGATTAATGAGCAAGCTCTCAGCAGAATTAATGGAAGTAGGACGCTGCCTACACGTGTTCCTGGGAACACTTCCCTGCCCTGGGGCATCCCTGTCCTGTGAGGGCTGGGAGTGACCTCCTTCGAGGCCTGCAGGGAAAGTTTTGGGGATGACAGCCCCTGTGCCATCGGCAGGGAGCTCCTGCAGGGAGCCCAGGCTGAGCTAGGGATACCTCCTAAATAGGGCTCATTTCCCTGGATCTGCTGTGGGTGCATTTTAAAGGGTGCTCCTCAGAAGGATTTCTTCTGTCCCACAGAACAGAGCAGGGGGGAATTTTCCAGCCCTGAGTTTTGCCTGCCTTTGCTCAGGATGCTTTGTGCCAGCAGCACCAGGCACTGGAGCTCAGCAGGTCTGGGACACTCTGAACTCTCGCAGCTCAGAGTTTGGGTGAGGCTGGCAGCACTTCCCTCCAAACTGACCCCATGCTCTGGATCACCAGATAAGGCACCTGGAACTGCAGCCCTTTGCTCAGGCTCAGCTCTACGTGGAAATCACTTCCCAGCCTTTAGGAGGGCACAGGGTCCCCTTTGGCATATCTGGGCCCAGGAACATCATAATTGCAATGGGGGAAAATCAGGCTGGCAGTGAGAGGGGAATAACAATTCTGCACATCCTCACCCAGCAGGGCGGGGGTCTCCCTGGAAAGGGAATAAATGATGTGGTTGTTACTCCTGGAGCTGCTTAGGAACACTTGAGGGAAGAGGGAACTTCCCCTGCTCCTGCAGGACCCTGGCCAGATGCTGACTGAGATTACTGGGAAATGATTTCTGTGTAGAGCTGAGCCTGAGCAGAGGGCTGCAGTTGCAGTGCCTTCTCTGGTAATCCAGAGCACGGGATCAGTTCAGAGGGAAGCGCTGCCAGGCTGTCCCCAAAACCCTGCACGTTCCCCTGGGTGTGCCTGGGACCCCAGAGCCACAGCACAGCCCTCAGTTCTTTAAGGAGGGGTATGGAGGGGTGGAAGGAGGCAGAAATTTCCTTTAGGGGCAGTTCTAGAGAACAGGCACGGAATGTGGGAGGGCAGGAGATGTGGGGGTGAGAGTTCCACCCACTCCTGTGCACCTCGTGGCAATAAAGTGTGCAGAGTCTATAAAGTGAGAGCTTATGTTTGGATAAGAACAGGCAGGAAATAAAACTCAATAATTACTCATAATAATGTCCTGCTTTGAGAGATGGAAAATGAAAAGAAAATAAAAAACCCCAAACCTGCACCTAAAACCAAACCCCAACCCCCTAAACCTGAACTCAGCCAAACGGAAAAATTTCCTTTGGGCTTAAGGCTGATAAATAACTGAAACCCATTAACACACAAATACCAGTGTTGTGTAACATAGCAGATGAAAACCTGTATATGTCCATATATATCACATTTATATGTCATGAATGTGTCACAGCAGCTTCACAGGGGCTCAGACCCCACTGGCACCAAGCATCTCAAACCTGCTCTATCCAGAACGGAAAATGCATTCCAGGGGAATCTAAAAATGCTCATATTTGGAAATATTCAATTAAGTCCTTCTAGTTAACAGCTAATCTGCCTTTAAATTAATGATATGTAGGCACAACCTTTATGCCATCTTAATATGCTTCTGTCCCAGCATCTCCTTGGTTTTATTAAAATTTTAATAACTTTTCAAGAAGGGGAATTATGTCTGATATTGACTAAGCTATGGCTGAATTAGAAGCTGGTGAGCCTGGAACCTGACAGTTCATTTAATTCAGAGTTCCAGACTTGATGGTCATAGACTGCCTTTACTGTCCTTAAAAGTTATCATCTCTTTTTGGGCTGGAATCTCTGTCTGCAGTTGGTTTTGAGAATAACAGCAAATTAGGGCTCTTATCTCTGTTCCATTACCCAGCCTCAGGCATGCACTGCTTTGGGATGCAGGGATGAGGATCTCTCTATCCGTGGCAAAACCCGTGCCAGGAAAAGGAACAAACTACTGGATTCTCGTGGAAAAGGAGGGGGAGAGAGGTGGGGCTGCAGCAGGGGTGGGGTTGGGAAATACAGGAATGGTCGTGTGGCTGAGTAATGGAAACTCAAGGGAAAAAGTGAAGGGGAGGAGGTGAGAGTGGAATGAAAAAGGAGAGGGAAGGGATGATAACAGAAGGATGGCGTGAGCTAAAAACCAAGGTGAGGAACAGAACAGCTGAATAAGGGTTTGAGAAGGAAGATTGTGCAAGTTGTTACCACTTTGGGGCTTTTAAGGAAAGGAGCCTCAATTTTATGCAAGAATAAAATGTAAGACTCAAAGTAATATTGGTTGGGATGGGCTGGAAAGGGAATAAAGTGATTTAGGAAGGAAAATATTGGCAAGGAAAGTAAATATTGGCACAGGGTAAAAGAACAGAAGGGGAGAGCGAACAAAAGTAGGGATGAGAAAAACTGGTGCACAGAAGGAAACCAAATGGCTTTTTTGGGAACAGGGACCACCGCAAAAAGAAATGAGGGCACCAAGGGAAGGAAACAAAACACCACAGATTTAGTTCTCATTTTGTTGGGGACTGAAAAAGAAGGGATGGGGAAGGAAGCCCAGGGAAGAGGTCTGAGAGGACCCTGAGTTCAGCTTCACCAGTGCTGGGGATGTTCAGGGCAGGGCAGAGGGGCCTGTGGCAGCTCTGAATTCCTGCAAGCACTTGGCTGCCTCACCCTAACCCTGACACTACCCAACGCCTCTCAGTTTGTGCATTTGGACATTGATGTAAAACACTATTACCCAAATTCACTGTAATTCTGTAACAACATCTGCACTATGGCTAGGACTGAAACAAATTGTAAAAACCCATCAATTTCTGTGACTAAAATGTTGCTATCTAATATTCCCCAGTTTTCTTGCTGAACTTCCCCCGTGTCTAGAGCAGGGAGTGAGAAGCAGGCAAGGGGCATGTGACAGCTTTAGCATATTTACAAAAATAACCTGTTTAGGAGATGTTTTGTGACCTTTGCAGGGGGAGGCAGAAGCCACAAGAATAACACTGGCTGGTACAAGCCTTCCCCTTCCCTCCTGCCCAGCAGGAGCTGGCACCTGCCCGCAGCTTGTGAAGGCTGGGCAGGAAAGAGAGCAGCAGCCTCCCTGCAGAAGGACATGTGGCAGCCACAGGGCTTCCCTCCTGCCCAGCAGGCAACGGGAACGGCCTCTGGCTGGGCCAGGGGAGGGTCAGGCTGGACATCAGCAGGAATTTCCTCATGGAAGGGGTGGTCAGACATTGGCAGAGGCTGCCCAGGGAGGTTTGGAGTCCCCATCCCTGGAGGTGCCCAAGGAATTCCTGGACAAGGCACTCAGTGCTCTGGGCTGGGGACAAAATTCAGAATAGCTCAAGAAGATAATTAATTCCTGTTTAACAAGCTGTCAGCTTTCCCCTTCATTAGTGACAGGAAGAGCTCAGTGCCATCAGAAGCCCACAGAAGTTCTCTGGCAGTCACGTCCCGGGGCAGCCAGAGTCTCCTCAGGAGATGGCAGCTGTGCTTCTGGCACCTTGCTCACAAGAGCAGCAGCACTGCAGGAGGACCTGGAACCTTCCCTCAATGCCCATATTTCCATTTATCAGAGACTGGTGTTCTCAGTCAGTGGGAGCTTTCTGGAACCTTCACTTTCAACAAAGTTTAGCCTGTGCTTTTGAATGATGCTTTTTTATATAGATACTTTGAATAAAACATTCATTCCCTCCCCTTTTTGGATGGAATTCCTACCTTTTAAACACATTTTTCTATTGATTGAAGTTTCTCCTGTCTGGCATTCTCCAGTAGTTCCAAATGGAGGACACGGTGAAAAATGTTAACAGAGTCCCACTCCAAATATTTCAGTGGAGATCACAGCTTGAATGCATCCACTAAATCCTGCCCTATGATAGCTTTTCCTGGGAAATCCACGGTATATTTATGGCATGTGCCATTTTGCAAGTTTGTGGATGCAAAATTGCAGTATCTTCAGCAGTTCTGTGGTGTTTGCACAAAATTTCACTGTAGCTACCACCGTCTCTGGGAAAAGAAAAGGTCACCCAGTTAGAAAAAGGACAGGGGCAAGTTTCAGATGGGGAGCTCAGCAGGAGATAAAAATCTTGTTTTCCTGAGTGGATTAGTTCAGGAAGCTGGGCCCTGGATGCTATGAGTGGATCAGAAAAGGGGATCTGTCAGAAAATGCAGAGTGATTTTGCCCAGAGAACCTTTTCTACAGCTGAGTGAAAGCTGCAGCACTCAGTGCAGGGAATATCTCAGGGTTTGTTAGGCAGCATCCTCTTGCTGCCTCAGTGTCTCACTGGCTGCATATTGACTCCCCTGAGTGGGTAAGGGTGGCATCATTTACATTTGCAAAACCCCTTTCATTTTTCTCCGGGAGAGTTAACAGCCCTGACAAGACTTTTCCAGCTGCACCGTGGCTCCATAGCGCAGGGAAAAGCCCATTTCAGCATCTCCTGCCTCCCCTGCATATTAAACAGCATTGCTGGGGAGGAGGTGCATTGAAACCTGCCAGACTGGGGTGTGAGCCTGAATAACTCACAATATTTAGATGTGAGCAGTCCCAAGCCTGTGGAGAAGAGCAGAAATGAAGCTTTATGAAACCCCTGATGCTTTGCTCCTTTAACATAATACCTTTTATTTTTGTTGTTGTGCTTCTTTTATTTTTTACTTAATGGGGGCCCTATTTACTTTTTGTAAGTCTACCACTTTAAAATCAAGTTATATAATACATATAGCCCATGCTTCATAAATTCAAATGCTGGAACATGAAAATAGTTTTTAGAACAACATTAAGGAAAATCTGTCTTTTTTATGTGTACCAAAGGCACCACAGTGACGTTTTTAGGTGATGCACCATAAGTTTGCCAGTGCAGCAGACCCCAGGGAAATTATGATAACAATAAAGCACATATTTAAAGAAAGATTTTTAGGATTTTTAAAGCCGTGTTGCAAAAAAAAATTTAGAGTAATTGTATAATTACTGTTTTACTTTGGGTTTTGGGTAGGGTTTTTTGAGAGGACTTCAACTCAGGCTCTGATTTTATGGGAGCAATTTGCCAGACAGATTATTCTGGGAACATTCCATAGCACAGAAGCATCTTTGTGTGGGATAATCAGGTAGGCAGGGATCTACTTACCAAAAACTGCCCCTGCCCCTATTGCTGTAAATTGTACCTGTGATTATTCGCAGGCACAGAGGCTGATCCTGGAAACTGGGGCCTTAATGCTTGAATAATTTATTGCAAATGGGATTGGGTAGTTTGCCAGTGGTAAAGCACCCTAAAATCCAAGGCATTTCCTGTATCCATGGGGACAGTGTGGGCCAGCTGGGGGTGTAAAGGCAATGTCAGTAGTGAAGAGGCAAAAGGCTTTCTGCTGTTTGTGTCAGGCACTGGGTACCCACAGCACTCACCTTGGCAGCAACGGTGACATCAACAAACATTCCTGGGGTCTCAACATTCCCTGGAGAGCTGCAGCTCCCCCAGCACTCCTGGCAGTCCCAAATAGGGGATTTCACACCCTCGAGTCAGGGGTTTCACTCACAGGCTGCACTCCACACTCCTCGAGGTCTTTTCTTCTGTGGGAATCTTAAATTCCCTTCCAACCCAAACCATTCTGGGATTCTGTGGATAGGAAAATGAAAAGGAAGAGGGGAAAAAGGAAAAAAAGACAAAGAGAAGGTGTCCCTGCCCATGGCAGGGGATTGGATGAGCTTTAAGGTCCTTCCCACCCAGCCCATTCCATGATTCCATTATTTCAGCCAGAACCCCCTTTCCCAAGGGGTTCCCGAACTGCGGGGCTCTGTCCCAGAAAAGCTCCCCAGCTGTTCCTAGGATCGCTGAGGCTGGAGGGGACTCAGGAGCTCAGGATAATTCTGAGCACCACTTTGCAGCAGGTTGGAGCTTCAGTATGATCCTCAGGATCAGGTTTTCACCAAAATGGTTCTATTTTTATGGAAATCTTCCACTGGGTGCTGCAAACACCTCTCCGTGGAGCAGAGCTCGTCCCTCTGCCTATCTTCCCACCTCCTGGAGCTCCACAGGGATTTCTAAGGCTTAAAACCCACCAGAAAATGGAGTACCCAAGGCTGTGCAGGGCCCAGCGGGTGCTGGGCTGTGTCCCAGCCTCTGCAGCACCACTCATTTTGCACAAGGTGCACTTGGCTGGCTGCGGAGATCTGTGATTAATCACCACCGAGCCTCAATAATGCAAAGGAAGCACTTCCATAACAGAAGTCCCCTCACGAAGGAAAACTTCATTTCTTTAAAAAAGAATAAATCTTCAAGCGATTTAATCTTTAAAGCCCCATTGCTGCTCACGGATGGTTTAGATATAAGGAACATCTCCAGCACATGCATGATTCAAATACTCTTTTCAAATAAAGTCTTTTGATGAAATAAGGGAATTAAACATCAAACCCAACATCTCCCACTTACCAAAGAGTCCTTGGTGTGACAGCTGGTCAGCTGAGCAGTGGAGAGCTGGCAGCTCCATCACTCAATTCATTATCCAAATGTTTTAGAGCACGAGATGATTTTATTAAACCGCTCATGTCTAAGAGTCGTTAAGAAAACCAGCAGAAAATGCTCCCTAAAAGCAAAAAAGAAAACACCAGAAATGTATTTGGCACTCTGGATGGAGCCACACAGCCTCTAGCTGAGCTTTGCCTTTTTTTTCTGCTAGTGCCACGATATAATTTCACGTGAAAGGAAAAAGCAGTCTCACTGTTAGAACATCAAAGCAAGCCCAGGCCATGCTGTGTTTTAAATAAAAGGACAAACCATTGGTTTCCCCATGTCCTTGTCCTCCTTGCTGGAAGGCTACATCAGCAATATTCCAAAGGCTTGAAATGTGGAAAACACTTTTTTTCCCCTTTTTTGCAAATTCCACTGGTTTTCAGATGGTTCTCACATCTCTCCATTTTCAGTGGGAAAAAAAAAGAGAGAGAAAAAGAATTAATTTGTGTTTGCATTGCTATAGTACAACCCTCCTGATTTTTAATGTTTAATTTAACGAATGTCATGGGGAAGGTTGGGTAAAGTTCATGTCACAATTTCCCAAGTTTGGATTTAGGTAGGGCACATGGAAGGATTCCTTCCAGGGCAGGAACAGCACAGAATTCGTTTTTACATCTTGCATAAAAAATGCACAATCTCCACACTAAAAATAGTTGTGGACAGTACACGGGGCTTTGGAATAATCTCTAAATAATAAATCTTTGCTTTTCTGCTGGTTTTTCCCCCCAGACTTGTCCAATCCGTGCCATCTGTGCTCCTTTGCTGTTTAAAAGGGGCCTCGTTGGCACAAAAGGAGATTTTAGATGTCTCCACCCCTTTGAAAAGCTCCCAGTCGTGCTCCAGGAGCGCACCAGAAAACACCTGCACAAATAAACAGCTGGTTGAGGCAACAGGAGTTTGTCAGTCAAAAACTTTTTGATGATCTTTTTAATTTTCTCCTCCTCTTCATTTCTTGCCAGTTCTCACACATTGATCGAAATGTGTTAAGGACCAGCAGCAATTTCTTATATTAATAAGCTAACTCGGCTCCCTGCTGCAGCTTTATTGAACAAAAATGAGTTCTAAGTGCCTAATAATGTATTCTTACTGCCTTTTCTAGAATTCAACCCTTCAGTCTGCCTCTACTCTTACTTTTGGGGGAGGAATTTTCCCTGATATCCAACCTATCCCTCTGCAGAGCCTTCCTGCCCTCCAGCAGATCAACACTCCCACCCAGCTGGTGTCACCTGTGAATAAAGGGTGCCCTCATTTCCCTTCTCTGAAACAATTTAGTATTTCAAAGATGGCATTTGCTACAGTGGATATGAAGGCAAAAGTTTGTCTCAGAAAATACCCCGTATTTTGTGCAAGGGAGATGTAATAATCCCTGGGGAGTAGAGAGGAATCAGAATGAAGTTTTACAAGATATCCACACACAGCAAAGTGTGAAATTTCACACTCCCGTGTTCTGACTCTTATTTAAAGAAGCTGAGTGTTTGTTCTCCTCTCAAACCCATTTAGCTGATTTCTATTTAATGCTCCCCTAAATCTCAGGTGGTTTTCTGTTCAGGTTGCACTGAGCAAGAGGCTTTTGATGCTGCAACAGAGCTCAAGCTGGTTCCCTTCCCCTCAGGAAAAACAGCATTTCCAGAATGTTCCTGGGCTAGGAGGGAGTGAAGATCTCCTCTGCAGGGGCTGGGTTTGTAAGGAAAAGGGTTCTTGGGAGGTTTGGAGTCCCCATCCTTGGAGGTGTCCCAAGAAGGACTGGAGGTGGCATTCAGGGCTCCGGGCTGGGTACAAGGTGGGGATTGGTCACAGCTTGGACTCAGTGATCCTGGAGGGATTTTCCAGCCCCAGAGATCCTGGGATTCTCTGATAATGAAATTAGCACTGCCTCATGGCCCTCAGCCCTTTCCAAGGCAGCTGGAACTGTGCTGTGGGACAGGACACATGCACTCTGTTACTGACCCTCCCCTGCACTTCTCCAGCATTCCTGTTCACCAGGGCCAGAGCTGGGAGTGCTGGGGTGGCCCAAAGGCCAGGGGAGGTCATGGAATCCTTTTCCATATGGGATCACATCCCATCTGCGCCCTCCCACAGCACGGCAGCCAGGGAAGGGGCCTGGGCTCTGCAGAGCTTTTATGGCTGCTGGGCACCGGTGTGGGGTTTGGCACGGGATGTGACATCCCAGGGAAGGGCCCTGCCAGTGCAGCCTCACACCAGGCTTAGGCTGCCACCAAATTTGGTGGTGACACTTCTGAATCCACAGGTACCTTCAGTCAGCAGCTCATTGATGAGCATCACAGGGCAATGGAGAGCTGAAAAGCTTCTTAAGAGGTTGGATGGCCAGTTCTTCCTAATTCTCATGGGAACCACATATCCAAAACCTGTTGCCAAGGTGGCTTTACAAATTCAAGACATTATGATTAAATAAATAAAAAAAGTCAAATACCAGGATAGGATGATTATGTTCCAGCATCTGATTTTGCAGCAGGTTCTGATTGCTCTGGGAAGTGGTTGAACAGTTGTGTGGAGACATAAAAGGGTGGCTGGAGCCCACAGCCGAGATCCTGCAGGAGATAAATGGAATCCAGGCAGCGGATGATCCTCGGCTGAGCACAAGCTGCAGGGTAAAACATAAGCTTCAATCAACTCTTGCAAATAATTTGAGCCCAATGCTATAAGTGCCTTAAATTAAATCCCTCTCAACAGCAGCCAATCTAAATCATTAGACATATGTCACGTAGTGAGCCATAATCACCCAAAGAGCCGTGTACACAGCATTTCATTTACATAGGGAATGGATTGCAGGGCTTAATTTGACCATTTTTCCGTGTTCTGTGCCTCAGAAAACACTGAGTGAGAGCAAGGCTGGTGTCACTGAGTGCACAGAATTCCGTCCCCCAGCTTGCTGTGACACACAGCACTGTGCAAGGAGCTTCCCTGCCCCACAGGAGCATCCCCCCGGCCAGGATTTATTGCTGCTCTAGGATTTTGGAAAGTTTTGGGGCAGGCAGGAGCATCAGAGGATCTAGAGTGATCTCCCAGCATAAACAGGCAGCTCAGTCCCATGCCCTCACCCCAAAAGTGAGCCCAGTCAGTGCTGCTTGCCTGTGGCCCAGATTTCGGGGTGGATTTGAGCTGCTGGCAGCCTGGTGAGGAGCAGCATGGGGGTTTAAAACTGGACCTAGGTTTTAAAAACAAACAAACAAATAAGCAAACAAACACCTTTTATGTGTTAGGGAAAATAACAACCAGAGACAGCTCTGTGTTCTCTGTGCTGCCTGCCTAGCTCTGGATTTACTGGAGCCTGTGTGATAATGCTAAAATTGTGCATGTGGGGTTGATTTGCAGGGGAAGATTGGCCTCAGTGCCACTTTGAACAGACTTAAAACCCAGTTCCCCGAAAATGTAAACCTGTTCAAATGTGGAATCACAGGATCATGGAATACCCTGAGTGGGAAATCTGACACACACACAGGAAAATGGAGCCACTGAGCAAGGGAAAAATATGAAGTATCTCCTTCAGCTGAATTTTTAGTTTTATTTTGAAATTTAAGTTGTTCAATCAGGAGATTGGTGGTAACACATTGGCCATTATGGCCATCATTTGTTTCATCAGTTACGGAAATATTTAATTGAATTGAAGCCATCTTTACACACTGTACTAATTACAGTTTCCTCTTCATGGAAAGGTTATTTTATGGACTTTTGATGGAAATTTCTTTCATTACAATGAAGCTATGAGGCAAAAAAATCTCCATAATAGCAATGCTTACTAGCATTAGCTTTCATATTTTAAAAATACGATTAACAATTTAGTAAGTCAGATATTCACCTTGTGGAGCCTGGAGATGTTGTATCCAGTTTTTTTAGATAATTGTCTTTTTCTTTCTTTAATTTTTAAATTAATTTTTAAAATACAGTTTTAGCCCCTGGGTAAAATTACCCAGGATCAAATTTGCCTACCTTTTTTTCCCAAAGTACATATCTAACTTCCCTATCAATAAGTGTAATAATTACAACAAAGAATACCTTTAATATAATAAATGGAATAACTCTAGCTACCATCTCTAATTAGCTTTAGCAATCCCCAGGAAGCTGTTCCCAGTGAAGCTGCTGCAGTGGAATGCCTCAGTCTGGGTGTGATTCCTGCTGAAGCACATTTCCATGTACACACAAGGTGCTTGGAGCAGCCTGGGACAGTGGAAGGTGTCCCTGCCCACAGCAGGGGTGGCACTGGATGGGCTTTGAGGTCCCTCCCATCCCAAACCAATCCAGGATTCTCTGATTCTAAGTTCTTTTCTGAGGGAAGCACTACAAGAAGGAAGTGTTCCCAGAGTTGTTTGGGTTCCCATTCCATATTTCTCCTGGAGCTGTATAATTTAGCACTTGATGTAAAGTTGTCATCAGGTGCAGCAGTGTTTTGTTTACACTTGGTGCTTTAATATTTGCAAATGTAGACGTTGAATAAGACATTTTTCAGACTCAAATGGCCCTCAGTAGATTGAGGAATAGAAATGTTCCAGATTGATAATTACCAAGAAAGCTTTAAACTGCAGGCACCTTCAGTAAGTGTCTTTTCAAGATCATTATTATGAGGAAATGTGGCAGCTCAAAGCACAGGTGCTGATTAAACATTACTCATAAGAGTGGATCTGTGGCAAAATCGGCACCCCCCCACCCTTAAGAGCATCATCTCAGACGAGCTCCTCAGACATTACACTTCCCAGGACTGAAAATATACCTTGCTTTTCTTAAAAACAGCTGCTGCTGAGGCTGCAAGATAAATAACGCCCTGCTTAGGAAAATGGCAGCCCATCTTCTCTGCGTTCCTTCCTGATACCTGAGGATTTAAGGATGAAACTGCATTAGTGCCAGTTAAAGGGAGGCAGAACAATGCAGCAGCATGGGAAAATATGCTGCTGTAATGTTTAAAGGAAATCCTGAGCAAACCCTACAAGTTTCCTCATGTCCCCCAAAGAGTGAAGTGTCCCACCCCAAATGTGTGTCTGGAGCTGCAGAAGAAGCAAAACCATGGATCCAGTGGGAAACCTGGGAACATTTGGGTTTATATCCTTCCTCTGTGCCAAGAGAAGCTTAAGGGGGGGATTTATTTCTTACAATGAAAATCAATCAAATCACTTACGTCTCTTTGCAGTTTTCGTTTTTGAACTTCAGGTTTGTCCTTCCTTAATGCCAGGCCCGGAGTGATCTGGGAGGGAAGGATGGGGACAATCACAGGCAAAGTCCTCTCCATTTTACCTGAATGATTTTATGCCTTTTCTCCAGAGTGAGAGGAGCAGCTCCAGCCTCAGAGAAATCTGCCATCAGCAATTGTTGAATTTGGGATGGAAGGCACAGCCAAAATCCCCCACGGCCTCGTGCAGAGGCTGTGGCAGCAGGAGCTGCTGTCATTTGGGATCCTTAATGTCCAAACTCTCGAGCAGGACACGAGTTTTTGCACAGCTCTACAGGAGCTCACAACTCCTGAACAACAAATCAATGTGATTTCACAGACCCTCCAGCACAACCTTTTATATCTTTCTCTTATAGCACTCACATGCTTCTTGTTGCAGAAATCAACACACATCTGCATTCCCAGTCATTTTTCTTTCTTCCCAGGGATACAGCTGTAACTTATCAAAGTGGAGGCTGCCTGCAGCCCATTCCTGTATCCCCACAATCCAGCATGGATTACAACGCTGAGGGCTCTGATAACAATAACTAAGGATGGTTTGGCTGGGGCACACTATCAGGGTTCAAATGCATTACAACACGGCTCAAAGTGCTAAGTGTGCACAGCAGTTTCCAAATGTGGGATCTGCTGCAGCTCTGGGGCTTCCAGGCATCCCCATGTCCATCATTCCTGCTGGACAGGCAGCTCTGCCTTCGGGCCAACTGCAGCAGCTGGAATTCCAAAAGAGAACAGCCAAAGACTAAAGTTAGAGCTTAAAATGTCCCCCCTGCCAACTTTAACCTCCCTCCAGCACCTCCTCTCTGGAAGGGATGTACTTTGGGACAGTCTGTGATCTGATTTCATCCATGCTTTTTGGGGATAAACTCGGATTTCTTCAGCTTTAATAAAGACCTTATGTTCCTAAGGATCTTAGAGATAATAGCGCTTAATGGGCACTCAGGAAAAGACAGACTGTGTCATTTTTAAAGATATAACCCTGACATTTATGCACAAAAACGCTGTTTGCTAAATAGCGCTCATTTCAAAGCATTGTCTTGGATCCTGAAATGTCTTTCTATTCCTGGCTAACAGCTGGAGAAGAATGGCTCATCCCGATGCAGTTCCCTTGCAAATGAGCCCACAACTGCTCTGGAGTGGGGCTTCTTCTCTCCCCTCAGGGCTCCTCTCCAGAGGAACTTTCCAGGGCTCAGTCGAGTGAATGTCTCTGTTTCCGAGGGTCATCTGCTGTCAGAGTGCAGAAAACCCTGTATTTATTGCTGCTTTCTGTGAGTGTCACCTCTTGCAGCAAAGGACAGTGTAAAGCACTGTTCGCACAGATATCTTCCTGGTTTAACCAGGTGCCTGTGGAAAATCTGGTGGCAAACCCACTCTGAATTCAATTTTCCTCACTGTTGTTTTAGGTGGGGCCTCTAAAGCTTCGTTTGCTTTGAGCTTTCCTCAAGTCTAAGGTACAACTGCTTTGTACCTGCCCAGAAATCTCACTGTATTTGTAAGCAATTGAATACTTTTGAGATGGACTCCGATAAAAGCAGTAAATAAAAATTCCAGCAATGCCTGCAGCTCGGTGCCATCAGTCTGTCAGTCTTCATCCCACCAGCTTGCTGTCCACTCTCCTCCTCTGCTTTTTATTTCTGCCAAACTCTTTCCCCCTTTCTTTACTCCTTAATATAAGCACTGATTTTTTTTCCCTGTGATTGTTCCTTCCTTTCTGCTTTCCTGTTGCCTCTCCATTTCCAGCAGCATCCTGTAGTCCTGCCCATGATCAGCAATTAATGTGTCAGGATGTCTCAGAGGGAAATCCTCTGACTCAGACACTGAGGGAAAGCAGAACTGTGAAGCAGGGCTCTGAAAGATTTAAAAAGACGGCAGAAAGTAAGTTTCTTTTCCAGTGGGACTATTTAAGCTGTTACAGCACGGTGGGAGGAATGCTCAGCCGTGAGGGGATTTGATCAAACCCTGCTGGAATCGGGAGAAACGTTTGGAACAGCCCACAAGCCATGGCACAGTGCAGGCAGAGGGAAATATAAAAAATAAAGGCAGCAAGAGCACAGTTTTAAAACTTTTATCAAATCGAGAGATTGCACCTCGAAAATGATGCTTGAGTTCCTGCCTGGTGTTGCAAGAGATACCTAAATCAGGTCAACCAGATTTTTTCCCTGTTAATAAAAAGGAAAAAGTTCATTAGTTAGAAATTCTGTAACATGAATCATGCCAATTGTGCCTTTGGGAAATATCCCCACTCACAAGCTGAAGTGAAAAAATTCCCGTTGGAAAAGGCAGATCCTTGTATCTTAATAAGCTCAACTTCTTCTATCTATACATATACACATGTATTTTTATCCATCTGCTTTCCAAAGGATCAGGTCAGGGCTGAATGCACCTTTCTGGAGTGCCGATAATTATAAAAACCTGCCCTGGCTCTCACGGGGGATGTTTTGGGTGGAGAATGCTGTACCATTTTTATTTAGCACTTTTTTCCTGTCCTCTGTGCTGGGTGATGTGTTCAGAGCCCTCGTGAGGGGCTGCAGCCCTCGGGCAGTCGCAGACCCCACACGTGTCTGAGGCCAGAGTGGATTTGTGGCATTTTCATCACTGGTCATGCTGCATGAAAAGGGCAGGAAGGCTGAGTTCCCCTGAGAGTTCAGGAAAAAATCAAACAAATTTTGAGCAGCCTTGTTACAGCTGGGAGCAAAACCTTCACAAAAGCAGCTGGAATAAAACCATGTCCGAACAGGGAGCTGGATTTTGGATAGGCAGTTTGGGGCAGAGGAGATACCCAGCTTGTCAAATAGGCAGTGACCTTGCTATAAACAAGCCGAGTCTTCTTAAAAAAATCCCATTTGCTGAGTTTGACACTTGGGGCTCATCCCCTCCCTTGGTCAGGGCTCGGGTCCTGAGCCTGTCCCAGGTTTCAGCTCCCCACAGCCACAGAAAGGAGAATTAAACCATCACCCCAACCCCAGAGCCAGCCTTGCATTTATTACATCTAAAAAATTATTCTGTCTGGCTGCAAATTTCTTACAGCCTTGAGAAGCTTGCAGCGTACAGAGACAGGGAGCAAATAGCTGCAGAGATGGGTGAGGGAGGCAGAAATCCAGGGCGGGTCCAGAGTGGGGTCTACCCAGCCTCTACCCCAGCCCCACTGAGTGTGTGTGTGATCCAGACCCCCATGGAGTGATCCAGACCCCCACGGAATCCATATCCCTATCACAGAGCCCGAGGGCAAACCCTGTGTTAATTTGGCTGCATGAATCCCCTCCATGAACCTGGCACCAGCTGCAGCTTCTCTTTGGGGAAAGCAGCAGCTTCTCTTTGGGGAAAGCAGCCGCTCAGAGCTCAGCCATCGGGATTTTAGCTCTCCTTTCCCCTCAGTGACTGACAGGTGGCTTTTAATGAGCTCTCAAGGACCTCTCAGGGTTCCCTGCAGAAAGGAGGGGAGGTTTCTCCGAGCAGGAATCCCTGCAGGAGATGGATGTTCAGATGTTTCTGGAAGCCCTGCTAGCAAAGCCCCTGCCTGTCGTGGCACTGGGCTGCCTTTGGGAGCTGCTGGTGGCTCCCAGCTCAGGGGTCCCACAGTCCCTGTGCTTCCACATTGCCTATTCCACGTGCCAGCACCCCCCCAGCTGCACAGCTGGCTAAATTCCTCCTTGGAGCCAGGACAGGAAATCTGGGCATCAACCATGTAGGAACAGGGGTTTATCCTCAAATAGAAAGAGTCATAAACTGCAAAATCCCCCTCCGGGAATGGATTCAGCCCTGACCTTTACTGAAACTCCCTCAGTCCCTGCTGACCCCTTGAAATGGAAATATTTGCTTGCCTGGGAGGGCTGGAGGAGCTTTTCCAGGTGTGCCTGCTGAAGTGTGCTCTGCAGTTGTGACATTTTCCTTGCTGTGGGGTTTTTGTGCTCAGAGAGTGCACGGAGCTGCTGCTTTGCCCTGGCTGTCACTTTGACTCACTCAGTGGCTCAGCCCCTCTTGGCAGAGCAGCTGTACCCGAGCTGTCATTCCCTCTTACCTTCCCCTGCTAAGTTCCAAGGATGGGCAGATAGTGGGGTTTTTCCTTCATCCTTGAAAAAATCACTTTACAAATGAAGTGCTGTAAGTGAAAAGTCAGCTCTGGCACCGACCAGGACTCAGCAGCCTTTGGTTTGCTGTGGAGGATTCACTCTGACTGAGGGAGGAGGGAACTGAAAGGGAGGACTCCAGAACTGACAATTTTTCCCAGCTAAGTGCTACCAGCAGCCTGACGTGAAAGCCAGTGCTTGTTTTCATGCTCAGCAATAACAGCTTCATTCCTGGAACATCATTTATATCTTGAGTTAACATCGATTTCTTCTTCCTTCCTTCCTTCCCTTGTATAATGCTGTGGTTAATTTGTTTTTAAAATGTTGTGCAGTAATTACTTTATTTAAATGAATCATCTGACAAACTGCTTCTTCATCAAACATGTCACTTACTCTGCTATTTTTCTTTTAACCTGGACCTTACAATAAATTCTGAGCTTGGCTGTCAGTCACCAGCAGAAGAAGGAGAAGAGACTATTTATGGAATTGCTGGATTTCATTAGGGTTGTGTGGATGAAAATGCTACAGCACAGCTTGTTTGTGACGCAGATTTACAGAGTAATTCAACTCCTTTCTACACAAATAGGCCTGAACAGAAGAATCAAGCTCAAATAGGTGCAGTCCCAGCCTTTTTAATGCAACATCCCCCGGCTCAGGTACAGTAAGGAATTACTGCCTCCATAAACTCCCCCATGGGCTTTGTCCATGGCAGGGGGTGCAGTGAGGTAAGCTCCCCTTCCAGCCCAAACCAGTGTGGGATTCCATGTTTTATCTGGAGTATCTCACCTGCAAATCAGGCCTGCAATCAGAGTTCCTGTGAGTGCTTTCCTGCTCCCTTAATGTGTGCACAAGGAACCTGGAAGTGTACTGGTGGTGCAGAGTTTCAGTAAGTTCAGAACACTCATCCACACAAAACTTCCCCTCTTTCCATCACTCCTCCTTTCCCTCACCACCTTTCTGCTGCCCAGTGAGCTTTTACTCTTCTCCAAAAGGAAAAATCCTGCAGAATTCTGCTAATGAAGTATAAATAGTTCCTGGTTATACAGCAATTAAAATTAATCTTCATTTAATAGGCAGCTGATTAGAGGGCTGGAAATAGTTCTGGCCCTAGAATGAGGAAGTGCTTGTGTACATCCAGGTATGAAGGTTGCCTCAAGGGTGGTTGGATGAAGTAGTTTTAATTAATTTAAAAAAAAAAAGCAGAAGGTGATGGAATGCACAGTAATAATTTCTGAGGTGGAGGCGATTTTGCCAAGACCAAATGGCAAAATACTTGTCCTATTGGACGTGGGGAGGGATTGTGGACACCCTCATTTCCAGGTTATCTCAGGCTATCTATCCCTTGTGCCCGTGCCATCCACCCTCCCTGATGGAGCAGTGCTTTGCTGCTTCCAGCAGGGATCCAAGGAAAACTCAGCAGTGGGACTTTCTGGCCCAGCCCAGTTTGGCATTGCAGCTGGCTGAAAAGAATTGTCTTCCTCGGGTGAAATGAGGGAAACAGAATTGAATTTAACCACTAAACTTGCTGGGATCATCATTGGGATGAGGAATTACAGGAATGGATCTGAAAGGACAGGCTTTCGATTTTTTTCCCTTCAGGTGACCTGGAGTTTGCAGCTCTGGAAAATCCTGCTGGCTTTTAGCATTCCACTCGATGTTTTGGTTCCAAATCCTGCACTTGGGCTTTTTTGGGGGCTGTTTTTGTGTATCACACTCCTTTGCAATCACTTGGATGTTTTCTGAGGAAGAGGGAAGAAGTCTCTAAGGTTCTGATACCTGCACATTGTACATGAGAAATCCATGGAGTGAAGAAGAGAATGGATGAAATTGGCAGATTGCTTAAGTCGTGTCAAGGCATTGCTCTGTGTGGGTTCAAGAGATAAAATAATGCTGTTTATTCCAGAGGAGCCAGGGATAACATTACCAGGCTGGGGTTGGTAAACTCCAGGGGTTTCATTGCTGGATTAATTCAAACCAGGTTTTAATTCCAGCGTGTTCCCATTTCTGATGGTCAGCTAATGACTGCACTATTCCTACATGGGTGACATCAAAACTGCAGGAACTGCAGCTCATGAGCTGAATACATTCAGATGCCCAGAAATTACAAAGAGAGGGGCCTCAAATTTCACTTGGGGAAATGAGGAAATATGTAAGTGAGAAATCCAAAGTATTCTCTAGTGACTTGCACTAAATGAGTGAATTATACTTGCAAAATCAAGCACTGAAGCTGGAGATTGCTGTTTAGAGCAGCTAATTTTTAACATTAGCTGTGTTTGCAGTGCACTCCTCAAATCCCAGTGCCCTGGACAGTGGGAATGTGCTGTTGGCATAATAAGGTCTCTAGAGGCCGGAGGGAGCAGACATCCCAGTGTTCTGGGACAGTCTGTGGCCTTGAGACACCTTGCCCATCCCAGGCTGCACTCCAGGGAAGTTCGTTATGCTTCCAGAATTCGGGCTGGTTATTTACAGCCCTCTCTTGGAAAGCAAAACCCTTCCCCTGTCCCTGAGCAAACTGAGGAATGACCAACAGCCCTGCCTGAGGTGTATGAAAAATGAAAGGAAACCCAGAGCTCGAGGGGAGGCTCCCAGTCCGTTTGCTCTCAACCTCCTCAGTGGATCTTGTTCTGCCAGGATGTGCAGAAAGGCTTCAGAAAACATCCACTCGCCCAAGTTTCATCTCCAAATGTAGATTGGTCTGGAGAAGGGGGGACAAGACCCATGTCCAACCCTGCTTTCATTAAAGAGGAGCTGGGTAGAAGCTTTCAGAAGCATTTAAATGTTCCTCTGGAAAGGCTGGACAACAAACACGTGTTGTCTTCCCCAGATGTTTGTGGAGCAACATTCACAATATTGACTTAACCCTGTGCCACTGCAGATAAAAACTAATGATCCCCTGTGCTGTTGCTGCAGTGCCCTGAACAGCCATCGGGTTTGCCTTGGTGAAGGCTCAGAAGTTATTGCTCAAAATGTGTTTTTCTCTCTCTATGGGCGGCGATTAAGGGGTGAATAATCCTTCTCATTTATCTCTGTTCCAACAGGAGGGATATTCGAAACTGTGGAAAATGAACCTGTTAATATTGAAGAATTGGCTTTCAAGTTTGCTGTCACCAACATTAATAGAAACAGAACACTGATGCCTAATACCACATTAACCTATGACATCCAGAGAATTAACCTTTTTGATAGTTTTGAAGCCTCGAGAAGAGGTAATTATCTCAATTACTGTGTCTGGTTTGTACTCTATACCTTTCCCCAGCCTGATCTCCTTTTCTGCTCTGCTTGTATCATGTACACCAACAGGAACATAAAATCAATCTTTCTAAGGTGTTTGAACTAAGAATCAAGCTGGGCTTGGACCTGTCATGTGCTGTCTGAATAAACCCCTATGTCCTGCCTGCATGCTACGAGCCACAGATGGCAGGTGGCAAGTCCAAGCCATTTTTCTTCCCAAAACATAGATTTGCCACCTGGAATTCTGCAGAAGAATGATCAGGGACTCACAGGAAGCACAGTGGGATGTCACAACCCATAATTAGCACAGATACCCATCACTGGTAAATTATTTCCACTGCCCTTTAAAGACCATAGGCCAGCAGTCTCTCTGCCCTGAAATGTTAATGCTCAGTGGCCTAGAAAGAGAAATAAGTTTTCTGTTAAAAACATCTCTAAGAATTGGAGTGGTCAAGTTTGGAATTTTTTGCCTCTTCCTTTTTTTTTTCCTGAGAAGGAAAATTATGGCCCAGTTTGCTCCCTTCTAATTGACTTGCAGGCCAAAGCTGAGAGGGGTAAAAAGTCACAACTTTCCTTAAGCTTTCCATGTGTTCTTGGCCTCTAGGAGGCAAGCTTGAGGTTTGATTTAATGTTATGAAGAGCAGCCCAGTTGCTGGAACTGGATTTGCTAAAAGGCTGGAAAATAAAAATGCCTCACTCTAGAACCCAAGCTGGTGAGCTGTTGCCTTTCAAACATCCACATGAACAAATTCTCCTCGTGGTACTTCAGTTTCTTAGTAAGAGTGGAGAAAAAGGAGACTGCTTTCAAAGAACATCAAAAAGAGCTTTAAATTGCATTTATGGCTTTTTTTTTCAGCTATCAGGTATATGCTGGAGCTATGTTCTATCAAATCTCAAGTATGGTGGATTTGCAATCCATATAATCCAGGTTGATACAGTATTTCAGAGTCCCTGTAGAGTGAGAATCTCTTCTGTGACTGTTGTCAAAGTGCCTTCTCCATTTAATGTGTAGGAAGTTGTCAATCTACACACAAGAAACTCACACAGACAGCAGTAATTTCTTCTCATCATAAATTATTGACGTTATTTATGCCATTTGCACATTAAAACCTGTGATCTTTTAGAAAGGCTTGTGAATTAAACCTGGAAAGCCTGTGCACTTTATGCTGCCTGTAAAGCACTCTTTTGTAGAACGGAAACAGAAAATAATTGATTTACTGTCATATTCTATTACAGTCAGAGAGCTAAATATGCATTTAAAGAATCTCAGGGGGTTGTGGAAGTTGGTGTATTTAATATTTCACTCACTCAGAGTAATTTCTGAACTCCCCAGCCTCACAAAGAGAGCAGCACTGCAGCTCAGTGCAGGGCTTTGTCCCCTTTGTTAAAAACATTGGCAGTAAATTTTACCAATGGACAGAAATAACTGATATTACTTCTTCTCCTGTCTGTCAGCCTGCAAAGACATGGGAGAGAAAGAAAAAAGCAAAGACAGCTGCAGGCAGGGTTCTTGGGGCTGAGATATGGGCACAAGGAGAAGGAAACCTTTGCTGAAGTACTGGGCTGATTTGGAGGGGTATAAAAACGTCAGTGTGTGTCGGCTCTTTATTTCCCTGTGCTGTCACTGGGGGCTTTGGGCTTTACTGCCCGCTCTGTAAACACAGATTATGGAGAGCAGCGAGTCGTGGTGCCCTTTGCTGCTTGTGCTCCTGCAGCAGCCTGAAATTAGAGCAGCTCACAGAGGTAGCAAGGTGCCAGTCCCAGGGGGATCCAGGCACGTATTTCCATGCCCCTCTGCCATGGAACCTCATTCTTGTGATGTTCCTTTGGCAGCCCCAGAGCTCCTGGCTCCTCCAGGATAAAGCTGTTCTGAGAAAGGCAGTTCAGGAATCCACATGGTCTGCGAGGTAACGAGCAGAGAAGGTTTTGTTTGTAGCAAGCAGGGTCTAGGATATAATGCTGATCAGTAAAGCCATTTGCAGAATCTCAATCAAACCAGAATCACTGAGGCTGGAAAGGGTCTCTGAGCACATCGAGTCCAAGCTGTGCCCGATCCCCACCTTGTCCCCAGCCCAGAGTGCTGAGTGCCACCTCCAGTCCTTCCTTGGACACCTCCAGGGATGGGCACTCCAAACCTCCCTGGGCAGCCCCTGCCAATGCTTAACCACCTTTTCCATGGCGAAATTCTCATTACATGCAATCCAAACCTCCCCTGGCCCAGCCAGTTCCCTCTCCTCCTGTCCCTGTTCCCTGGGAGCAGAGCCTGACCCCCCCGGCTGCCCCCTCCCGTCAGGGAGTTGTGCAGAGCCACAGGATCCCCCCTGAGCCTCCTTTGCTCCAGGCTGAGCCCCTTTCTCAGCTCCCTCAGCTGCTCTCTTTCCCCTCCAAATCACCTCTAAAAGCCTCAGGAACCACTGGCACATCTCTCGGTGGGTCTGAGGCAATGCCCCGTTCTCCCTTTGAAATGGTGGGGATGGATGGGGATAAAAGCTCTCAGTGAGCCCCCCAGCAGTCCCTTGCTGCTGCCAACCCAGCGCTCCTTGTCCCCAGCGTGTGACCAGCTGGCGCTGGGCGTGGCGGCGCTCTTCGGGCCGGCGCACAGCTCCTCGGTCAGCGCCGTGCAGTCCATCTGCAACGCCCTGGAGGTGCCGCACATCCAGACCCACTGGAAGCACCCCACCGTGGACAACAGGGACGCCTTCTACATCAACCTGTACCCCGACTACGCCGCCATCAGCAGGGCCGTGCTGGACCTCGTGCTCTACTACAACTGGAAAATCGTCACCGTGGTGTACGAGGACAGCACGGGTGAGTGCTGCTGGGCTGTGGGACCTGTGCTCCTGTCACAGCACACACATGACATCCTGGGGAAGCTCACTCTGTCCTGCCCTCAGCAGTTCTCCTGGGTTACAGGAGAAAAACACCTGTCCTGCTGCTGCCATGGCTTTTGGAAAGCTGCTCACTTCACCAGACCTTGCGAAGGAGCCCTTGGGGTTTGAATATTCAATCCCATTTAGCTCCCTGGTTGTGGAACCCATAACACAGCTTCAAACCGATCACAGAAACCCAGAATCCCAGAATCTGGAGGTCACCCAGTCCCACCTCCCTGCCATGGAGCAGGTGACAGAACTCTTCAGGTGGGTTTGGGATGTCCCCAGAGATGGAGACTCCACACCCTGGGCAGCTGTTCAGGGCTCTGCCCCCTCCATGGACAGAAGTCCTTCCTCAGGCTGAGGTGGAACTTGTTGTGTTTCAGTTCAGGGCCATTGCTCCTCATCCTGTCACTGGCACCACTGGGCAGAGTCTGGCACCGGCCTCCGACAGCCCTTGGGGACATTTGTATGGGTTGATGGGATATTGGTATGGATCCATGGGATATTTGTGTGGATTGATGGATCCGCCCTCAGCCTTCCCTTCTCCAGAGTGACCAGGCCCAGCTCCCACAGCCTCTCCTCACAAGAGAGATGCTCCAGACCTCTCATCATCTTTGTGGCCCCTGCTGGACATTGTCCAGTAGCTCCTAGATAAATCCTCTAGACAGAATAGAAACAAGGAGAAGTCTTTTCCTGCCCAGCCCATGACCAAATTGGCTTTCCAGAACACCAAGTGCTGTGTACCTGCTCAGCTACAAAAATGCCTGATATTAAAGAGGTTGCATTTGCAGAGGTATTTACAAAGTAAATTAATCATCAATCATCTTATTAACTCAGAGTCAGGAAAGTAAACATGTCAGCTTTGATCAGTATAAATAGTCCTTGGATTTGGGGTTAGAGTGATGCCAGTTAACTCAAGCTCTTTGTATTTCTCATCCATCATGTTTGACATCGTTACACCACAAGAAATAAAAACACATTGGCCAGGTTGGACGGGGCTTGGAGCACCCTGGTCTTGTGGGAGGTGGCCCTGCCCAGGGCAGGGGGTGGCACTGGATGGGCTCAGGGGGTCAGGCTTTTGCCATGTCCTCTGGAAAAACAGCTGCAGTTCTTCCCAGTGCTGCTCTGGTTTCTCCAGGACACCACACCTGGGCTCCAGCTCCACTCCGTGTGGCAGCAGGAAGCGTTGGGAAGCGCAAGGTCCCAGTCTGATGTGACCAAAGGAGGTATTTTAAGGCACACAGTAATTTCTCCCCCTAAAAGGGGGGAGAAGCAGCTTTTCCCTGCAGGCAGAGGGAGAGCAGCTTTTCCCCAAGCACCTTGGCAGTACTGGAGTGAAAGCCAGCAGCCCTGGAGTCAGCAAGGCCTGGGAGCCTCAGAGGGAAGAGGAAGCTTTGTCTTGCCTTAAATGTGCTGTTCAACCAGGGATATTCACATCCCACACAAATATTATCCCCACTCCCAGCAGGAGAGGCAGGAGTTCCTTCATTTTAATAGTTTGTTTGATTTTTGTTCAAGAAGTGCTCCTTGCCTGCGTTCTCTCTCTTTATGCATATTTTTAAGGCAGCCTTTTACTTTCCCTCAGCAGGAGATCGGGATTTTTTTGTGGGCGAATTGCATTGGTGGATAATGAGAGGCTGTAATCACACACCTCAAAGAGCTCTTAACGATCTTGCCTAGGTTCTGGAGGCAGTGCAAATTACACAGGAGTGCTGAATTAGCCAGTGGAACTGCACTGTGTTTAAACACTTGGACAAGGCTCTGGCTGAGCTCCACTGACTTCAGCTAAGGCGTGTAAAGCTGTGCCAGCTGAACACGGAGTCTGAGAAATCACCTTCTGTGTCTGAGGACGTAGAGCTGGATCTCAAAACACTCTATAAGATCTCACAGCTGCTGAGCGACATCAGGGAGGAGAGTTAGGAGGAGGTTCCCTGGATTTTATCTTCTTGCTGTTTGGTATTGGAATAATAATGGGCTGCCAAGGAAGAAGCCTTATGTGCTTTTTGTGTTTCAGTTTGAACATACTACAGTGTGTTTATATTGTATTTCACCAGTGCAAACATATCCTGTATTCAAACCAGTTAAAAACACCTTTCAAAATATTTAGGTGTGGAAGCCAAGTATAAACATGGGAATGAAAAGCTTTAATGATATTAGCTAGGAGGCTGGCAAATCTGGAACTAGCAATTACCCTTCGGGAGTGTGGGGTGTGAGACACCCTGTTTCACTGACAATAGATCCTCGTGGCACAGGATGCTGATTGTATCATTGCCTGTCATTTTCCAGGTCTCATTCGCCTGCAGGAGCTCATCAAAGCCCCTTCCAGATACAACATCAAAATCAAAATCCGCCAGCTGCCCTCTGGGAACAAGGATGCCAGGCCTCTGCTGAAGGAGATGAAGAAGGGCAAGGAGTTCTATGTGATATTCGACTGCTCGCACGAGACGGCGGCAGAAATCCTCAAGCAGGTACCGGGGACAGGGAGGCAGAGCTCAGCACGAGCCTTGTACCCTGAAATCTGCCAGCCTCTCTGCTTTCCACTTGCTCCGAGCACTAAAACCAAAAGCCCTCCCCCTCTAGGCTTGTGAGAGCAGGGACAGAAGTCCCAACAAAAGGTGCAGCAGCTCGGGGCTGCACAGAGCCACTGCCCTCCCCAGAGAGCCCCTCGTGTGTCCCACAGGAGCAAAGAGGCTTTGCTTTCCAGCATTCTGGGTCCTGCCTGGCTAGGGACATCACTTCATGTGCCTCAGCTTGTCCTGGTTTCATCAACAGAGCTTTTATTTCTTTTCCATAGAAAAGAAAAGAGGCAGAATCAGAAGAAAAAGCTGTCCTTTGAAACAATTGGAGAGGTTGCTGTGCGAGGGCTGGCCCAGCCCGAGTGTGAGATTGGGGCAGCCACAGCAGGCAAGGACAAACAGAGCCTGACATTAATGGGCTGGGAGGTTCCCAGGGGCACTCAGGGAGTGGTGGGAATGTGAATTTGCTGGTGTCACTTGCTATACATTCCTCGACAATCAAAGTCCCAAGCACTGGCTCCTGCAGTTCATTGACCTGCAGGAAATAATTCCAAGCAAGCCAAACATTGTGAGGGCAGTTCCCTTCTTGCTGCACCTGTAGGGATGAGGGAGGAGTTGTTATTTGTCCTGCCAGTCAATCTGATGGGATACCCTGATCCCAGAAGAGCACCAGAGAGCTTCCACTGACTAAATGCCCATAAAGGTCCTTTTTTGCTCCTATCCCAGATAGTTTTACTGAAATGTTTAAGTTCTGCAGAGTAGCTTTTTGTGTCAAAGTTGGTAGGGCAAGCTACTGCATTCGTCTGTGGAGCCTGGAACCTTCCTCTCCAGGCTGGAGACACTTGGTGCAGGGGTCAGGGACTTGCAGCATCCTCAGTCAGCTGCAGCACACAGTTCCTGTGAGCTTGTAGGGTGACATTTCCTGCTCCTGGGAATGCTGGCCTGCACTCAATGTTAGCATTGTCTCAGTGCGAGTGATTGGAGGTACAGGGGTGGGCAGGGCACTGCAGCAGCCCTGTTTGGGCAGGGGGAGTGGGCTGTGCCCCCACTCTGCTCCCTGCAGGGCTGCCCAAAAGCATCCCTGCTTTTGGGTGCTCCAAAAGGAGATCTGTGGGGGAAGAGTTGACGACACAGATTCTGAAGGATCTGCAAGAGGAAGGTGCAGCTGTCTGGTGCACTGCAGGAGGCACAAAGCTTCCAATATGCCAGGCTGAGTATGGAAAAAACCCCAAAAAACAAAACCTGGGTGTCAAAGAAAGAGGAGGGAGTGCTGAAAGATGCACTAAAGCAGGGCAAAGCAGCAGAAGAGTTTGTGTGGGATATGGATCAGCCAGACAAGTGACAGGCTGCAGATACAAATAGTGCTCTCCAGTGCCTGAAGAACTGGGGGAAGGAGGGGGAATGACAGTGTGGGAGAAAAGAGGAAAATTGAGAGAGGTACACCTGTGGGTCAGCACTGTGGGAGAGGAAACAACATAAATATAGGCTAGAAAGAAAGGGAAATGGCTTTTCTGTGAGCTAGTTCTGTGGCTGAGTGTAGATGCTAGCAGCAATAACTCAGGGGTTGAGTTCCTCCCTGCCAGAGGCAGCTGGGAGGTGTGGAGGGCTCTGAATTCCTGTGGGACTCCTCTGACTGCAGGTTACAGGGAGAGCCCTGTTCCCCTCCCCATCCCTGCACTCACACACCCCTGTGCCATTTTACCTGGATGGCAGCAAGATATCAAATACTGGAGAAATCATTTCTAGGAAACCCTGTGGTTTTAGTAGAGAATATTTTTGACTTTGCAAACAATCCAGTAGATGTCACAGGAAAAACAAGTGTTGTTAAATTATGTAAGGTTTCTAACAGGAGCAAGACTCAGGGTCACCTAAAGCTGTCCCAAACAACTCTTCCTTGTCTGCTCACTGTATTTAGGTAATGAAGTAGGTGTTTAGTAGCCCATGGAGCAGGGAGGGAGCACCAGCTGTGTCACTGCTTGTTTCCCAGGGAGGGAGGTGCCCAGAAGCTCCTCTGGGAGCAGAAGGATCAGCCCAGAACTCTGCTGGAGCTGTGCACCAGGGCACCTCTTCACTCACCTCCTCCAGCCCTGGCTTTACAAAACACCACAAAAGACAGACTGCTTCTCTAATTTCTGCTTATTTATGGCTTCCACTAAAACCCCATCAAGCCACACTTCCTTGTGTGCACAACATGAACAGGCGAATCAATAACCTAATTTAACCAAAACACAGAGCCTGCACACAGCTGAACAGGATATTCCCTAAAATCCCACATTTCCCCTTCTCTGACATGCTCAGAGAGCCTGGATTTCCTCAGTCCCTGACCAGCCCCATGAGGCCTGGCCCCCTTGGCTGGTTATGGCATTTACCTGGAGTATCTGGTGGACAGAGGTTGGTGCTCTCTCTGCAGCAGACATCCCAAGTAAATTAAATCTGGCTGCTTCAAATTGCCATCTGTTTTATGCCCAAATCCTGCAATTTATCCTGCACATTTTTTAGCCTGATATTGCCATTTGTAAGAGGAACTTGGCTGAAGAGGTGGAGCTGTTGTTGTTAACCCTCAGCTTGTCCCAGCACAGCAGGAGCTGACACAGATTTTACTGCTAGGCAAGCTCACCTCTCACAACGTACATCCCTGCTGGCCTTAAATTACCCACTCCTTCCTTCACACCTCCAAAACACATTTGAGGGAGTGTGCTGTATATTTGATCAGGTTTAAGGCTCTCACAGAGCCTCCTGTAGAGACGATGTGACAGACAACGAAAGGAATCATTAATTCAGTTCCTACAGAAGGCTGAAAACGGGGTGTCACCAAGGAGTACATTCCTGGTGCAGTAATAGACGTGGGAATAGAACACTTCAGCTCCTAACTGTGCTCCTTCCAGGAACCTGGCAGGTAGGCTGGAGCCCACTCCCTGCTAAGAAGAGGCAGGATGAGCTCTGTTCCCACTTCCACGGGAGAAATAACAGTGGCTGATCCCCCAGGTGCCCCCCTCGGGGTGAGAAGCAGAGATGTGCTGGTCTGGCTGGTTCTCCTCCCCTTCCTGATTTTATAAAGGGTTTGTTGGTGGGGACACCCTCCTTTGGCCCCCTGGTTCCTGCTGGGACAGCAGCAAAGCCCATGAGCACAGGAGGGCTGTGACAGGGGTAATTCACCCCGAAATCCAGCAGCGAGCCCGGTTCCCAAAAGGAAAGGTGGGTGTCTGCAGAGGCAAATCTGCCTGGGCTCTGCGGGATGATGGGGTCTGAAGGGTGCTGTGGCTGCTCCAGAACCCCGGAATCCCTTCAGGGAGCAGCAGGAGGCACCCACCACTGCCTGGGGCGTTTGTCCTGCCCCAGTGCCACGTCCCTGCTCCAGCGGGGCTCCAGCACCACACGGTGCTCCCAGAGCTCTCCTGTCTCCTGGCATGGCTCATGGCCACTCCAGCTGCACGGCTGCTGTGCTCAGGGGGATGCAGACTTGCAGGGAGCGCAGTGAAGTCCAAGCAAAGCTGTCTGCATGGATCCAGGGGAGCACTGTGTGCTCAGCACAGAGCTCTGACGCTCGAGAGGCGAGCAGGCAGAGGGGCTTTCGCTCACTGTGCTGCACCTTGCTGATCTCAGAAAACAGCAGGGATAATTAATTGGAAAATGAAATGCATCTAATGGTCATGAAATTAAATAATAGCTCGAGTGAGGGAAATGCAGAGTGAAAGCAAGCACAGGATTTGGTGCAGTTCCCACTGATGCACTTGCCCATCATTCCAGTCCCAGCCCGCCTCGAAGGGAGAATGACAATGGATCTAAATGAGGCAGGGAGTTTTTTACAAGCTGAACAAATGCAAGTTAGAGCTGGGATGTGATTCAAGCCAGGAACAGGGCACCCAAAAGAGATTTTCAGACATAAGGGAGAGTATTTTTACCCAGTCTCTGCCAGCTTGCCATACATAATTTGACCACTGATACTTTCTTGGATTGCATTTCATGACCCAGAGCTGAAAGTGCACAGCTGCAAAGGACAAGGCCCAGGCTCCTGATCTGGAATGGATAATTAGAGATGGAAGTGTCTTTATCTCCCATTGTCCAGCCATATCTGAGTTTGGCTGAAGAACAAATGTTATACAAGGAAGGCTGGGCAGGAGATGCACAAGGAGAATAGTTGAGGCTGATTTCCCTAGTTTACATTCATCTGAGCTCCCCTGTAAGTAAAAGCTATTATTATTTAAATAGCACATTTGTATCAGGTGTGTAATTATTTACATAATTACATGCAAAGTTATTTAAATAGCGAGGTGCAGTGAAACCCCATCCCAGTTTCCTGTGGGCAGGCACACGGACAGAGATGTTCCCTTCCCTCTCTCTGCTGGGCCCCTTCTCTCTTTCAGGTGCCCTGCTCTGTGGGAAGCTGTGCCAGGTGCTTCAGGGGTGTCCCAGCCTGAAATCCATCTTTGCTCCAAGCAGGCTCTTTTTGTCTCCTGGGAGCTGCTGGGAGCTGCTTCCCTGTGTCTGCTGTGTGCAAACACACGGCAGAAGAGCCCTGGAAACTCCTGTTCACACTGACAGCAGCATCCAGGGAATTCAGGCTTGGGAGTCATTGATGCTTTGGGATGTCCACCATGATTCTCAGCATTCCTCTTGCTTTTGCTTTGGCTTGATTCCGTCTCCTGTTTTCCTGCATTGGAGCATTAAATCATCCTTCAGTGGGAATTTCACTTAGTGGCCATATGACCCTTAAATATAAATCAATTATTGTTACAAAGTCTGATCCACCAATAAAAAGCCCCTGTTTAGTATCCAGTGCACATGTCACAGCCATATCTGAGTGCTAAATAGCTGTTAGCTGATCATCATCCCTAATGACTGAGAGAGGGGAGGACAGCCGGCTGAGGCTGTTCCCAGGGGCTTTGTTCCTCTTTGGTGTGGGGTTTGGGGCTTTGCTGGTTTGTTTGGGCATTTTTGTGGCTTGTTTCGGGGTTGTTTTGCTTTAAAGAACAAACCTGTGGCTTGACTTCTGCAATCCTGATCGTTCACAGCTCTGTGTGTGTCCTGCCAGCTCTGATCACAGGGCATTGCCTGGCGATCAATATTCTGCCAAAAGCTTTTATCCAGAGTGTGTTCAGAGGCAAACTCTGCACTCTGCTCTCTCCTGGATGTGACAGGAAAGCTGCCCTGGCTGGGCTAGCTGCTACCTTCAGCAGTGCAGCTGCAGCAGCACAAGCTGGGAAATGCTTCCCAAAGGCCCAGGCTACACTTTGGAATCGCTGTAGTAAATGTGTCTGGCTGCCCCATGGAAATCTGGATTTCAGGGCATTATGTGGGGCAGCACTGTGGAGTTTGTGTTCTCTGCTACCAGAAGCGCAGTGGCCTCTCAGCTCTCCTCTCTCAGGCTGCAATCCAAGCTGGAGGGAATCACTAATTTCAGTCTGGGCACTTGGATCCCCCCGTGTAAACCGATAAAAACTTGCTTTCACCCTAAAGCACCACCATGGACTGACTGCAAACCTCCTGCAAAGGACAAAGAAATCTGGGCATCTCCTGGGCTCACACCACATTTGTTACCCTGGCAGCTGCTCTGAGCCCCACAGGGTCACAACTGGGCTGTTTCAGTGCAGGTTCAGCTCAAAGCAGATCTGCAGCATGAAAATCCCATAAATTTGGCACCTCCTTCCCAAAGCCACAGAAATCCAACAGCTCCGGGGAGGGACACTGAATCCAGCCAGGTCAGCTGGGAGACACAGCACACAAAAGCTCCCCTGGATGCAGCCCTGCATTGTTATCTGTGCATGAACAGGCAAGGAACAGCAGCCTCCAGCTTATTCTACAGGTGATAAAACAGCTCCAAGAAACAGAATAGAAGAGGATTAATAAAATCAGAAATAAAAAAGGCAATTTTGATGTGTAAATCCAGTGGAGCATTTCAATAAAATAGTTGCCTTCTGGCTTGACTTTTAGTGGCTGGAAATGGATCAGTTGTTTGCGATTAACACTGAGCTGGTTTTATTATCTGCTGCAGCTCAGAAAGTTCAGGGTTTGCTTTCTTCCTTTCTTTTTCTTTCTTTTTTTTTTATGTGAGGAATTGCCGTACACAATCACACAACTGGTGTTCGAAGTCTTCTGCCAGGAAAGGGAATTTTGGCCAGCCAAATCCCACTATTTCCCCCTGCCTTTGAAACAGCTATTCAGGCACTCCCAAAACTGCCCTAAAAGGGGATTAATGGCAGATCCTTACATTGCTGTGATCAGGGCTGAGCAGGAGTTAACCTTGCTCTGTGTTGCTGTTGTGGCAATGAATTCCTCAGCAGTTTCCCAGTTTATAATTCCTCTTCAGCCTCCTCCTCCTCATCACAAGATCCCAGAGAGGGCAGAATTTTCCCATCCTGGCAAGAACGTGTGGGGACAAGTGGAGGGGGCTGGGGGGAGGCTGTGGAGCAGCCAGTCACCCACACGCTCAGGGGTTTTGGAAGCATTCCCATTGGTTTTGGAAGCATTCCCACTGGCTTTGGGAAGGGCTGAGGGAGTCAAGCACATCTGTCAGGAACTGTCCTGCAGTGCAAGGGCTGGGAAGAAAAACCTCATTCTCCTCTGCTCGAGGTGGCCATCAGTGTCCATTGGGACTTCCAGAAGGTCAATCCAGCCCAAACTTTCTTCCATCCTAGTTGTTTTGGCATCCTCCTGCTGACCCACATTCCCAGGTGGGATTTCCCAGTGGAAAAGGCACTTAGAGAAACTTTCTTCTTTCTGCTTTCCTCCTTCAGTCCTGAGCCCTCACCAGTGTCCTGCTCTCACCAGGCAGCAGAACACAAAAACCTGCCCCTAAGCACTTCTCCCTGCAAACTGTGTTGTCTGCTAGCAAATTCCTTTTTAACACCTCCAGACTGCAGACTAAAGGATTTTAAAAATCAGCGTCTCGTTATCTCCAGTAATTTTTCTTGTCCTGGAAGTTTTGCAATCTTTAATCTCTTTCCTGAGCAGAAGTGATAAAAACACCATTTAAATACAACAGGATTTTGGTTCCTGAAGAAAAATGTAGGGCTCATTGCAATCAAGCTCTCATGACCTGTGATGTGTTTCACCCTTGCTGTTCAAAGGCACTGCAGCACACTGGGAGCTTTCAGAGTAAAACACCCTCACCTTTCCATCTCTTTCACAGATTCTCTCCATGGGAATGATGACAGAGTACTACCACTACTTTTTTACAACACTGGTAAGGAACTCTATAAAGTTCTGGGGGGGGATTTCCTCTGTTACAGAAAAGACAGCTAAAAATTTCCCCTTTTCCTAGGAAATCTTTGTTGTCATTAGTCAAGGAAAGCCCTGGAGAAAGCATGCTAACACTCCTTAGGAATATCCTTAGGACTCCCAATTTTGTAAAGAAGCTGTTTGGCCTCTGACACTGTTAGCATTTGCTAACACTTTAATGCAGTGAAAATTAATTGCAGTATGGTGATCAAGGAGAAACTGTCAGTACAGACAGAGCAGTGTGAAACAGAATAAGGAACGAATGGCTTTGCACCGTGGGCACTGCTGGTTCATCCCTGGAATGTTTCATTTACTTCTAAAAACACAAAATCACAAATGGATAAAAATCACTCAGGAAATTTTATAATAAAAGCAAACCCCTAAGTTTTCTCTGATGGTCAAAATCTACACATATTTCATCATGTTTTTCCTATTTTTTGCCTTATGTGAGATATATAAACATAACTCAATTTGTGCTTAAGGTTCATTTGCATTGTAGACTAGAAAGGCAGCAAAGATCTGATATTGCTGGAACAGTCCTAGAGGGCTGGACTACATCATGTGCATCAGCTTATTCTCTATTTCCTTCCCAAATCAAATTTTATGTGGAAGTGACAAATAATTTTGAATCCAATAGCCAATTCATTAGAAGAGATGCTCCTGCTCTTGGGAACTTGAAGAAGGAGCTTGAAACAGTTCTCCTTGAGGCCATTTCAACTTCAAGGAAAATGTGGAAATTTAGGATCTGCTGTGGAATTTGCAAATTTATACAATAAACAAACAAGAATCTACCAGGAAACGCCCACCAGCAGCAGCAGTGTGTGGGAGATGGCACAGAGCATTTCAGAGCAACCACTGAGCTGTGAGGTTGTGGTGTTGGGAATGTTTTGGTTTGTGGCAGCAAACCATGACCAACTCATTTGTCATTTTTGTGCCCTGCTGGGATCAGGAATAGCGGAAAAGAGGAGAAGCAGCTTCAGGCTTTGAGGAGCAGTTCTCCCATCTGCACTGCCTGACCAGCACAGCTCGGGAGTCACACGCACTTCAGTCACCCCAAATGCCCACTCCTCTCCTGCCCTGTAAATGCCAGGCTCTGGAGCACACGGAGCCTGTGTGCACTGATGAATCCATCCCCCAGCCTGGCAGAGGCCCTGGGGAGGCAGGGCACGGAAAATGGGATTCATGAGCAGGCAAAGCACAGCGCTCGCCGCGTCACTTGGAATTTTCCTTCCCCGAGCTGAGAAAAGAGCTTGACACTGGCCAGCTAATTCCTCACGTCGGCCTGTCAGAGCTGCAGCACTGCTGTAAATTAGAATGTGCAGGGTGCTTGCAAAGCAGTTCTGCTGTGGGGAACTGCTCTTTTCGCTCCAAAAAGCAGATGTGTGCCTTGTCACCCATCTCGCACAGCTTTGGCTCACTCAGGTTTCAAACAGGAGCAGCCTTTGAGGGCAGCCAGGAGGGGCACAGGGGAAAACCCCCACAATTTCCTTTAAAAACACTACATGCTTGTGTTCCTGCTGGTGCTTTAGGACCTGTTTGCACTGGACCTGGAGCCCTACAGGTACAGCGGGGTGAACATGACGGGCTTTCGGCTGCTCAACATCGACAACCCGCACGTGTCGTCCGTGGTGGAGAAGTGGTCGATGGAGCGGCTGCAGGCGCCCCCCAAGCCCGAGACGGGGCTCCTCGATGGCATGATGACAGTGAGTGAGCAGCCAGGGCACGCCGGGAGGGGTGGCACAGGGACAATTCCCCGTCATGGTGCCATCATTCCTCTCATTGCTGTCAAAAATTAAAGTGCTGCCTTGCTTCTCCAACTGCCTCCTGCACTGTGCAGTGGGAAACACAACAGAGAACCAAACTTCCCGAGCAGGCACAGGATTTATAACCTGCAGGGGCAGATGCCACACGTTTGGAAAGGGAGTAGCGTTTTTAAATGGGTAAAGTGCCCTTTCTCATCATTTCCCTCTCTACAGAAACTCTGGCTTTTGAGATGTAATTTAAAGATAGATGAAAGGTATCATCAAGCCAGGGAATTAGGATTCCTCCCCAGCACTCCCCCAAGAAGGAAAGGAAAGAATAGGAACAATTACATGGACAACATGACTCCATTCAGTTTGGCAGGGTGAAGGGTTGCCATCTCTTTGCAGTATGAGATAATGTATCTCATGGACTGAGTGGAGCTCAAAGCAATAAGAAACAGACTTTATTGCAGATGATTGCAGCGAAAATTCGGAAATGTCTTAACATCCTGAGGAGAAACGCATTAAGTGTGCTGTCCCTGGCATTTCACACACTGGTGCTGCTTTGGGCAGCGTCACTGTGCTCACTCGTACCCAAAGCAGGGAGAAAGCTGTCCCTGGGAATTCCTGATGGGAATTCACACAGAAATGCCCCAAATGTAACAGCGGGAAAAGCAGGGAGGGGGCTGGCAGGCGGCAGGCCCTAACCCAGCCCTGTTTTGCAGACAGACGCAGCGCTGATGTACGACGCCGTGTACATGGTGGCCGTGGCCTCGCAGCGGGCGGCGCAGCTCACCGTCAGCTCCCTGCAGTGCCACCGCCACAAGCCCTGGCGCTTCGGGCCCCGCTTCATGAACCTCATCAAGGAGGCAAGTGCACAACCTCTGCTCGTGGTCGGTGTCATCCTCCCTTTCCCCTTCCCCGGCTCGGGTTCTGCTCCCTGTCCCGGTCCTCGCCGTGCTCCTGTTTCTGGCACCCACAGGGCAAAGTCTCCCTCACCCAACGCTGATTTACAGGCACAAGGCTCTGGCTTCCACTCTGGTCTTTCCAAAAAACCAAGCTGCTAAGCCCTGTCTCAGACTACAGCACTGTAACACCTCCCAGGTTTTTTACTCACTTAATGTTTGTTAGGGTTGTTGGATAGTTTCTAAAAATGTGTGGTGACTACAGCAGTTGTTCTGGAAATTGAAAGAAAAGCGAGTCTGTAGCTCTGTCATCGCTTCCCTGTGTCATTCCAATTGTGTTGCAGATTGTTTGATCAGTGATCAATATCCAGAAAACATTGCAGCCAGTGTTTCTAAAGAAGGAAATTGCTTCCTGAAGCAGTGCTCTGTCTTACAAGAATCCATGACTGAGCGTGATCCAGAGATGTCCTAAAAATATGCATTTTAGTTGAAATGCCTTCAGTCTTCTGGAGGCATTTGCAGGGAGTGCCCCTTACCCCTGCTCAGCGGGAAAAGGAGGTTGTTGTCTGTCTGCAGAGGGGGAGCAGGGACAGAAAGGATAATGCCACCTTTCCTGAAGGAAAAATGGATGTAAACATGAAATATGTTCATAATTGAATGATCAAGTTCTGGTCACATCCCCTCTAAAGCATAAGATGAGGCCCCAGATTATGATTTTCAATTGACATCAAAACCAGTGTGAGCTCCCCTCGTTCAAATCCAGCCACAGTTAAAAGAACAACTGCAGAGAGAAGGAGAGAGATGCAGATTTGACTTTGAGTGACTGTTAAAAGCCCTCAGGCAGAATCACAGAGAAAAATCTCAGAGATTGAAAGAGATCTGAAGAGATTTCAGCTCCTGTTGTGTTTCTGATGAGATCCATGCCAAGCACTGAGACCAGGAGTGAGAGCCATCCATCTGCAGAGGTATCCATCAATTTTGTTTCCCACTGGCAGCATTTCCAAACACAGGAGCACAAAACATCTTGTAAGAGAACAGAACATTTCTGTTGTTTAAGGGTCTTTGAGTGCTCCCAGAGTCAGCATGTCAGAGTGTTTTCATGGGACTCCAACTCTGCAGAGTGGGACAAATGAAAGGGAGAGAGCAGTACAGGATCTGGTGCCAGAGGAGCCAGGAGCTCCCCACCTCCCCTGCTCTCTGACAGAGGGGCTGTGGGGCACCTCTGAAATCTTTGTGCAATGACTGGGAAAAGATGGCAACATTTTGCTCCAAAACATGAAATAAAATCTCCTCTGCTGCATCCTTTTCATTGCATTTTAGCAGGGAGCCAGTGACAGGGTCTGTGGGTACGGGCTGGATTTATTCTCTGGGCTCTGGTGCTGCAATATTCAGTTACTTCAAATTAAAACAGTTGTTTACTATGGTAGGGCTTCTCTCACCAGATAATTTAATATTAATACTGGATCCACTCTCACTAAAACAATCTTTTTTTCTTTGTTTCACTTTTCATAAACTTTCCTTCTTGTCCATGAAGTGCATTTCTGCTGTGAGCCTATTACTGGCTGTTCCTTTGACCTGAAAACTCCTAATTAGGAGAGCAAACAAAACAGCTGCCTGACCTGCATCCCATGGTGCTTTATTAGGAAATAAAGCTTGCCTTCCCAAGAAGACAGTGTGTGGCTGAGGGCAATGTCAATAGAGATCCTTATTCTGAAATCAAATTTCAAGTGGAAAAACACTTATTTATGGAATGTTCTATGCCCAGATTGCAAAGTAATTGCAGGATTGCATGCTGAGAATAAATACATATGGAATTGATGAAAACTGATAAAAATTATCTGTAAGATATTGATACTGTGATATCCCAAATCAAAACAAGCTGCTTGACACAAAGATTACATATGTTTTCTTCCATTCTGCTTTCAGTTCATTAAATGTTACCTGGGCAGTCAATTTGTTTATAAAAACGAGCAATAACTATTATAAAGTGACTTTATCTGACTGTATGGGGGATGTTTTGACATTTGCTACACAAAAACATTTTTTCAGGACGTATTTTATATATCCAGGCTTACTCACACACATTGCACAGGTTACATTTTCCACGGTCACAGTCCAAAATAATCCCACCTCTCCAGCTGTGGAAAATGCACCTTTCTGCTTCTCTCTGCATGTCCATTCCAGTGCTGCTCAGTGAAATCCCAGGGCTTTTCCTGGACCTCTTCCAAGGAAAGAGGCTGTGGAGCATCATAATTCTCAGTTTATCTCGGTAGATAAAGCCCTGTGCTGGCGAGTGCTGAAATTCTCTTTATTCCATCAGTTATGCCAGATTTGGAGCAGGATAATGGCAAAGTCATACTCTAACTCACTGTATCCCTAATCCTGGGGATCTCTGTTAATAAGAGGATTAATTGTAAGAGCTGACAAGTTGATGTGTGGCTCACCACACACGATGGTTTCCACTCCAAGGAGAAGCAATATCACTGTCACCTCAATCTGGCAGCTCTCTGCAGTTCCAATAAAGCAGGGGCTTTCTCTTCCCAAAGGAAAGAAAACCAAAGGAAAATTAATCTGTTCTTGGTCAGTAGCATTTTGGTTATTATTATTATTATTATTGTTGTTGTTGTTGTTGTTGTTGTTGTTGTTGTTGTTGTTGTTGTTGTTGTTGTTGTTGTTGTTATTATTATTATTATTATTATTATT
>VWZT01014477.1:171671-275224 GCA_013397055.1 Pachycephala philippinensis | reverse complement strand
TTTAATTTTTCATTCAGGTGTCAGATACCATCACAGCCCTCATCAGAAATTTGGGAATATCGGTTCCTTCATCCCTGTGGTTAATTAGGAATGTATATTAAATCATTAACTGATGTTCATTTTGCCTAGGAACTTCTGATAATAAATAAACAGATTATAACGCCAAGAATTAAATATATATATATATATAATGGGTCAGGATAATCCCAGGACAAAACAGAATTGGTAGGAAAATATTCTTATCTCTAATTAGACTTCACTCCAGCTTCTGAGTGTACTCCTCCCACAATGAAGAGTCCAGCTGACTGATTTCTGACCAAACTCCCGTTAAAGCCAGAGAAAACCCCAGCTAATTGCTTGCCTTTAGGTTTCCAAATTCTCAAGTTACACATGGACAGCAAGAGAAGGAAAAAAGAGAGAGAGAGAAATAAAGAATACAGGGTGTGCTCTGCAAAATAAATAACTAAATGTGGTCTGTTTAGGGAATTTCTCGGGTCAGTTTGGACCCAGGGATGCACAGGGTGGGATTGTTTGGGGTCTGTGCAGGGCCAGGGGCTGGGCTGGGCGATCCTTGGGGGTCTCTTGCCACTCAGGATATTCCATGGTTCTGTGGTAAGTCTGGAAGCAGCCGAGCTGATTGATTCTGGGATTGAACTGTTGGTTGGCTCTGGCTGAAACAGAGGCTGCTGCAGGGATTGATCCACGATGGTGAAGTGGAAATTGATACAAAGAGCATTTGATGGGTGGGAATTGATAAAGCTCCTCTGGGGTGTTTGACCTTGGGAGCTGAGTCAGCTCCGTTCTCCTGCTGTTGTGATTTCCCATCAATCTATTGACAGGGATGGAAATCTGAATATTTAACCCCAGAGTTCAGCTCGTACTTCACCCACAATCCTCATTTTGTCAGGCAGTAAAAGCAGGGAGTTTCACAGTAAAAGCAGGGAGTTTCACAGTGGTCATTGGGTTGTTTTGTGTATTTTGGCCATGGCAGGTCCCTGGCAGCCTCCAAAGGTGGCTGAAGTTGTGTCTGGAACCTGTTCTGTCCACTCCCTTCTCCAGGCTTAGTAAGAAAGGGTCTGAGCTGCTGCTCACAGTGATGCCCTTTGATGAATTACCTGATCAGGTTCCAATTCAACTCTTATTATGTCCTGTAACACTCAATGTGTCGCCAGAAACATAAAATTTGCTATAAATCCTGTGTGTGAAAGCATGAAATCCCATCCCTGTGATACACACTCCTGCAGCTCCTGGCTCTTCAGGAAGTTCTGCTTCATTTCAGTTTGTTAATTAACAAGAACTCTGCAACTGCTGCTTTCTCTGTTTCCGTTTAGAAGAAATAAAATAAAAATCAGAAATTAAATTTAGAATTCAGGTGGTATTTGAAGCGTGTTCCTCACCATCAGGGTTTAAAAATCCCATCAATATTTAACCCTTCTGAGAAACACTCCCTGGCTCCTGTTCATACTGAAGTCACATTTGGGTCACTATTTGGTGGTCTGAGTGGGACTGAAGTTGGACAAAGGCCCTATGCACTTCTCTGTACCTTAAAAATTTAAGCAGCTTGTAGCACCTTTTCGCTCCTTTAGTGCAGAGGTAGAAGCACCAAAGCCTGTTTGGAAAAGTGAGATGCATTTCACCATATAAATCTCTTTTCCACAAGGATGCAGATGGAGGCTCCTGCTGCCAGTTCCCAACACAACAGGCTGGGTGTTTATTCAGGATCATCCCCCGTTAGCAGGGAAGCCAGGCACAGGATATGTGATCAATGAACAGCAGCATCTCACAGGAGCAAGTCACCCTCCAGGAGAAACTGAGTGCTGAAGAGCAGATTTTATAAAATGTTCCATCTTTATGAATAACAGGCGGGGGCATGTCAGAGGAATAAACAGACAGGCTGGAAAAAGAGATATTAGAGATTGAAATTCATTCATATGTGTCCCCCCCGCTATCTTGCTTATATCAGTATAATAAATAAACAAATATTAAATAACCCTGCAAGTGTTTCCCTGTTTACAGCAGAGACTTTTGTATATTCCCAAGTCATTAAGATGGAAAACCTCATAGCAAGTCTGTTGAATTTATGTTTTTCCATTCTTATGTTACTTGAGTATGTTTCAAAGTCCTGCTGTTCCCACCAATTCCAAATGCACCAGATTTGCCTGAGACACGTGGTGAGAACTCCGAGATTAAATCCTGCAGATTCAGGGCTGGAATTCAGATTAAACAGGGAGATACCAGTCTGTGAGTGTGGTGATCTTTAATGCAGCTTTCCTTCTGTCCTCTGTCTCCAATAAATTAAATGAGGCAAGGAACGGTGTGTGGTGGAAAAGCTTGTAATTTAAAATTATATGGCTGACACACACGAAGGAACAATGCCATCATTTATCAGCAGCTCTCATTGTAGCTTTGACCAATCTAATCTAATGGGGGAGCTCCCAAAAATAGATTATCAAAATTGCCTGCACTTTGAAACCCGTCACTTTGTTTTATGGATAAGCACCAGCTCTGGGGACAAAATGGGGTGGGAGGGAGAGAGAGCCCATTTCAAGGCAAACAGGCTGGGTGGGGAGCTCACAAGACACAGGAAACTGAAATTGTGGAGGAAGATCGTCCTTGCCCTTGATCCTTCTTCCTGAAGAAGGAGTCCCGGCACGGGGAATCCTCCTGGCTGTGCAGGACAAATCCAGGCCCTGGTGCCAGTGTTTACAAGGATTAGGATTCCCTGGGTTAGGCTGGGACAGGAAAGTGCTGCTTGGCCAGACCTGCTCCTCTGACTCGTGTGCTGTCACTCCGTGTGCTCACCCTGCAAAGCTTTCCCGGGGTCTCTGTGACTGCCTGGCTTCTCCTGGGAGCCCCAAGGTCCAGCCCCACAGCTTGGACAGAGCAGACTCCTGTTTTTAATTCCTCAGTGAATTCCTGTGCAGTGCAGAACTGCCCCGGCTTTGGGCACGTGCAATTCTCTCTTTCTCTTTAGTCAGTCTGTATTTTTTTATCAGTACCAGACATATGTAAATCAATCTGCGTAAACTGTCACAGACTTGCGCCTGCTTGCAAAATGCAAAACATATCAGAGAGAAACTAAACAACAAAAAAAGGGGGTTTTGTCAAAGCAGCAAAGCCACATATGGTTAAAAAAACCCTGAATTTGGGAGTGATTCCATGCTGTGGTGTATTTAAATGGCAGCAGTTGTTATTAGCTGCTGCTGGGTGCCACAGGGAGGGTGTGTTTGTGTCCCCAGGCTCGCTGGGACGGCCTGACCGGGCGCATCACCTTCAACAAAACCGATGGGCTCAGGAAGGACTTTGACCTGGACATCATCAGCCTCAAGGAGGAAGGCACGGAAAAGGTAAGCAGGTCTTTTGTAAAAAAACATGGAAAAAAGCTAATTTGGCAAGGGCACGTCTCCTCAGCTTGAATCTCCTGTGATTGGGGTAAAAAACCCCACTATTCTCAAGTGATCTGAGCCAAAGTTAAAGCAGAGCTGGTAGGATTGGGGTTTTATTTTACAGCATGTACTGTGCATTTTGAGGTGTGGGAAAGGAATCTGGGGCAGGCAATACGTATCTAATGGAAAGAATCACTTCAAGTGCACCTCATTTTCAATTCGTGCCACTGCAACTGTGAATGGTAAATTAGTATATAGAGATAGATAAATTTACATAGAAATGCACAGATAAATGTGACACGAGGGAGAGAGGAAAGGAGGTGCTTGAGTAATAACCTCAACAATGTGGAGATGCTGAGAATTCTCCAGGTTTTTACGACTGGATTGGCTCCTTTTCCCTTTCCCCAGCCCTCAGCCATCAATACAGGCTGCCCTGGGGGTGGCTGCTGTGGTGTCCCAAACCCCAGCACAGGTGACAGCAGCTCCCGGGGCTGCTGGCCCTTGCTCTGTGTGCTGGCTCAGCTCTGGGTGGTAATTGCTGATGGGTTAATTGAGATTTTAACTGTAATTGCTCCTACACAGCTCTCCAGACGGCTTCTCTTTTCATTTTTAATGAAGCACTCTGTTTATTTTTCCCTGTACCAAGGCTGCTGGCGAGGGTTCTAATCATTTATATAAAGTGTGGAAGAAGGTTTGTACACAGACAGGTGATGCCAAAACACTTTGGGCTGGGTCTTCACACTCAGCCCTTGGGTTTTGATAGCGACTCTCCTATTGCAGTTTAGAGACAACAGGCTCTCTGAAAGCAGGAATTTTCCTGGCAGGATAAGTTTATCTCCACTTGAGACACTGTAATTCCAAAGACTATAAAGATCTTGGCAGGATTCAGCTTTCTCACCAAAATCAGGGGGGTTTAATTATTATTTTACTTCTTGGGAGCTGTGCTTTTCCCTTTCTTTGAGTAGAGGCCCCTGGCTGCAGCAAAACTGGTCCTTTTCTCAGGTGCCATCCTTCCTGATTCACCTAAAATTTACCAGGCCGGGTAAAATTACACTGTTTTGGATGTGTATTGGCATAAGCTGAAAAGCCTGGTTTAATGTGCAGGGTTGGGGTGCTCTTCCCCACACAAACCCCTCAGTGCTGGCAGCGTTAGAGCATTATTGCCTCAAAATTTGGATGAGGGTGTTATTAGCTCCTTACAGCAAATAATAGAGATGATTAAGCGGGTGCTGTCATTCACTAACATACGGAAATTGGGACTAAGCTTGTTTATAAAAGATGTAAATTACCCCAGGAATCTCATCCCTCTTTGAACATAAGGTGCTTAAAACACAAAAGTGGGATTTGGAGACCAGCTCCACGCACGGCTCCCCACAGGACTTACAACCCCTGGGTGCTGTTCTATGAGGAAAAGATAAACACTGCATCCACCAAGTTTAAAGTGCTCTGCAGTCATGAGACAGAAATTTTTTACAGTGCTTAGAATTGTATTTTGTCCATGGTTTACACAGATCTCATTATTGCACACCCCTCCCTCATACGCAGTTTAGAAAGGTTTTGGGTTTGTGTTGTTTTTGTGAGAATAGACCAGTGTAAAACACCCTCTAGAACCCTTTCTGTGTTCTCATGAAGCACATACATGGTTAATAACTCTGTTTAATCTCCAGTGGATCAGGCTGAGGCACAAAGGCCCTCTCCCCTCGTTCCTGGGGAGTAGATCATCCCCTGACACGCAGAAGCAATCTCCCTTTTGACTGCAGGCACCTCGTGTTCTGCTGAACTGATTTAAAGCCAATTACAGCTGGTTCAGAGCACGGGCTCGCTGGGAAGGGCACACGACACCTCTCAAACTTGTCACTAAACTGCAAAACACCCCCTGGGCTCCCCAGAGCGCTGTCCTACCTCGGCCGCATCCCTCCCACGCCCCTGCTCCAGCCAGGGCTGCCCCTGGTGCCATCCCTTTGCCCAGATGTGCAGTGCTCTCCCGGTGTTTTCTGTGTGCTCTGTGGCTCTGCTGCTCCCTGTGCCCATGGTCCTTCTCCTCCTTCCCTGCTGCCAGCCAACAAACACATTCCAAGTCAGCAACAGTGAGCACGAGGGCTCATCCACCCTGCTGCAAATCCAAGGGCACTGGATATTTACTGTATTCCTGGCTCAGGCTGTCATAATAGCCAGCATTTTATCTCCTTTGTAAATCTGTGTACTTTCCAGATCAGCTTCCCAACCTGATCTAGTTTTGGAAACAAAGGGAATGACTGACAAATGCTTGGCATAAACCCTTTTTTTTTAAATGGCATGGCTGTCCCCATTAGGAATTTGGAAAAAAACAAAAGTTTGTGAAAGGCAAAAGCAGTGGCACCCGGGGACACAAACCCTGAGTTTGTTTGAAATGGTTGTGCTCTCCACAGTGCCCAGCACACACCAGACTGCCTGGGCCAGCTCCTCACCTGGAGCTCCTCACATCAGCCCTCAGCCAGGCTGGGCACGAAAATCCAAGGGCAGAAACACTGGAGATGCTTCCAGACTGCATTTAAGTTGGGTAAATATTGATCTGAGTACAGAACATGATTATAATTTCTGCCCCCACAAGGCGTAGATCCAAATCCACTGAAATCATACAGCTCTTCCCCAGGGGCTTTGGATTGGGCAGTAAATACTGGAAGTTCCCACTGTCTCTGGGGCTAGAAAGGAATTTGCCTTTGGCTACTGATGTTTGCTGAACAAATACTGCTCAGGTATGAAATGGTATCACCTTGATAGCTCTGGCATATGCAGGAGTCCAGGAATGACAGACTAATCTTTGCTAAACCTGCTGAAGGCACAGGGCAAGCAAAGGCCAGTGCATCCCTCAGTCTGCTCCAATGTACTTATTCAGGCTTTAAACCTGTTCTGTCAGAAGAGAGGGGTATTGCCATGTGTCTCAACTCCACCATTGAAAAAATCTAAAAAAATCAAATAGACATTTGACATTTTTTTTAGCAGAAAACAAAGCCAGCGTGTTCCACTTTAGCAGCCAGCTGGCCACCCCAGTACTGCACTGCCAAGCCTCATACTCTCCCTGCTCCTGGGTTTGCATTTCTGCATTTTGCAGTCGTTCCCTGGCGTTTCTGAACCAGCCCTTGGTGTTGCTGCCTTCTCCAAGCTCCTGCCCTCCTCAGCACTCTGTCCCTTCCTGAGGTGACCAGAGCCCCGAGGCTTGTGCTTCAGGGGTTGTGGGGATTGGGGCAGCCTCTGAGCCACTCTCCTCTGTGCAGATTGGGGTCTGGAACTCCTACAGTGGCCTTAACATGACGGACAGCAACAAGGACCGCTCCACCAACATCACCGACTCCCTGGCCAACCGCACGCTCATCGTCACCACCATTCTGGTAAGGCGCCCCACATCCTCAGATTTAGGCTCAGGATCCACACACCCATCCATGAGATCAACTCAAAAACACCCCACTGCCAGTGGAAGACTCCAGGGAGCCTCTGCCTCCAAAATTGTTTCGCTTTCTCCAGCGTTTCAGAGACGAACCCTGCTCACTTCTCCTCCCAGGAGAACGAACGCACACAACCACTCAGCTTTGCACTCAGTGCTTTACACATCCTCTGTTCTACTGAAAATGAGACTAAGAGGGCTGAAAGAAAGTGGCAAACAGCAGAGAGATTGAGCCATTGTTCTTACTGTGAGAAATGAAAAAGGTGTACCTGGGTATTCAGGAGCTGCTCTGCCTCGTGCTTTCCGCCTGTCCAGTAATGCCACTTCTTTTTCAATTGCTCTGCCTCAGCAGCGGGGAAAGAGCTCAAAGGCTCCCTTCTACACTACTTGTCTATTTCCAGAGGTGTTTTGCCACATTAAACTGCTTGCCCAGATCTTCTTCTATCCAAAATCCTGTAAAAATCAAAAACCAGGGTATTTATCAATCTGCCTGTGCTGTTCTCCATTCCCTCTTTGCTCCATTTGAAGATTGTTCTCAGTAAAGGCTTATTTTTCACAGAATATCAAATGTTAGGTTCCCCTTACATTTTTTTCTCTGTTATTTAGGATCCTCTGTCCATCAGTGTCCCTTCCTGTCCCTTGGAGTGGGACAATGTCGGGTCCAGCCCCTCGGTCTGTGTTTGGAGCTGCTGGGCACAACTGCAATTAAAGCTCCTGGGAGCCACAAATGGTCCATTCCACTGAAAATTAAGGCCCTTATGCTCATCACTAATTCATGCAGTGAGTTTGTTAACACACCTAGAACAGCTTTTAATGCACAGGGTAAATTGCTGGTTTCCATGCACTTGCAATCCCCTTGGAAAACATCACCATCATGTAGAGAAACCGATCTGATCCGCAGCAAGCCTCACGCCTCTCGCTGCCTGTCTGCTGTCTTTCCCTGCAGGAGGATCCCTACGTGATGTACAAGAAGTCTGACAAGCCCCTGTATGGCAATGACAGGTTCGAGGGGTACTGCCTGGACTTGCTAAAGGAGCTGTCAAATATTTTGGGCTTCATCTATGAGGTCAAGCTGGTTTCTGACGGCAAATACGGAGCCCAGAATGACAAGGGAGAGTGGAATGGGATGGTCAAGGAACTCATAGATCATGTAAGACTGAACCCTTCTCTCTCTATTCTCCTTTCACCTGGAGCATTTTATAATGAAATCTTGGCTGTGGTTTTCACCTTTCAGAGCCCCTGCTGTATCTATTTTGCTACCCTTCAGAGTAGGAATGTCTGAGTGAACAGTTTGCAGGTGTTGGGGGGAAACCTCCATCAGTGGCCGTGTCCTAAATTTCCCCTGCCATGTAAAAAGAGGAAACAGAGTGTCATTCCCCCCAAAATACCCTGGAAATGTTAAATTTAGTTGATTTTGAGCCAGATTTGGTTTATTTTTTAATACTTGGGGAAGAAATGGAGGGAATTGCGGTGGGTTTGCTGAACACAAAGGAGATGAGTGTTTTCCCTTCTGTGTTCCCAGAAAGCTGACCTGGCTGTTGCTCCTCTCACCATTACCTATGTCAGAGAGAAAGTGATTGACTTTTCCAAGCCCTTCATGACGCTGGGAATCAGCATCTTGTACCGGAAGCCCAACGGGACCAACCCCGGGGTCTTCTCCTTCCTAAACCCTCTCTCCCCGGATATTTGGATGTACGTGCTGCTGGCCTGCCTTGGAGTCAGCTGTGTCCTCTTTGTCATTGCCAGGTAAGGCCAGGGCAGAGTTTGAGATGCCCCACAGCCTCTCCCCTCGCAGGTGTTGGATGGGCTCTGTGGAGCACAGGGGTGCCAAACCATCCTAAGGGGGTTATCCAATCCTAGAACCTTTCTAGGCTTGGTATTTTCTCATCCGCACTGCTGTTCCTTTTCTGTTTTGCACTGAGGTTTTGCTTTCCCTAAGGGCTGTTCCAAGAGAAATATTTAACAGGATGCATCAGGAGGCACCACCCCAGCAGATATGTGCTGAAAAGCAGCTTGTTACTTGCATGTAGGCATTTCCCTTTTCCACTCCCAGTGCACACAGCTCGAAGGTAAAAAACCCAAAAGGTGAACCTAGTTTTGCTGCAGCTCCAACCTCAGAAGTCTTTTCCAAATGAAATTGTTCTGTGAGTTACAGGAGGAGAGGTCAGGGGTTAACCTCCCGGGGTGGCCTGAGGTGAAGGAGGGGTTTATCCCTCCCTGGCAGCTGTGGGGCTGTGTGCAATCACTCACGGCTTCCCCAGGCTCCAGCAGTGCCTCACTGCACCGTAAATAATAACTCTACTGTACACAACCCGTGATCTCAGTCATGACTAATCTGGGATCTGCTCACTCTGACAGACTGACTCTTCTGCAGTTGTGTGCCAAGACTGAAAACACCCCCCAGCCCTCCCCACCTCAGAACAGTGCAAGGGAACACAAATGCTTTCCTTGAGCTGATGCCCGAAAGCAGTGCCTGGTTACATTCAGCTGCATGGGCTGAAGAAGTGAAATTGTGTTCATGTTAATTTGGATTTGTACATTTCAAGATAAGCTGTTCTTGCAACCCACATCGAGACCTGTCCACATCTCCAAATACATCAAGATTTCTGTAAGATTTGCAAAGTGTTTCAGCAAATATCAGTTGGTTTTGATAACCCCAGAAACCATTCACTTCTCAGCACTGCCACAGTAAATTAAATGGTTACACACATTTTGACATCAGTTCCCGGAAAACAAATACTTGTGAATAATTTGCACAGACTGGTATAATCCTCCTGTGATTTCTTTCAACTTTTCAGCAGCAGAATAATTTCTCATTTGTCTCTGAGCCTTACGTAGCCCTGTCATTGTTACATTAATTTTTAAACTCAAACACTGAAGTTTTTATCACGGTGAAGGGTTGCAGACTGGCAAAGCTCTGTTCCAAGTACACTGCCAGTGGATGAACGAGGCGTTTCCTGCCAAAATTCCCCCTTCTGCTAATGCCATGTCAGCTGTGCTGTTACGTCAGTGAAGGTAGAGCCAAGTAGCTGAGTCAGTAATGTCACACAGAGCCTGTGGAAAAGGTGCCTGGGTGACCTCGAGCAGCTCACCTTTACCAGAAACCTCAGCACAGCTGCTGTTGAACAGGGAGAAAAGCACAGGAAAAATGGCCAGGAAAACAGAAGGTCTGAGCAGTGAATTCTGCTGAACTGTAAACCAGAGCCCAGCACAGCAATAGGAACACGAGAGCAAAATCAGCTTTTGTTTCTGTGTGAAAAAGAGACAGACATCCTGCTAACACATTGAAACATACACCCAGGGCTAGGAAAACCTTCTCAGTCTGGAAGACAGAGCTTTGCTGCCAGAATTTCATGGCCACTTTCTAGCAATGGCCCTTTTGCCCTTTCTGTGATGGAGACATTTGTGTCCAACTCACTGAATGTGGTGGTTTTCTGAAACTCTGCAAAATCCCAGCCTTGGGCTTCCCAGGCAAGTCAGGCAGAGGGATTCATTCTTCTTCCTGCCCTGTGTGAACACTGTGGGGGGAACTCATCACTCCCAGGGCTGTTAGCAACCTGCTGGTCCTAACTGGGGGTCTCCTGCTAAGGATGTGTTTCCCTCTGTGTGCATGGACTGAGCTGGGAACAGTCTGGTCACTCCACAACACCTGCTTCCATTATTGCAGCACAAATCTGAAACCTAACTTGGGAATTGCTTTTCTTTTTGTGGGTGCATGCAGAACTGTTGTATCTTGAACCTGAAAACTTTATCTTTTATGGTGATTTTTGATACTCTCCTTTTGGGTATTGTGCAGCTGATGGCATCCTAAGCTACATCCTCTGCCAATTAACAGGTTCATTATTACCAGACTTCATTACTCCAGCTAAGCCAGGCACTCCGCTCGCAACCGTGCATAAATTCAATGCTTAATTATATTGTTGCAACAGTAATTAGGATGTTGGGTGAGGCTGTCAATTAGACCTGCATTCACGCGCTCCATGAGGAAGCCACGCTGCTCTGGGAGCCAGAGTGGGCACCCTGAGGGGGAACAGTCCTTGGGGTGCTCCTGCTGGGAGCGTGCCTAGCCCAGAGTCCTCCCAGGGGTCCCTCTGCAGCTCCCCCCACAGCGCCCACCCCGTGTCCCTGCGGCTTTGGGAGCTGCCAGTGCTCCCAGCGCCTCCCAAAACTGGGAGAGCAGGGTGCTCCTAGCACCCAGGCTGTGGGGCTGCTGCTGCGGGGCCCTGTCCTTTGGGGTGGGACTCCATGTCCTGGGGGCCCTGCCAGCTCAGGGTACCCAGTGATTCTGGGAACAATGGGCAGCTGCTGCTGCAGGGAGAGCACACCCAGCACCCACAGACAGCGAGCGCTGCTGCCCTCAGAGGGCTGCTGCTCCTCCTTATTCCCGAAACGCTTCCCAGGAGCAGCCCCGTGGCTCCCAGGGCAGGAGCCATGGGGCTGTGGCAGGGAGGAGAGGAGCAGCAGCCCTGTGCCAGGCCAGGAGTGTGCCATCCATCACTCCACAGCTGCTCCACAGCTGGCACAGGGCAGTGACAATGTCCTGGGGACAGCCATCCATCCCAGGTTCTCCTTTGCTGGATATCCCGGGGCCAGCCCTCCATCCCAGGCTCTCCTTTGCTGGATATCCCAGGCACAACCCCCATCCCAGGCTGTCCTTTGCTGGATATCCCAGGCACAACCCCCATCCCAGGCTGTCCTTTGCTGGATATCCCAGGGATAACCCCCCATCCCAGGCTGTCCCTGGCCCGTTCCGTGCGTGGTGCCGTGCCGGGTCGCTGCTCAGCAGGTTTGCTGTGTGTCCTCTGCTCGATGTTTACAGACTGTTTCTGTTGACTGCCACAGGTTTACACCATACGAGTGGTATAACCCCCACCCGTGCAACCCAGACTCAGATGTGGTGGAAAACAATTTTACTTTACTAAATAGTTTCTGGTTTGGAGTTGGAGCTCTCATGCAGCAAGGTACACCGGTTACACTTCGGTCTCGCACACGTCCCACAGTCTGCTCAAGGGCTTCTGTGCTGGTAAACTCCACCCTCTGTAAATGCAGCATGTACTGTAAAACCTGATCTCACACACCCAGAGTAGCCAAAGGGAGCAAAGCCATGTGCCACTGCCACAGGGGAGCCTGTGCAACCCCGACCAGGAGGAAGGAGGGCAAGCATCTGAGAGAAAGGGGAGCAGGCAGGACCACACAGGAGTTCTGCAGCTGAAATGTGAATTAACTGCAAGAGGGATGTGAAGTGCTTCATGCTGAAGTTGAGTTTGTTGGTATAAGGGGTTTGGCAACAGGAAAATGTTGGGCTCCATCCCAACACAAGCAGCCTTAGCTGCCCTAGAAGAACTCTTCCAGCTGCCAAACAAGGAAAGATGCTCTTTCTCCAGAAGTTTGTAGGCACTTGTCAAACACATTGTTTAAAACCAACACCAAACCCTTGTTTTCTATGCCTTTTCTGCAGGTATGAGTCCCATCCCTCTGTAAATGCATCCAACCCCAGAAGCCTTAACTTAACCCAGTCACAAGCCCCTGTTGCTGACTTTTTTGGAAACAGCTGACATTTTACTCAGATGCCAAGGAGGGGCAGTGAGCTTACTCCATGTGGGAACTCAAATAGACCTATGTACTAAACACATTTGTTTATGGCATTTATGTTCTAAGGTTTCCAATTAAATCACTTTTCACCAAAACTGGGGTCCACTGAAAAGAGAGAAAATGTTTTCTGACAAACATTTCAAGCTGAATCAAAGCTGAACAAAAAAGACCCCACTCCACGACAACCAGAAAGGCAAAGCCCAGCAGTACCTTGGTATTAAATCCCTAAACATTTAAGTAAGGAATGTAAAACCATCTCCGCATTCATACAGGTACAGTTTATCCTTTCCTCTTTAACAGACATGAGTAGCAGTAAAAAAAATTAAAAAATAAAGAGGATATTTTCCTAGATATGGTAGAGAATAAAGTTTGTATGGTACCTAAGAAGCACTTGCTTTTAGTGGTGCATTATTGTATTGAGAGGATATAGAGCTTCCCCACAGAAACTGCTTTGAAGGAGGTTGGATGAAAGAAGAGCATTTCTGCTTTGTCTTGGAGCTTTTTGGTTTTGTTTTCCTTCCAATTTGTCAGCAAAACACAGGCTGAGGTTTTACAGTATCAGGCAGGTGTGTGTATCTAACTGTGGTTGCCCTGTGTGTGAAAGTGCCCCAGGATTCTGTGTTTCCTGTCCTGCCTTTTTTGGAGTTTACCATCATCCACAGCAAACTGTGGGATGCAGTGTCTGCTCGTTACCACTACCTTGGGTACATGACAGTCAGCCCCAACCAGACTCTGCTTGTCTTTTAAGGAGATTCAAAACAAAACCAAAGACAGAGAGAAAAAGAAAGAAAGAAAGGAAAAAAAAAAACCAAACATTTGTAAGGCAACACAAATGTTTCCATGTGCAAACTTGTGGTGTGATTGTCTGTGCATCATGGTCACGTGAAGAGTTTGGACATGATGTGAGTGGTGGTGGAAGTCTGGGTCTAGCGTTGCGCTCCTCCTCCTTGGCAGCAGCTGCTCGTTATGCTTGACTGGAAGCCACTTGTGATTAAATTTTAAAATGTGATGATCAGACTTTCTCTTTTCTACAGAGCGTGAGCAAAGTCTGGATCAGGATTGGCTGTCATGTCTGCCATAAAAAGGCACTAGAGAGACTTCAGCAAGTATTGTCTCTGCCCCCGAGTCTTGCTGGCAACATTTTGATTTAGATGCTGCTTCCCCTGTTTTCCCCCTGGAAGTCTCAGATGTGTTTGCATCCTCTGAAAGCATCCAAACAGGGCGCATTTCATCCAATCCATCCAGGGAAGCTGTCACTGTCAGGAAGGAGAGCTGTCCCCAGAGCCCAGCTCAGCCAGGGATGGGGCAGGCGGGAGCAGCCGGGGCAGAGAGCGCCGGGGTGGAGAGAGGGATGGAGCAGATTCTGGGCTGATCCCTCAGCCTGGGCAGCAGGGGAGGGGGATTCTGCCCCTCTGCCCCTCAGGTGAGACCCCACCTGCAGAGCTGCCCCAGCCCTGGGGCCAACAGCAGCAGCACATGGAGCTGCTGGAGAGAGTCCAGAGGAGGCCCCGGAGCTGCTCCAGGGCTGGAGCCCCTCTGCTCTGGAGCCAGGCTGGGAGAGCTGGGGGTGCTCACCTGGAGAGGAGAAGGCTCCAGGGAGAGCTCAGAGCCCCTTGCAGGGCCTAAAGGGGCTCCAGGAGAGCGGGAGAGGGACTGGGGACAAGGGATGGAGGGACAGGACACAGGGAATGGCTTCCCACTGCCAGAGGGCAGGGTTAGATTTGATATTAGGCACAGGGTGCCCAGAGAAGCTGTGGCTGCCCCTGGATCCCTGGAAGTGTCCAAGGCCAGGCTTGGACACAGGGCTGGGATAGTGGAAGGTGTCCCTCCCCATGGATGGGGTGGCACAAACACAAACCCAGACAGAGTTACAGCTCTGAAACAACTCCATTTGGACTGGAAGATTTCAAGTGAGAGTTTCTGCCTTCAGACTGCTCTCGCTGTTTGGCAGTTCTGTCAACACACTCCAACCCTTGGGCTAAGCTTAGCTCTGACCTTTAAGAGACACAGCTCTGTGTTTACAAAGCCAGCTCCAATCTGTTTGCTGGTTGGTGGGGAAGGTTTTACCCTTTCGGTCTCTGCCCCAAAAGTCATGTTCAGAGTTCTTGCAAAGTCTGAAAACCTTCTCTGTAACATGCTGAAATTTCCTGCAGAACTCATTGAACAGCTGGGGAGACATAATACATCAGTGTGTTTTTCCAGTAAGAAAAACACATTTGTCACAGAAAAAGCTTTAGCCCTGAGCACTCTGTTCACAGGCACTTAAGTGTTTTCTTAAGTCCATCCCTCATCAGCAAAATAATTATGCAAAAACTTAACTTCCAAGACGAAAGTCCTCGGGTGGCAGTCTAAGAGCTTTGCTGAACCAGATCCTTGAATCCCATATTATGGACAGAATTTAGTGGGGATGGGCCCCTCAAAAAAGAGCAGAAAATTTGCCTCAGAATGCTTGGAAACACCAGGATCTCTGTGCTGACACAGAGGTTATCCAAGCTGCCTGAACCCATTTCAGTGCAGGTAGCACGTGCTGCTCTGGGGGGATTTGTGGCAATGGCAGAGACCTGCTCAAACCTGTTCAGCAATAATGAGTGCTAAATACGCTGTCCAAAACTTTGCCCCGAGGATCCCAGGGATGTGTCCATCGACCCTCTGGCTCCTCAGATGTGAAGCACACATTGGTAGAAATGGGGGTCTGAGCTGAGGTTCACTGGAGGTCACAGGAGCTGCATCGATCTCCCTGTTGGTGCTGAGATGTGTCGATAGGAGGCACAGGGCAGGCTCCTCCTGTGAGGTGTTTCTGTCAGGTAGCTCTGAGCAGAATAGAGTTTGCTAAAGAGCTCTGGTTGCAAAATCAATTGCAGTGTACAGGCACAAAGGGACTCCAGAAGCAGACAGAAATACCAGAGTAGCTTGCTGGGGAGGTACAAGGTTAATACCACAAGGATGGTTAGCTCAGAGAGGTAAGGGGCTCAAGGATAATTCCATTTGTCATGTATCACGGCACACATCCCCTTCCCGGTGTGTTACCATTATAAATGTCAGCTGTGCATCTGTGAGATTATTGTTGGAATCATTTTATCACGCTACAGCTCATAAAAGCATTGTGTGCCTAAAACCAGTCTGTGGTATCAGGAAAGGCATCCTTCAGCCTCATTTTAACATGATTGTTTTGATGGTGTTGTAACAGGATCAGAGCTGATGCCCAAAGCTCTTTCCACCAGAATAGTGGGAGGAATATGGTGGTTTTTCACCTTAATCATAATCTCATCCTATACTGCCAACCTGGCTGCCTTCCTGACCGTGGAGAGGATGGAATCCCCCATCGACTCGGCAGATGACCTGGCAAAGCAAACCAAGATCGAGTACGGGGCTGTCAGAGACGGGTCCACCATGACCTTCTTCAAGGTAAGGCAGCCCTGGGAGGTGCAGCCACAGCATCCTGAGGGGTTGGTAAATACATCATTCACCCAAAGCCAGAGCCACAGCATCCTGAGGGGTTGGTAAATACAGGATTCACCCAAACCCAGAGCCACAGCATCCTGAGGGGTTGGTAAATACATCATCCACCCAAACCCCGAGCCACAGCATCCTGAGGGGTTGGTAAATACATCATTCACCCAAAGCCAGAGCCACAGCATCCTGAGGGGTTGGAGGAGAAGGCAGAGGTCCCTTCCGCCCCCACCATCCCGGGATTCTGGGATTCTGTGTAGTCTGTCCCTGCTGGTGCTGCCAAGGGCGAAGTGCCCCTGTCAGGCTCTCCTGTGGCTGAACAGAAACGTTTCCTTGCTGACAGAAAGACACCAACTACAGCAGTTTGCTACAGTCAGCTCCTGAAATGATGAGCTGACATTTCCACTGAGATGGAAACCCACCCAGAGATATTCCTGTAAGGCAAGCTCTGGATTCTCCTCTGGCTCTACCATGCCCAAGCATGCTCACTGCCATTGATATTCTGAAGTCAAATTTAGCTTCAGAGACAAAACTTCAAAACCTGTTGCGTCCCTGTGTTTTCAGAGGAATCAGGTCCTGAAGCTCAACATGAGAAGTTCAGAACAAATTTCCCAGAGCTGTTTTCAGTTTTACACTGATTTCTTTTTGCACCATTAATCCCTCAGGCAGAAATATGTAGGTTTAAAAGCATGTAAGCCTCTAAAAGAAAACTTTCAGGCAAGGTGGTTAAATATTTATGCACCACATGTGCCAGCTTACTTGTGCCTGAAATACATGTGCACAAAGCACAGGGGAAGGACAGTGCAGAAACTGGGGATGGATTCCCCGGCACAGGGATGGTGACACAGTGAAAATGCATGAAAAATGCAATGTATCACACTTGTAAACATTCAGTGTTTTATCAAAGATGTTATGATTTTTATTACAGAAGCGTCTCCAGATCCTCACAAGATCTGGAGTTCTTTGTCCTGCCCAAAACTTGAAATAAAAAATCCTGGAGTAGCTCTCTGTACAAAACCAGCTACTTCTGTCTGCAGAGGAAGGCTCTGGCTTTGCCTCCCTCCGACTGTGAAATGCTGCATCTACTCCTAGAGCTAAATGAGCACACGCACCCCAGGGAGGGACCAGGGACCTGGGAGGAGGGAATTCGGGCAGCAGGAGGGAATTCAGGCAGCTCCATTCCCGCACTCCCCGCAGGGCGTAGCACAGTCACAGCACCTTTGCCGTAACATTCCCGACTCTGCCTCATTTCTGGGAGCTGTCCTGTCCCCGGCAGTGCTGAAGGGCTGCGAGCAGGGACAGGGAAAGGAGGGATCAGCACCTGCAGCACCAACACCCCAGGGAGGGAGGCTCAGGGCTGAGTGCCCTGGGAAGGGTCATTACCTCGAGTGCTTTCTGTGCTGCAAGAGGTGATTTGGCAAATCAAACGGTACCAAAGCCCAGGAAAGCCCAGAGGAACAGATCTTTCCAGACCAACATTTTCTAAAGCAAACCATGACGTTCCTCGCTGTGGAGGGGACAGGGACAAAGGAGTGACATGCAGGACACGGGGGCAGAGCCCAGATCCCTCTGGTTTTCCAGACTGTAAGGGACACATACGGGAAAAAGGGTTTCTGGAGACATCAGGCACAGAAAAAGATCCCAGTACAAAGCAGACTCTAAAGAGCTTTGATTTAGGACTTTGTGCTCTAAGTAGCAGCAGCAAGCCCCTGGAAGATGAGATTACACAGAGTAACTGCTGGATGGGATGGAGATCAGGAAGCATATTAGACAAGCAAGGTACTCCACTGCCTTTCTGAAAGCTCTATCTACATTTATTCAAGCTGACATCACTTTCAGTGAGTGGTGTCTGTGATGCATGTACTAACAGCTGTGATTGTTACTGGTTTGGAATGCCTAGATCCTTGTTGCAATATTTTTCCCAGAAAAAAAAAATATTCTAAAGATGAAATAGTCATTAAGGAAGTCACTTTTTTGCAGTGACTACAGTGGGGGCAATGAAAACAAAAGCAATTGGAATTATTTGGTGGGGGGAATGAGTTCTGACTTTGAAAGGAACCTCAGAATCAGCCTCCTCCCTGTGCACAGACCCCAGATCTGGCCAGAGCAGATGAAAATACCCCAAAAACAGGGCCTGGGCAGCTCAGGACAGTTCAGCCTCGTAGGAGGGCAAGCCAGCAGCACCCCAGGCAGCACTGCCCATCTGTGGGAACGGCCAGAGCTGGGAGAAGTCCAGCTGAAGGCAGGATGTTTCCCACCCCCAAGCAGTGACACACGTTCATTTCTCCAGACTGCTGCCCTGCTCTGTTTCCAGCACGTCCATAAATCTTTCATTGCTTCCTTGTCCCTCCACGATAACAGATCTTAATCCTGTGCTGCAGCTCATGCCAGCTCCTGCCTTCTAAAGTGCAGATGTGTTTCCACTGAAATTAATGAAAATTCAAAGGGCACAATTTGGCACAGAATCTATCCTGAAAAAAATGGGAGCTGGCAAGTTGAGAAGCCAAGATCTTTCTTGCAAACTCTTCTGAAAAAGGAATACATCCTTCCAGTAAATTCACTGTCAGGCTCAGTCTAGTGCATAAACATAGCATCAATTTCAAAAATATTCCCCACTGAGCAGTAAAAATGGTTCCTACTTGTAAAGAGCCACTTAGCCACCCTCAGAGTTTAGTGGTATCCTGTGGCTCGCCAGCTGAGGGGGAATTCAGGTGACATTCACAGATACTGAATTTACAGGTGAGGCATAGTAACATGTAAAGCTCAAAGAACCAGAAAATCAACTTCTCACAGGAATCTCCCCTTAAGCTGGGGCTCAAAACTGAGCCTGGAACCAGCTGAGATGGCTGTAAACCAGAGACAGGGCCTGAGGGACTGAGGAGACACTGCCCTAACCCCTGGGGCAAAAGGGTCACATCCTTAAGTCTGATTGCAGTGGGAATCACAAAGCAGGAGTTTATTTGGTTTGTTTCTCAAACTTTATCCCTGAAGTACATGACTTTTAGGCAAGTGATATCTACACAACAGGGGCAGATAAAGGCTTTGTTCATCACCAGGCTGCTGGAGCAGTTAGCGTGCCCTGATGGGTGGGAGTGGGGTGTCCAAGGGCAGCAGTGTCCCAGGGCAGCAGTGTCCGAGGGCAGCAGTGTCCCAGGGCAGCAGTGTCCGAGGGCAGCAGTGTCCGAGGGCAGCAGTGTCCCAGGGCAGCAGTGTCCCAGGGCAGCAGTGTCCGAGGGCAGCAGTGTCCGAGGGCAGCAGTGTCCCAGGGCAGCAGTGTCCGAGGGCAGCAGTGTCCGAGGGCAGCAGTGTCCCAGGGCAGCAGTGTCCCAGGGCAGCAGTGTCCCAGGGCAGCAGTGTGCAGCTGCACTGGCTCAGCTGCTTGGGTGCTACAACCCATGGAACAGCACTGGTCTGGAAAACTCCAGAGCACTTCACAGCCAGGCTGGTAAGGAAGTTCCTGGCACTGCAAAGAAAGTGGGGAAGAAAGGAAACTCCTCAGCACAAAGGCCAGTAAGAGGGAAAAGCTGTGGGAAGGAAATCCCTGCCACCGATTCCCTGTCGCTTCGGTACTGGCACTGAGGCTGGGGAGGCTGAGGAGCGTTTGGCAGGGGCAGTTTGGGTGCTGGCGTGACCCTGTGCCCTGCTCTCCGTCCGCAGAAGTCCAAAATCTCGACGTACGAGAAGATGTGGGCGTTCATGAGCAGCCGGCAGCAGACGGCGCTGGTGAAGAACAACGACGAGGGCATCCAGCGCGTGCTCACCACCGACTACGCCCTGCTCATGGAGTCCACCAGCATCGAGTACGTGACCCAGAGGAACTGCAACCTCACCCAGATCGGGGGCCTCATCGACTCCAAGGGCTACGGCGTGGGCACCCCCATCGGTAAGGGGCTCTGGGGCTGCGCTGCTGCACAGCACACCCTGAGGCAAGAGATTCAATCAGTCCTGGGATGTCAGGAACAGGACGCAGGGAATGGCTTCCCACTGACAAAGCCAGGGTTAGATGGGATAGTGGGAAGGAATTGTTCCCTGGAAGGGTGGGGAGGCCCTGGCACAGGGTGCCCAGAGAAGCTGTGGCTGCCCCTGGATCCCTGGCAGTGCCCAAGGCCAGGCTGGATGGGGCTTGGAGCACTCTGGGATAGTGGATGGTGGCCCTTCCCACCTGACTGGAAGGGCTTTAAGCTCCTTTCCCACCCAAACCATTCCAGGATTCTGTATTTTCCCCCCAAAAACCTGCTTACTCAAAACACTGAAATCCCTGATGCAAACCTTGCAGTTGATCCTCACTGTTCTTAGGTGTTGCTCTGAGGTCATGAAATAAATCAGAAATTACTCTCCTTTAACACAGAGCTTTGAGACTCCCACTCTCTCTGAGCTCTCTCTGGCAGACCTTTTCTAGCATGTGCAGTGCCCTTTCTGAGATCTTCTAATTGCAGAGCATTGAAAATTGTGTCAGGTTTTTGTGCTGTGCACTTGTGAACCATTGGCACTGGGGAGCCCAGTTTTGTCCTGTGTCCATAGAATCACAGAAACACAGAAGGGTTTGGGTTGGAAAAAATCTTAAAGCTCATCCAGTGCCACCCATGCTATGGCAGGGACACCTCCCAATATCCCAGGGTGCTCCAAGCCCCATCCAGCTGGGGATTGGCTCATCCATTGCTTGGCAGAGAAGGAATAAATAAGGGAGAAACACGTCTGCACAGGGAACTGTCATTCCTGGTGGTGCTGAGCACCTCAGACAGATTGCCACAGACATGACATCGCAAGTAGATTTTTCCACCGGCTGTGTGAGAACAGCCTTGGCACCCTGAGGAGAGTGATGCAAAAGCTAAAATCCCCAGGAATGACAAACTCATGGCAAGAGCTTCCTTGCGGTTATAAAGCTGCCACGCTTTAAACCAAGAACAATGAAGGAGTAATTGGAACAGATGGCAATCCTCAGAAACAGTGCAGCCATTGGAAATGCAGCTGTGAAATTTATTTATAAGATGTTCCTTGTATGAGCAGTGCACCTTTATTTTCTTCTTAAGAAAACCTGCAAAATTCAGGGGAATAGATATCCCCAAGCACTGTGGAATAATCCAGCACCATCAAGCACCTCATAAACAACTGATTTCATAAACAAGATAAACCTGCCACTATTCAGAGGGACCCCCAAGGCTCTGTTATTTCTCTCACAACATTGAAGAGTATTGATTGCAGAGGCTCTATGGAAAATAAAAAAGACAAAAAAGGCTTGTCCATGCCCATTAACACCAAAGTTTCAGCAAGGCCCAACTGGCCTGCAGGGGAATGTAAAACCACAGGGCATTTGCTGCAGCAGAGGAATGCCTGGCACTCCAGAATTTCCAGTGAGAGAGCTGGATGGCATCTTATGGCTCCCAAAGAAACAGGGAGGAGAACTCGTGAATCCAGGAAATGTGTTATTTTATCAGCGCATCGTCTGCAAGTAAAATACTGCAGTAACAGCCATCAGGAGAATTTCTTCCTGGAAAGGGTGCTCAGGCCTTGGCAGGGGCTGCCCAGGGAGGTTTGGAGTGCCAGTCCCTGGAGGTGTCCCAGGAAGGGCTGGAGGTGGCACTCAGTGCTCTGGGCTGGGGACAAGGTGGGGATCAGACACAGCTGGGACTCGGTGATCTCAGTTCTTCTCCACTGGGGATCAGACAGGGATTCTGGGATTCTGTGATTCTGGGATTCTGTGATGTGTCAGGGCAGCTTTAACTCCAGGATCAGTGCCAGTGCTGATGCAGGTAATTCTAGCACTAAAGCTCTTCCTCATTCCGTGGGGGACTGCTAAGAAAGTAGATAAATGCATTTCTTGGCCTAAGAGGTTTGTTAATAGCTCAGAGGCCATAAGTAATGTGCTGAATATTCACAGAGGTGTGGAGATGGATTTGTGGGTGGTGTTAGAGCTCACCAATAAACCACCATCAGCGCATCTCTCCAGGCACTCCTGACAAACTCTAAAAGCCCGTGCAGAAATATGGAGGTGCCTGCAGATGAATTGTGCTAATCCTGATGGCAACATAAACACCACAAGAAAGAATGAACAACCCCACAAATCCTGCGCTGTGACTCTGGCTGCTTCATCTACCTCCCAGCTGTGTCCTTCCAGACAGGGGGAATGGATGAGTCCTGCAGCCTTACACATTGCAGGGGACAAGCCTCTCCTAAGGCACACACAATTCTGCTCTCTCTTCAGTGGGGCACTGCTGTTTTCAGCAGTAATAATTCCCTCTCTGTGCAAAGCCAGTTTTTGGAGGTGCTTCTGGCCTGTTTTCTGTGCTGTTATTTTTGGGTCTTTAACAGCAAGCACACAAACCCTCCATTCTTACAGCAGGCACGTTTTCCTCTCAGAGCTGGCTGCCTCCAGCAGTGCCAGTCTCTGGCTTCCCAGATGGATTTGGGATAGTCTGACACATGTTTCCTGGCAGCTGTGGCCACAGCATGGCCCAGTGCTGGCAGCGCTCTGCCCCGAGGAGCAGCTGAGTGCTGGCACAAGAAATGAGGAGCTGCAATGTTCCTCACGCTGTTCTCGTCAGACAGGGCTGGGGGACGCAGGGCATGGACAGCAGGGAGGGGGACGGGTGGTCATGGGACAAGTATTTCTAATAATGTCCTGCACAGCAAAATAAGGAGGAAAACTGAAGCTGTGAGGCCGAATTTCCAAGGCTATTGCATAAAGACGCGGGAGCAGTGCCTCAGTGAGATTTTTCTGAAGTGCCACGTGATCCCTGGAACTCTGGCACACCATCTGCCTTAAAGCTTGGTTTGCCTGGGTGGGGTTGAGTTTGCAACACTTTTAATGTGCAGCAAAACGTGACTTTTGCTGAAATGGCAACTGAAGAGAATCTGAGAATCACAGAATCACAGAGTGGCCTGGATTGGGAGGGACCCTAAAGCCCATCCAGCACCACCCCTGCCATGTCAGGGACACCTTCCACCATCCCAGGCTGCTCCAAGCCCTGTCCAGCCTGGCCTTGGACACTGCCAGGGATCCAGGGGCAGCCACAGCTTCTCTGGGCACCCTGTGCCAGGGCCTCTCCACCCTCCCAGGGAGCAATTCCTTCCCAATATCCCATCCATCCCTGCCATCTGGCAGTGTGAAGCCATTCCCTGTGTCCGGTCCCTTCAAGTCTTATTAATGTGCTCCTAAAGGAGGGGAAAGGGTGGGCAGGAGTAGCTGCATGGACACAGGGCTCTCAGCACTGCATTTCAGCCCAGATTCTGAATGTTTCCAGCTGCAGGGAGTCCAGCATAGCAGGATTTGGGAGCACACACGTGCCTTGGGAGCCCAACAGCCTCCCACAGAACCTTTCTTGCAAGCCTCCTTGCAATCACAAAACCTCCTTGCTATCACAAAATCCTGCTCCCACAAAAAAAAGTCCCTCTGACAAACACAGGCTGCAGAGATTCTGGAAGATGGAGAGGTAGAGCAGAGTGTGTGAGAGCAAATCTGAACAGCCTGAGCCACCCAGTGTGGCCAGACACTGCCCAGGCCCATAAAGCTGCAGAGCCCGCACACACATCATTTAGCAAACAATGGCCTGCAAACCAAAGGCATGAAATTGCTGCTATTTTCAGCTTGCAGGCCTGCAATTGTTGCAAATCACAATGAAAAGGACTTGGCCCCACGGTGTTGTTATAAGCTGTAGGTAGCTGAGGTGGAGCTGTGGGTGGTGCAGGTGTAAAAGAGAACAGAAAGTGTCTCGGGGAACGTGGGTTCCTCTGAGGCAGGCACTCATTTACATGCAGCAGGAAAAACCAGCAGATGCTGGAGTCAGTAGAAGGGAGGCAAAGCGGAAATTCTCAAAGAGTGCTCACAGCAACATTCAGATATGATGTGGAGGAATGACTTAGCAAGAAAACCCACTGCCAAGGCTTAAATAAACCTCGCTAGGGGACCCTAAAACTATCATGAATTCTCGACTAACTGCATCAGTGGAGCCTTCTGCTTCCCAGTCCCCAAGGCAGACACCAGCAGAGATTGCCCTTCCCGCCTCCAGCCCTTCCAGCTGGAATAGTCATTCCTGTGCCGAGGGACCACTCCTGCCCCAGGTGGTGGCAGCTGCTCCCAGCAGCACTGCCAGGCCTCGCTGTCCCCCGCAGGGTCCCCGTACAGGGACAAGATCACCATCGCCATCCTGCAGCTGCAGGAGGAGGGCAAGCTGCACATGATGAAGGAGAAGTGGTGGCGAGGGAACGGCTGCCCCGAGGAGGACAGCAAGGAGGCCAGCGCCCTGGGCGTGGAGAACATCGGGGGCATCTTCATCGTGCTGGCGGCGGGGCTGGTGCTCTCCGTGTTCGTGGCCATCGGCGAGTTCATCTACAAATCGCGCAAGAACAGCGACATCGAGCAGGTGAGCCAGCCCTGCCCTGCCCTGCGCTGCCCTGCGCTGCCAGGCTGAGTCTGTGAGCTCCCTGTGCCCGGGGAGGGGGCTGCAGCACAGCCCTTCTCGCTGGAGTGTGCATCTCGCGCTGCTCAGCGCTCGCCGGGTGTCCCTGGCTCTAATGACAAATAATTTATTAATAAGAACAGGGAGGTGCCTCACCCACGGCCCAATTAGTGCTGCTTAGCAGGGCAGTGCAGAACAAGGGCAATTAATTTCTCAAACAGTTCCTGCTTGAACTTTAAGACTTGGAGCATAAATTACACCAGAAAGGAATAAAACACAACTGGGCTGCTGGGTTTTATGTGGCATTAACACGAGCCCCTTGAGTAACACAGGAAAGCACATCCAAATCCCAAGAGCCATTTTCCTCTTGCTCTCGAAAGCATCTTTTTTCAGAGCCAGGAGTTTACAGGCTGTGCTGAAGGATGCACTTCAAAGCAGGGAGAACTACTGAGAGGTGATGGATGCCACTGTAAAGTAAGATTACGGAGCCAAGGAAATTCTGGTTATAGCTGCACTGAAGTGTAATGAGCAATTTAAAAGGGCAGAGGGAAAACAAAGGAAATGCTGTGTGTAAATCGTGCCTTGAGCATTACAGTGGTTTGTGAGAAAGGATCAATCCTTAAAGTCGAGTGTAAACACCCATTTAGAGAACCACCAGCCCTGTGAAAGAGGCAGGGCCATTTTAGCACAAAATGCATAAAACTGTATTGGTGTCTTTGTTTTGTTCATGTCTCAGGAGATCTTTTATTCAAATACGTTTTGGAGAACAGTTGCAGCTAATTAAAATATTTAGTATAATTAAAATGTTTAGTTCAAGTACTAACAGGGTGCAGAATATCCTGGAAAATTTTCAGGAGTCTGTGCAAGGCAGTGCCTCCCTGAAGCCAGGACTGAAGCAGACCTAAAGCTCTAGGCCAGGGGTGTTTTATTGAGCAATACGTGGGGTGAATAACACAGAACTCAGGGCTGCACACACGTGTGCACACTCCCCATTTCTGCACCTGCACTGCTGCTGCACAGCAAGGCGGTGCTTAATAATTAGAATCATTAAGGGAGTTAATGTGGCACATCCTGCGTCTTTTCCAGAAGCAATTTCACAGAGAGCCCAATACCAGTGATGCCAGTGTTCCTCTCTGGTTTCTCTGGGGTTGTTTTCTCCCTTCCCTGGTGAAATAAGCAGCTTAGATGGGAAATGCTGTGCAGGGTGTGTTATCACTAAGCTAATCCAAAGCATTGTTGAATACAATCTGTGGCTTTTCTGTTTCCATAACTGGAGTCTCTTTTGATTTAAATGGCTTTTGAATCATTCTCATGCTTGTTTTCAGTTTTGCTTTGTTCATTTATTTACTTTCTCCATTTCTCTTCTCTTGCATGCAAGGCCTTTTGTTTCTTTTACGGACTGCAGTGTAAGCAACCCCACCCGTCCAACTCCACCTCTGGCACCACCTTATCCACGGAGTTAGACTGTGGCAAGTTAATCCGGGAGGAGCGAGGGATCCGAGCACAGCCCTCGATCCACACCGTGTAGTCAGGAAGGACCAAGGTGTGTCCGGGCAGAGCATCAGAGCCAGGCAGGGCTCAGCACTGCAAAGGGTTAACACAGGAGATAAGCTGGTCTAGAGTCAATTGCCAAAGCCCTGAAATCGGGGCAGTTTAAATGTGTATTTAAACCATTACCCCACGGCCAGCAGGGAGCTCAGCAGAGCCTGGTGGCCTTTCAGAATTATCACAGTCTCTCATGTGCAATTGTCACCTTGTCATTTCCTGGGGTGATTCACCTGCTTCAGGTAAGAAAACCTATTTACCTCCTTTTCATCTCCTCCCCTACCCCAGCTGAACAGTGGCAGCCTCACCACCGAAAGCAGGGAGGAACACTCAGCTTGGTCTCTGCTGCAAGTGGGCCAGGCAGCTCCGAATTCAGGAACCTCCCCAACACCCTGCAGGGCTCCATTAACTTCCTGAACCCCTGCTACAAGCAGCCAGAGATGTTGAGCTGGCATCTCTTATTCCCTGTGTCAATATTTAATGAATTTTAATTCCTCCATTTAAAATTCATTAGTCAAAGCCTGCAAGTAACTATCATAGCACAAAATCAGACCCATCAGTTAAATTTTATGCCATGTAACCGTCAAGAACATGTTCGACAGGAGCACCCTCAGGCAACACCCGCACAGACCATTAGAGAGCAACTCCAATTCATGACGTTCATTTGTAACAGAGAAAACTCTTTTGTGGGAAAATCGGGGTTTCAATTTATCCCAGACAGCAAAGCCCTGGCACTGCTTTGCATATTGCACCCCTGGTGGCATGTTTTGTGCAGGCGGCTGGCACTGAATGTGTCTTACACCCTGGAAGGACAAACACTTGGATTTCTTCCAGCCCTCAGCCAGTCGGGGACTGACAGGGCAGGGGACAATGGGCTGGATGTGGTTTTGCCACCAAAAAACATATATCAGCAATTTGAGATGCACCGAGCACACAGAAATGCCAGCTCGTGGGATGTCATGAACTGTGGCAAACCTCAGTGTTTCCAAACTTCATCTGTATTCCATCATATCCCAGCTTCCCAGCAGTCTCACCAGCTCACCTCCCTCCCCTCACTCCTGTTTTATGTTTTCCTGCTCATCAGACAAGTTGCTGCTCTGATTTCCTGGGGCCATCTCTGCCCCCTGCTGCAGTCAGGGGACTTGTTGGAGTGGATGCCTTCACACCCCAAGTGTGAAACCCTTGAATGGTTTCTGTCATACCTGGCTCCTGAGGAAAGCCAGAGCAAACAGTGCCCTGGGATTTCCTCTCATCCCTGTTCCAATTTTTACGGTTTTGTGACCAAGCTGTGCTGCTCAAACTCGGCTGTACCACTCAGACTTTGCTGTACCAATTCTCTGCTCATCCAGGGCTGGGAATTTATACTCCACTCCAGATGCTGCAGCAAATTGTCTCACTCAGAATGGTCTCTTAACTTGTTTGAATGGGGCCCTGAAAGCTTTGGTTCTCCATAAAATGCTCCTTCTTGCCAGCAAAGACCTGAATTAGGTCCTCTGAATACCTGATTTAAGAAAGCGCTTTTTATTTGCAGCTTCCCAGTAGAAGAGACTTAAAACTAATTAAATTCAGCTTCTCTCAGCTCTCAGAGGAGAAGGAAGATGCCTAATGTGTTCATCTCCATCACTGCTCCATGCAGAAAATCCCCTGGGCTGCAGCTTGGACCCGTTTTGTAATTGTTCCTTAGATTAGTGCCGGATCCAGAGCGTTTCTGTCACTGGCTGGGTAAACATTTCCCAGCTGTCAGTCCCAGGTTGGCAGTGACAGCTGTGGTTCCCTGGGTTCAGCTGTCCCACAGACAGCCCCACGGGCTGGGAGCAATTCCATCCGGGAATTCCAAAGCAGCTCCTGCTGGTCCTGGCAGAGCCTCATCCCTAGCCACAAAAAGAGTTATCAAAAACCATCACTGGTGTTCAGAGGATGTGGGAGACCAGCAAGCAGCTCTCCTGATTTTTTCTTGTGAGCAGGGCACAGAGGAACAGTTTCTCTAAGTGAGGAAGAAACTAATCCATGGATTACAGTCACACTGTTTTGACAACCACAGCTCAATAGACTCCGGCAGGTTACAGGAGTTAATTTGGGCATCTCCTCCTGCCACCAGAGACAGAATACTCACACAGATCCTTAGTGTGCCCCAGCTGCAGTTTGCTCACTAAGAGAAACTGTTTTGGATAATTTTGGATATTTTTCCTTTTGTGCACAGATAAATGGATTTTCTTTCAGCACATGACACAGGTCAGTGCCCCAGCTATGGGTGCAGGAGAAAAATCCTGACTGCTGCACCTCCTCCTCTGTCCCTGAGCTGCTCAGGAGTTCTTTTAGAATGAAACCTGCCCCACATCCTTTGATTTTCACAGTTCTCAGCACTTCAACACAGCACACTGGGTGTGGGGTGGCTTTGTCATTGTTATTTGGTTGGTTTTGCAAGGTATTAATAAAATGTAACTGAAATGTCTTATGCCCAGTGGTAGCCCAGCAGCAGAAGCAACAGATTGTTAAATCCTGACTACAGCTCCTTTTTTATATTGTTTCTACTTTATTTTGTGTTTATTTATTTATTTCTTTTCAATTCTAAATCTGTAATTCTCCTAAAGCTTAGCACAGACCTCTGCATGGGAGCGTGAGGAAGGATTTGGGAGCTTCGTGACTAAGCTGTAGCAGCTGCTGAAATGACCAAAGGGCACAGGGAAAGAGTCGCCCATCACACGGAGAGCAGAACCTATTCTCATTTTAAAGGATGACATTTCCTTTTACACGCCATGGCCTGCAGCACTTTGACACTGCCAGAATGAGAAAGTTAAGCTGGCTGAAAGCAAAATGTTACGTTCATTATTAAGTTGTAAAAGGCATCGCTCTGTGCCCACTCTGCTCTTGTTCTGGGCAGACCTCAGCAGTGGACTGAACAGCATGGAAAAAGAGGGGCTTTAAAGCAGCCCATTCTGGCCACCTGAATTTGAGACAAAAGAACCGTATATTATTACCCTTTTCAATCGAATTTTAATGCCAGCATCCCCTTTCTGAAGGCTGCTTTGCAGGTGCTGCTCAGAGGGCCCTGTCTTGGGCATCCCCACGGGGTGTGTTCCTTGTCCATGGCTTCCCTGCAAATCCCACACCCTTCTGGCTGAGGCTGTGCTTGCTCTGCACCACTTTCCCTAGGAATAACTTGACGTCTTCCTGATAATAATTATTTTAAAATTCCAGGCAGTTGGAAGTGGAGCCACTGGGCACTCCACAGATCAGATATTAAAAACCTCCCAGCAATATGTTCTGTGTATCTGCCTGCAGATGCAAAATGATCTTCATGGGGCTGTTTTGTGGAGATGAATGTGGAAGGCCTTGTGGTTATTGCACAGTCTGAGCAATAGGAACCCGCTTGGAAAATTAAAATACCAGCCTATTAACAAGGCAGTAAAATGCACTCTTTCACCTGCAGAAATCATCCCTGTCTGCACTCTGCAGAGTGATGGCTGGGATTAAACACAACACATTCGGAGGGTAGTGAGAACGACACGGAAAGAAAATAAAAATAAGCCTGATCAATCCTACAAAGGGTTAATAGGATCCTGTCCCTATTTACCATGGAGTTCCGGATTCACTTTGTAATCCAGATTTTAAAAACTGAATTAAAGCTAAAATCACGGGGAGCAATAATCCAGGCCAAGTCAGCTACTCAGAGCATTTGTGTTCATTAGTTTGGGAATCGGTGGTGCTGCTCCCCAGAAGAGCCTGGAGCAATACAGAAAGGGTGTTCGGAGGGTACCTGCTCCTCCTGCTGCTTCCAGGGGGCAGGAACGTGGGAATTCCTGTATTACATTGCCAAAGGGAGGGTATTGAAGTGATCATTGCAGCTGCAGAGGCCCGGCTACCACAGCTGGAAATCGAAACAGCAGCAGTGCACTGCCCTGGCTGTGCCTATTGATTCCGGGTAGGGGCACCAATTAACAGGAGTTTAATTGGCCTCGGAATGTGAGATGAACAAAAATGAAGCACCCCAGGGAAGGTGCATGTTGAGCTGTAAACCTGCCTCAGTCCGGGACGGGGTGGCACACACAGGACACAAAATTCGCACCTACACTGAGGCACTGGGGGCAGGAGCTCGCTGCAGAACCAGTCACACACACTTTATTCAGCTCGGGGAAGGTAAGGGGCTTGAAGCTTTGTTTCCCCCTGCTGCCATCACTTGATTTTGTATATAAATAATCTATTCATGTATATTTGCATAGAACAATTTGGGGTTTTTTTTGCAAAGCCAGATACTTCCACTTAAAGGCTCCTTGCATTTCTTTGTGTTATATGTAATTATTCCAGCTGTGGATTTTAAAAGATGTTTCCACTTACCCCAAATGTCTTTGTTAATGTTGTGATGGTGGGAAGAACAAAGCTCTCGTCTTTCTTTCTAAGCCATTCAGCTCCCTTATTCTTGCGGTAATTATCTCCTTTATTCTACACACAATATTTGAAAAGATTCTTACCAAAGAAAAGAAGAAGATTGAGAGCTGGGCTATATTTTAGAAATGTCTGTTCATTTCATGAGGGGAAAACAGCTAAACCACAAAGAAATCTTCAAAAACTCTTCTTTGTTTTCTCTAGCATGCTCATGGTTCTTTGTGACTAAGGTATATGGTATTTAAAACGAGATCTTTTCTCTGGTAAGGTCAGGGGGAAATGAGAAAGGGTAAGTTTGGGGATGTGAAGCCACCAAGACATCGCAAACGTGCTTGTGGGGGATTTGGAAAACATTCATAAGCAGCTTTAGTTGTGCCAAAGTTAAATGAAAGTCAGTGGGAGCTGGGTTAGGCAGAACCCCAGCCGTGTGCAGTGACCTGCTGTAGCCAGGGTTTATTCCCAGCTGGATGTCCCCAGGAGCTCCCTGAGCCCGCCGAGGGCCCAGGCTGCTCCCAAGCCGAGTTCTGCTGGGCTCCCCACGCCGGGAGGTGTTTAATGCCATCCCCTCTCCCCACAGTGTCTTTCTTTCAACGCCATCATGGAGGAGCTGGGAATCTCCCTCAAGCACCAGAAGAAGCTGAAGAAGAGGTCGAGGACGAAGGGGAAGTCGTCCTTCCCGAGCATCCTCACCTGCCAGCAGCGGCGCACGCTGAGGAAGGAAACCATCGCGTGAGCACGGCGGGACAGAGCCACCCTGAAGGGGACAGAGGGGCACTGCTGACATGGGGACACGGGCTCCCGGCCCTCAGAGCCTCTCCCTGGTTTCTTTTTTTAATCTAGAGGTACAGCAGCCGAAATGCTCGCCTAGACTGACATACTACTGACCCTCCGGGGAGCGTCCGGCTCCTCCTCCGGGCCGGACTCTGCTCACCCGATCTGCATCTCTGTCCCCCCCTGTGCATCGCTGTATGTGCTTTCTAAATAAATCAATAAACAACAGACAGGGTTCCTTTTTCCAAGAATCTGGGAGTCACCCTTTTCTTTTCCTTTCTGAAGCAAAGATTGCAGCTCTGCTGAGCACCCAGAGCTCAGCGCTGCTGAGCACAGTTGTTCAGAACCCAGGCCCCAGACACCAAAGCGGAAATTCACACCATTAACTCACTAACTGTGGCTACAGAAATGTATGAAGCACGAGGGTATCCAGCAACAAGGCTTTCTTATTTTCTCTGATATTGTAAGGAACACTCTGCAGGCTCTTTTCTGTGAGAAACTTGCTTTCCACCATCTTTTCCCTTGTCCATTCCTTTTAAAACATGATTATGTGGTGATAGCATAGCACAAGGTGATCTCATCAGCAGGTGCTGGTGTTTAAAAAGAAAAATCAAAATCCCACTAGCATAGCACAAGGTGATCTCATCAGCAGGTGCTGGTGTTTAAAAAGAAAAATCGAAATCCCACAAGGAGCGATCTGTGAGCAACACTGACACAATCACACTGCCATACCCTCTAGATCCTGATGCCAATAAAGCAGTTCTTGACTTGGAAATGAAAATCTCTTAGAAATTAGGGCTGAGAATAGTCAACGCATTCCCTGGGGAATTGCACTCAGCAAAGGGCTCTGGCAGGCAGGGAGGACTCCTCACCTCAGGAAGTGCCAGGAGAGCCCCAGGGATGGGGCAAGTGCCAAAAGCTGGGATGCTGCAGAGCTGGGCAAAGGGACAGGGTGAGGAACATGTGGAAGGTCACTGCTCCATCCCCAGCTGCCCAAGGAGCTCCAGCCTGTAAGTCATCCTTGCTACTGACCTGTGCTTGCTTACACAGGACAGTACCAGGCCAGTGTACCCCTAGTGCACATCTGTGAGGGCTGCGGGCTTGCTTCTTCCCTGTTCCACATTCCCTGTTTTCATTTTCAATCACCCTTACTCTGCAGAGAAATGGAACATGGCATAAACACAGCTATCCCTGGAAGCTCTCAGCTCAGGCTGGTCAGAGGGATGGAGCAGCCCTGCTGCAAGGAAAGGCTGCCAGAGCTGGGATGGTTCAGCCTGGAGAACAGAAGCTTTGGGGCGTTCAAACTGTGGCCTTGCAGGGCCTGAAGGAGCTGAGAGGAAAGATGGAGAGAGACTGTTTAAAAGGGCCTGGAGTGCCAGGACAAGGGGGAATGGCTTCCCACTGCCAGAGGGCAGGGTTAGATGGGATATTGGGAAGGAATTGTGCCCTGTGAGGGTGGGAGGCCCTGGCACAGGGTCCCCAGAGAAGCTGTGGCTGCCCCTGGATCCCTGGCAGTGCCCAAGGCCAGGCTGGACAGGGCTTGGAGCACCCTGGTATTTTTTTCTTCCAACAAAGCAGCATCTTTTGAGAAGGCAACACCTTAAATGCCCAGAGAAAGCAAAAGGGGCTGCCTAACAAGCAGACAGGCAGAAATACTGCTACCAAAGCTCTGTGAAGCACAGCCCTTGTGGAGGTCAGCACATCCGTGCTCTCCTAATTGCCAGAGCAGTGCTTTTCCACGGGCGGCCAGCTCCGAATGCAAACGGGGGCTTGGCCGCTGAAGGAGTGATGTCTTTAGCAGTTAATCTCTCTAATCACAAGGGTTCCTAACTGCTAATCCAGCATTTTGCTATCCGGCAGGGATTGCCCGTTCCACTCCATCAGACTGCCTGGAGATTGATGCCCCACTCGGAGGCACAGCCTGGGCTTTGCTCCCCGGCCGGGCACGGGGATGGGGGAGCAGCTGCACCCCACAAACCCTGCCAGGGACCCCAGAGCCGGCCGGGCTGGGGCTGCCCCGATCTCTCACAGACACTGCACACACCCCTGAACCCACCCTCCACCAGAACAACGGGATTCAGAGGCTCTGGATCCATCCACGGCTCCTCTTGTCAGGGATGTCACCACAGGCAGCCCCCAGCAAGGACAGCCTTCTGTCACACACTCTGGTTTCCTGCTTCCCTTTCCAAATGAACACAAAATTACTTCTCTTTAAAAAATTCAACCCCGGGTTCATGACTGATTAAATAATCTTTCTCTGCTGATTAAATAACTCTGAGCGTCCCTGGGGGATGCTCTGAGGCTCGAGGAAAGCTTTTCCAGCATGCTGCCACCGTCCCGACTTTTCCCAAATTATCACCTCCTTTCTCCAGACAGAAATGTCACCCCAGCCACACTGAGCCCCACAAGGGGATCTTTGCTCTCCTCTGGACCCCGGAGTTATCTCCTCATTCCAGCGACTACCTGGAGCTCGAGAGCTGCAATCCTTTCAGGTGACCCAGTGGTATCAAGCCAAATATAAAGTTTATCTGACTATTGAATTAAAGACAGCAACTTGCCCAGCTGTTGATAGTTAATTTCCTTTTTTCCAGTTTCTGTTCTTACAATGCAAAGTGCCCACACCCTGCCCAGAGCTGCACTGTGCACCCAGAGCTGCTATTTCAAGGGTCAAGGCTTGCTCAGGTAGGAAGAAAAATTACCTGGGAGGCCATCCCTGCCAGCAGCACTTGGTGACAGCTGGCATTATCAAAACAAAATTGCTTTAAATAAATTCCTCAGCAGCGTGACCTATTTGCCACTTCATTATCTACAGGCTAAACTCAGTGAATACGTGGCCTTTTGTTCCGCGCTCCCTCTATTGATTTTAATGAGACACAGTGCTAGGGAAGAGACGTTCATCGGGAGGGCTACATTCATTATTTATCTGGCTTTCAATCCCTGCGGGTTGTTAGCAGTGCATCGCCGGCACAGCTCCCTCCCATCCCGGATTTCTGAAGCAACTGAAAGCTGGGAAAGTGCTCTCTCTCTCTCTGCAGCACGAGTGAAAGCAAATATTCCCCCAGCACTTTGGGGCTTACCTGCCACAGAGCCGGGGGAGGGAGGCTGGAGGGGCTTCTGCTCCTGGCTTTTCCTTGGACAAGGACCCAGTGTCCAGCAGGGACACGGGACGAGGATGCCAGTGCTGCTGGAGGACCAGTGAGCACCAAAACTGGGACCAATTCCTCATGCTCACTCCTGTCTGTAATTAATCAGATATTTTTCAGCTGTGTGCATTATGCAGAGGCACCAGCTGAACCTGGTTTGTTTCTGCTTTTGACTCTACTACGTGCCAATGTCTGCCCAGCCTTGGGCAACTTTAATTACCTGAAATTCATCCACAGTGTTTCAACGTGGATTCCAGGCAGGTGAACAATGAAGTCTGGTGAGTGACATCTCAATGGTTCCAGCGTGCAGGCAGTGGATGGAGCACACTGTTCTGTGGGAGCCTGTGGAGATGCAGAGCTGATAACAGAGCTGATAACAGAGCTGATAACAGAGCTGATAACAGAGCCCAAAATCTGCATAATGCTAAGAGGGACTGCTAGAAAGAGTCTCTAAAGCAGTGACAGAGACCTGCAGTGAGGCTGGTTTCACACAGCAAAAAAACTCTTGGCACAGTTCTGCTAATAAAATCAATCAGGACCTTTCAGTCTAAGCCACATTTCTGCAATTATTCCAATCAGTTTTGTCCAGCCCAATCCAGCCAAGGAAAGTGCAGGAAGTGACTTAAAGTGTTACCTGCATTTAGCTGAGGTGAACACTTCCCCGCAGCTTCCAGGAGAATCTGCATCCCATTTGCAATTGATTAACTATTATCTGGCAGGCTTTTGGGCAATGAATTGCTGACATTTTGAAAAGAGCTATTTGATGATCTAACACAGACTTAAAACACAGCCTTTGATTTATACAAAATGCATAGAAAGTGGGTAATACGAGGGGCTGAACTTCCTGCATCAGTCTTGGCTGATTTTCTTCTGCTTTCCTCACCTCCCAAGTCCTCCGTGGAGAGATCTGGGGAGATTTTTCAGGTACAGGTTTGAGCATCATCCATCCTGCAGAGCTATTTCAAAACATTAATAAATGATGATGCTGATCCAGAGGCAAAGCAGCAGCAAGATGTGCCAGTCTTAATATTCATAGATGATCAATGTTTATTCAACCCGGGCAGTGTTGGGGTTTGCTTTAATAAATGGCTGCACTTCTAAATTTATTTTGGAAATTCAACAGCANTATATATATATATATATATCTATGCAGGACCTTTTCTGCTCTTTTTCCTTTGTTTTTAATGTGATTTAAGCATGGCAGCTGCACTGACTTATTGTGAAGGGCCATGAAATCTTTTGCCCCACACATAGGAAAGGGCAAAGCAATGTAAAATCTTCCATGGCACAGCTGATGCCTCTGCTCAACCACAAAGCCCCATGCAAAAACAAAACACAACCAGATTTTGCCATCTGGTGGAAAAATTGGATGTTCCTGGTTCTGACTTGAGCCCAAACTCTGCCTGCTGAGGGCTACAGGACAGCCCAGAGGCCCTGAGGAGAGCTGCTTCTTCAGCTGGCTTTGAGAAAGGTGCTCTTCACAACCAACAAAAATAAATGTGTCTACAGGCAGTAGCTTGGACAGGTTCTCTACTGTTAAAAATCACAAATGCACTTTTCATCTCCAGGTTCTAGATTGCCACCAAGTAACCAAAACAAACAAACAAAGAAGAAAAAAAAAAAAAGCCAAGATGAAGGATATTATAAAAAGCATAATTTGAACTTTTCCTTTAAATTAATAATAAAAATATTTTTAAATCATCAGGAAAGGAGATTTTAAGACAATTTTTCTTTTTTACAGATGCAGTGGTGGTTAAAAGGACCTGAGTATTCCCAGCTAAAAGACTTTACACCAGAGCATATTCCTGACATTTGTCTGGCTATAAACAAACACCCACTGAAGAGCAGCATGTTATCCTTAATTAAACAACAACAGTTGGATGGGGGAGGGAGCAGGAGAAGGAAATAATAGTCATTTAGTATAACTGGGGAAACGTGAAGAGACTTGTAATGCAGCCACAAATCCAACAAGTGAGGCAGAAACAACCTCTGAAATTAATGCTCTGGGTACTAAAGCACGAACAGCCCCAGGATCGGGCACAGGGCCACTCCTTGGATCAGTCCCCTTTTGTTGGTGGCACCATGGAGTTGTTGCATCTGTAGTTTTAACGGAGAATAAAAGGAATTTATCATCATCAGGGAATCATGGAATGGTCTGGGTAGGAAGGGATCTTGGAAGGGATCACCCAGTCCCACCCCTGCCACGGGCAGGGACAGCTTCCACTGTCCCAGGGTGCTCCAAGCCCCGTCCAGCCTGGCCTTGGGCACTGCCAGGGATCCAGGGGCAGCCACAGCTGCTCTGGGCAATCAACATGTTTTTCTTTTTTCTTACCAAAAATAAAATATTCTTTAAGTGTTGCTCCTGTGAGCGAAGCTGGGCCACAGCTTGCCCAGGAAAGAGCAATATTCAACAGCCAGGACTTCCAATTCAGGCTGGCATTTTTGGTCTCTGGCACGAGATGGACCTGTAATAACAGAGTGGAGTAATTCCAGTAATTCCAGAGGATGAAAATCTTCATTCTAATACGGGCTTTAGACTAAAAATGTACTGGTAATAACTACATTAAATAACCATTAGTAATGACTACACTAAATAACCACTACTAATAACTGCACTAAATAACCACTAATAGTAACTGCACTTGTAAAGGACTTTTGGAAAAAGGAACTCAAGGTTTTTCCTTTCTCCACTCAACAGCTCCATAGGGGACCACCTGGCATGGCAGCTTTACCTCAGGATTGCCAAAGGAGGCATTTAGGATTTGGGCTGCCTTCAACCCACAAATTCCTCCTGGGAAACTCAGTGCAGTGGCAGTGAAGCTTAACGAGAATCACATTTTTGTTGGGATTCAGCTGTATCCCACCAGAGGAACCAAATAAGGAATTTGACATTAAATACATTTGGCAATTAACAAAATTTGCTAATAAATAGATTTGATATAAACCCCTGTATTGGTAGATGAGACATATTTTGATATAAAATGTGGACAATCTAAAAGATCCGTGGGACAGAGTCTTGGAGTTTGTTGGTAATCCCTCCCCTGCCATGGTGGCTGTGAGCTGGGAACTCTCCCATTCCCATTCCTGTGTGCAGCTCGAACACCAGGAAGTGAAACCCTCAGCAAGGGAAATTCAGATTTAAACCCTGCAGGTCCGACAGGAGCAGGATGCCAAGGCATTCTTAAACAATAACTATTTTCCCTCCTTCATTATTCTCCTTGTCCTTCCACATTCATTTCCCTCCCATTTTTACTCAAAAGCCATGTATGAATTCTCTTTTGAAAACCTGTTTGTATTTTGTATGCTGAATAAAAGCATTTTCAGGTTATGTGCAGCACATCCAGAACAAATGAGAGCAGCAATCAGCTTCCAAAAAGAGGTTTTTTCCTATTACAAGGAAAAAATGCACCTTTTTTCCAACGTCCTGGTATTTATCCCTCATCTTCCACCATGCAGAAGAATATTTCTGAAAGACACGAGGTGCTACCTACAGAATTGCATGTTCACATAACTTGTACAGCAACATTTCTCAATGTCCCTTACTGAGGAAAATGATAAGAAAAGATCCCAGGACACAGAGCAGGCACAGAAGAGCCCTTAATAATACAGAAAGGAGGGTAATAAAATTCAATATAGAACAAAAATTTTAGTTTTCCCTTTTCAGAAAAAGAACCTCACATAATTGAGCACGTAAGTTTGATGTTTTGGGTAAGACATTCTGCACAGGTATGTGAGAAAGTTAAAAAGTGGATTCAAAAAGCTTGGAATTGTTGTGCTTAACTCTTACAAAAAGTTCTAAGGCTTGAGATGCAAATTTGGAAATGGTTCACTCGGCACAGTGTCTCACAAGGGAGAATACCTTCAAACTGAGCTTTAATTAGCACAGCACTTAGCCACGTTATTAAGTCATCTTTTGTGGAAAAAGCCCTGGAAAGCACAACCTTAATGCAGCTGAAATATCCCAATTCCGTAAATAAAAACGGGAAGGACCCGATTTATCGTCCTGAAAAGCAGAGGAACATTAGCTCAAATGCAGGAGATTTAAATAACAATTGTGGCAGTTCGCAGGATGCGTTTTCAGAGCAGTTCTTTGCGTTAGCAGATCCCCGGACAGAACCACGCTCCAGCCTTCCTCCCCCCATCCCGGGCTGCCAGTGATTCCAGCTGAAAGGATTCCTGCCTCCAGAAAGGCGTGAACATCACTCGGGGACTTTTAGGGCTCATTTTCGGGTACCTGGAGGTGAATACCCACACTGGCCTCACCCCACTCCGGTTCTCACTACACCTCCCTTTCCGCGGGTCTTTGGGATCAGTCAGTCCAGAGGTAGGAAAGAAGGGGGGTGTATTTATTCCCTGGGACGTATTTATTCCTCGGGATGTATTTATTCCCTGGGATGTATTTATTCCTCAGGATGTATTTATTCCTCGGGATGTGTTTATTCCTTGGGATGTATTATTCCTTTAGCCCACAGCTCTGTGAGTGCCCCAGAGCACTTTCCGAGCTCCGGTGCGCTCGGTGACAGGGCAGCAAGCAGGGCAGCACAAAGGAGGGGCACCGCGGGCTCCAGGCTAACTGGGACACGGCTGGGATGCCAGGGAAAGCCCCGGAGGGATGCAGGTGGGATGAGCTCCGCGGACAAGACAATAGCTGGGTTTATGCCGGGAGCACAGAGCTGCAGGGGGGAATAAATCACATCGCGGAGTGAAGGACATCAAATCGGGGTTAGGGAAGCTTTGCACTAATCCTGTGTTGTAATGACAGCTTAAAAATTTGGTACTTTGATGAGTTCTGAGATTGACTTAAAGCTCTTTAATTTGGCTTCCTGGTATTTAATCTTTTAACTTTGCCTTCTTAATCAGAACTCCGGGCAGATCTTTAATCTTGTGTGTACAGACTGGAAGATTAGAGGCCTGAGCTGCCTCTGGCACACAGCTGGAGCCTCCCCTTTGCCTTCTCCTGCCCTCACAGGCATTCCAGACCTGCAGAAAGGGAACTCCATCAATATCCTCTGCCAGAGAACAACTGGAACACTTCTCCCTCTTCAGCGAAGAGTTAAAACCCATCAGAGCCTCTGCGTGTGTTTCTTTTAAAGCACTACACAGTTCATTTTAAATTCCCTCCACTTTCCATCGCAGTCCTGGAAACACTTCATTTCACCCCGTTGTTACTGATGGTTATCCTGGTTTATCTGTTCCTGGACTATTCAAATTACTTAAATAGAGGCAAAGTCGATGGAAAAGTAATTTCCTGAAGTGCAGTAGGAGTTTTGAACTGTTCTCAACACAGTTTGATGCCAGTGAGCCAGAATTAAACTTTTCTTAATCTGGATTGTTTCCTCACGGAGGCCATACAGCTGCATAGAACAGCAAAAGTTATCTGGGGCTTTATTCAGAGGAGGAGGGAAAGGTCAGAAGGAAAGAGACATTTTCTATGCAGACCAGCAAATAAACACAGGAAAAAATCCCTCAGTGAAAAAAAAGAACGTTTCCAGTGTGGCTTCTGACACTCTGATCTTTGTGCAGTGCCTTTGCAACACAAATCTTATTCACGCAATGCAAGGATTAAGATGGGATCTTCCTCCCTCCCTTGAGGAAGACAGCTCAGGATTAAGAAACTTTTTAGAAACATCCCTGAAACCCGAAATTATTAAATCATCATTTTAAAATCTGTGGGGAGTAATGACCAATGTTACATCACTTCCCCATGTTTTTCATGTGGTCTGAATAGCACACGTTAGATTTTTTTTAAAACCAGCAGAAGGATATCATGCAAGAGTCTGCACATCAGAAAGTTGCCACACCCAAACGCCCCAAAATGCAGCTCCTTGGAGGGAGAAACCCAAACTGGCAGGGATGCTCTGGTCCCTGGCACAGCAGGGTTTTGGTTAAGAGATTCCCTAATTTGTGACCCTGCATGCAAAACCCCAGCCATGAGAATGGAATCCCGAAATCCCAGAGTCCCCGAGGCTGGAAAAGACCTCTGAGCCCAAGCTGTGCCCCGTCCCCCCCTCGTCCCCAGCCCAGGGCACCAAGTGCCACATCCAGCCCTTCCTGGGACACTCCAGGGACAAACACCTGGGAAGTGCTGGAATTTCCAACCGTGGCAGCACTGAGTCTTCCTCCCCACAGCTGATTTTTCCCCATGAGGAGCTCCACAAGGTAATCCAGTGAGCAAAGAGAATTTCTGGAGTCAGCAACCTGATCTTCAGAGCAGAGAAACAGGGCAGGAGCAAAGCAGGATTAGTGCGCTGCCTTGTGGCATGCCTTGGTTCCATCCAGGTTTCAGGCTGCGTCCTCAGGGTTTCATAGCCCGGGGTAAAATGCACTCCCTGGGTTGAAGCAGAACTGTTTGGTTTTAAGATGGGGCAGAAATAATTTTTAATGGCTCAAATAAAGGATTTTTCAAAGCTACTTTTGAGATTGGAATTACACACAGGTCATTTTCCCTTACTAAGAAAAAGCAATTTGGAGTACTTGGAAGTTTCTCATAACTGTAAAGCAATAATCACTTTTGAAATAACGATTTTCTTTTTCTGACACCAGTACCCTCTTGCTTTTAACATTTGCATTTTAATACCTCAAGAGCAAAGGCTTTCCCACATATTGTTCAAACAAAAAGCTGTTTTCCAGTCTAGCTTGTAATTTTTCAATCAAATTAATAACCCTCAAAGCACTTTTATTACTGAGGGTATTTGAAGAGTTTTGTAAAAAGGTGATTGTATTTTTTGTAACATTATGGGAAATAATTTTGCCACATAGGTCGAGCAGAGCCCGACCACACTCTGCCCCAAGCCTGGAGCGTTCCATGGGCTTGTGGTAACCCAAACGCAGGAGTTGCCACTTGGCCTTTTCTTTTGCCCTATTTTTCTACAAATAATGTAAATTCACTTTCCCGCTCGGTTTTTCCGCGGTTTTTAAGCCAAGAAGTTCGGGTCGCGTTTCTCTCCCGTAGGAGCAGCGAGGCAGCAATTCCCAGTGTCGTGCTACCATCTGCTGTTCCAAACTGGAAAGGAACGGGCAGGGACGGCTTCGACCAGCCCAGGGTGTTCCAAGCCCTGTCCAACCCGGCCCGGAACGCGTCCAGGAATGGGGCAGCCACTCTTGCATAAAAAATTTTAAATCGTGATGAATCTCCACAAAAACAAAACCAGAAACCTCTTTCTTTTTTTTTTTTTTTTTCCTGTTAAGAAAATAATGGAAAAGTTTTCTCTTGATGTGGAAATCCTGTGATTTCCCAATTCCTGTCTCCCGCAATCTGACACATCCTGGTCTTATTTCCTTTGGTGGTGGTTTGGGATTTTTCATTAAACAGAGAGGACAAAGGAGTTCCTTGTTCAGTTTGGTTCTGACTGATCCCAAAAGCAGATGACCCTTTTCTGTTGTCCTCTGCAGGCATTACAAACACAGACATTAAAAGGCAGGACCCAGGCAGGGATTCAGAAGGCAACCCCAAAATACATGGAAGCAAGGCAGATGATTACCACACGGTTTAAACCCCAGCTCTGCAAACAATTTCTGCAGAATTCGAGGCATTTGCGTCCCAGCTTTTGGCTGGCCCTCTGTGAGACATCAGCAGAGCTCAGATGTGAAACCCCAGCCCTAATCCAGCTGGCTTTTCCCAACCCCACATGCAGAAAAGGATCATCCCCAGCCCCACAAGAGGCCACGTGTCCCATTTCCCACAGGACACGGAGCTGCTCCTTTCCAATCCCAGTCTAATTCTGGAGCCAAGAGCAGAGTTGGAACAGCAGCAGAACCTGGGCAGACATGGTGTTCCTAATGTGGCCTTTTCCAGGCTGGAAGCCCAAATTTATTCATCTGTGCACATCTGTAACCTCAGACACGTGAGATTTTGCAATCTCTCTGCACAAGATAAGCACTGCTATCTCTTCCTGCAAACTACTCCCAAGTGTTCCAGGGAATCTTCCTTCCTGCACCTCCTCCAGAGGATCCAACCCCCTCACCTGACCAAGCACTCCGTGTGCCCACTCAGGTTGTGAGTGGTTGCGAATTCCTGCTTTTCACAGGAATTATCCTTTTGGGGATGCACTCGGGGTCTGCATGTTCCAAATATTTGAAGGCCAAAGCCTCACATGACCTAAAAGCTGAAGGAGCTGCAGGAAATCTCTTGGCCAGAGGCAGGACACGGCTCCAGCACCAGGATAACACTGCCCTGCTCTGAAAACTCCACGGATCCCAGGTAGGCTGGGCTGAAGGGTTTTACAGCTCACCCAGTTTCACCCTGCAGGGACACTTCCACTATCCCAGGCGGCTCCAAGCCCCGTCCAGCCTGGCCCTGGATGGACGAACAGCCTTTGGGGAGAGCACGGGGATGTCCCGGAGCTGGGACACGGAGCAGCCACCCCGGAGCAGCGGGACGAGGGTGCCCTGGCCACCCCCGGCCGCGGGATGCAGCAGCAGCCGGAGGAGCCGTGCGGGCTCCGGGCAGCTCGGAACGGGAAGCTGAGGAAGAGGAGTCAATAGATGGCGCTCCTTGTCCACGGAACATCACAGCAGCGATTCCTGCCTCTCCAATCCCGGGTATCCATCCTTCCGTGCCGCTCTCCGGGCAGCTCGGAACGGGAAGCTGAGGAAGAGGAGTCAATAGATGGCGCTCCTTGTCCACGGAACATCACAGCAGCGATTCCTGCCTCTCCAGTCCCAGGTACCCACCCTTCCGTGCCGCTCTCCGGGCATGGGCAGCGAGGATCCCCTGCCGGGGCGGTTTTGGGCTGTCTGTCTCATGCTCCCCTGCAGCTGCACAGTCTCCTCTTCCCCCGGCTCATTCCCCCTCCCGAGGATCCCTGCCCTCCCAGCCCCAAAGCAAGCCATTTCTGGGGGTCCTGGGGGATATTTTACAGCCCCCTGTAAAATATTAATAATATTTGTTTCCAGTCTAATAAAGCCTACCTGAGACACTGCAGAGCCGGTGGAGCTGATGAAGTTTCTTTTCTCTGCTGTGACAGCCCTGCTCGGGAGCAAAGCTCAGGGTCACTGGGGTGCAGAGTGCTTTGGGACACGCTGATGTAGCTGTCTCCTGCTCAGCCAAATGTCTCCGAGCTGCCAGAGCTAATAAAGGGGTTGTTTAATTATTGTTTAATGAGCTGGTGCAAAGGAAGCAGATACTCTTCCCTTGGGAAACATCAAGTCCCTCTGCCCAGCGTGTCCTGCGGGTTGTCCCATCCATCAGAGTGACAAGAAGTGCCAGGAGAAAAAGGTGGCTGTGCCTTCTTCTGCCTCTGCTGCGCCACAGCCCTGAGAGGGGAAATGGCCCCTTGGAGGTTCCGTCCGGGAGCTTGTTGTGGCTTCTGGGATGGAAAGAGCACAGGGAAGTCACCGAAGGGCTCTCCATCTCCCTCCATCCCTGCATTCCCCTTGGACAGGACTTTGCAGCTGTCCTGGTCTCCAAGCTGCAACTTTATGAAATGCAAGTGTGAATGTGCCCTGGCAAAGCTCACCCGTGTTTGTGCACCTGTCTGCTGGGAGAGCTGGGGGTGCTCACCTGGAGAGGAGAAGGCTCCAGGGAGAGCTCAGAGCCCCTTGCAGGCCCTAAAGGGACTCCAGGAGAGCTGGAGAGGGACTGGGGACAAGGGATGGAGGGACAGGACACAGGGAATGGCTTCCCACTGCCAGAGGGCAGGGATGGATGGGACAGCCTGTTTGTTAACGTCTCCAATTCTCCTCTGGAAAAGCCTCGGTGCTCAGAGCAAGAGAGCACTGGGGAGACATTGAAAATAAATAGTCCGGGGTTAGACAAACAAAGTTTCCCTTTCCCCAATCCCAGGATTACACCACAGCTTCGAAACAGAAAAACACTGCGGATAAAGCAAACTGAACAGGAAAAGGAACGCAAGGAAACGGCCCTGGAGGAATGGGACTCTTGCAGGGAGGGGAGAGGGGGCTGGACCCGGGGGGTGGAGGGAAAGCCAAGCCCAGTTTGGACTGGGACAGGGACTGGGTGAGCAGCTCGCAAAGCCCTGGCTCAGCAAACCGCACGGGCAGCTCTGTCGTTCCGGGACTGCAGCCTCGGGAGAAAGCAAAAACAAAAATAAGAGAAATCCTACTGAAAGGGATTGCAAAAGTTTGGATTGAAGCGTGCTCGGGCTGTTAGAAGTGCCGAAGCCCCACCTCCGCGCACCCACACCCATCCCGGGCAGGAAAAGGAGCGAATGGCCCCGGCGCTGCGGGCAGAGGGCAAGTTTGGCTCGCAGCGGCAGTGGGATGAGGATCGGGAGAGCCCTGGAACTGTGAGTGTGCCAGCAGCACCTGCTCGCTGCCGGGGGATGGATGCCGGGGATGGCCGTGCTGCCAGGCTCGGCCGGGAAAGGCGAACTTTCTCACGCTGCTTCTCCCCGCTGGTTCTGCAAGGCTCCTTCATCCGCTGGGGCTCGGGAGCTGCTTCAAAGGGGAAAACGAGGCGTGATTCCACGCCTGTCCCATGCCAGCCTCCTGCACGTGTGATTTGTCTCTTCCTCTCTGCTCGCGCTTATTTATTTGAGGGGTTTTTTCCCCAGTGAGGCAGCTCCACTTAGTTCTCCCATCGCAGGGAGTTTTCCCAGTTTTCCCAATGCCTGCGGCTGCCACGGTGGGTTTCTCTTATGGTTTCACTTCTCCTCTGATGGCAGTGCCTGTTTGCAGCCCGGATCCCGGGAAGATGCCGGTTTGCAGCCGTGGCTCTGACCTGTGCCCTCGCCAGGGCACTGCTGGGGAGCAGAACTGATCCATGCTGGGGAGCAGAGCTGATCCATGCAGCCCTAGAGCCACGGAAGGGTCTGGGGTCGGGGCTGAGCTGCTGCCTCTGCAGCGCCCTGCGGAGCTCTCCCTTGGCCGCAGGGTCTGGGAGCAGCAGGCTGCTGGGTTTCTGCAAATGGGGGAGCTGCCGTGTCCCTGAAAGCCTTCGGGATGGGCACATCCCCCGGGAGTCAGCCCTGGGAGCAGCCTGCCCTCCCTGGAGCACGGGTTTGTAAGGTCGGGTGGGACTGGCCGCACTGCTGCTGCTGTCCGGTCTGAGCTGTGGTGTCCCTGCCGGGCATGGGGACAGCGGGACAGGTCTGCGGGGATGGGGTGGCCTCCTCCCTTCCCTGCAGCAGCCCGGGGCTCTCTGGGGACCCTGGTCACAGTTAGATCCCAGCCTCCCTTCCTCTGCGGTTCCTGGCTCCCAGTCTGGTCCCAGTGGTTCACTGGGGGTGCTGGTCTGCACCGTGCTCTGCCCTGGACCTGCCACAGTGCCCTGGCTGGGGCTGGATTAAATATTCCATGGCTTGAGCCATGAAGTGGCTGAATGTGGATTGAGGGATGGCTTGGGAGCAGCATTTCCCATCTCAGCACCTGTCACTGGCCCCCAGCTTTGGAAAAGGTGATTTCTAAGGAAATGGAGGCAGTGTGGGAGGCACAGCAGGCGGTGAGGGGAATTCCTGGCTTGAGACATGATTTGAACACCTCGAGGCTCTGAGGTGTCATCCAGGGAAAATTGGGAGTGCATGGCTGGAGACACCTGGGGACAAGATCAGGCCCAGGGATGCAGGAAAGGGCTTGTTGCTGTCAGGCAGCTTGGCTGGGCCAGCTGTGCCTCCTGCTGCGGGTCTGCGTGCTTTCAGAAAACAATCTCCATTTTCCCTGGACTTTCTTGCTCCCTCCGAGTGTACAGATGCCAGTGCAGTCCACTAATGTCAAATACTGGAAGGACATTGAGTAATTCCCCCTGCTGCCCAAAATACCAGCGTTTCCTCCTTTTCCTGTGCCAGCTCCAGCCCCCGCAGCTGCACTGGGCTGGGGCTTCACTCCAGCACTTGCTCCTTGTCCACCATCACCCAGAAATGTCACCAGGTCTCTCCCACCCACAGTGTTTCCTCCTGCTGTTCACAGCCAGCTCCTCTCTTGCTGGCTAAGGAATTTTCTCACTTCTCCTAAGCTCTGCTCAGTTCCCTTTCCTGGCAGCAGCAGTTCCCTGCTCCTGCTCTTCCATCCATCCCTTTTGCTTGCAAGTGGCCAGCATCATTCCCAGCTCTTGGTAAAGCAAGCTTTACTGGTCACCCCCAAAATTTGGGGATGCTCTGCTTGTTACTCCCTGGGTTAGTGTGTGGAGGAGGAAAAGAGCTGCCCTTGAATGTCCCTTGGAAATGAATGTTTAGGATTGGGGTGGGGCTGTTCCTCATGGAATACTCAGCATGGGGAGCAGGTCTGTGGTCCCAGGCAGACCATGAGTGCAGATGGAGTTTGTTGGGACTGGTTTTTAGCAGTTATAGATAATAAATAGCAAACAACTCTGGATTGCTCCAGGAGAGCTCAGCTCCAGAGAACCATTGGGGTTTCCATTCAGGATGTATGTTCAGGGCACGGGGCTGGGGCAGGGGCTCCTGCTCCTTGTTTTGCAACAGCTTCCCCTTCCAAAAGTTCATTTTTCTCACCGGAGGTGTCTGTGTCCCTGGAGCTGCTCTGGCTCTGCCCATTTCCTCCAGCTGCTCCTTGCACTGCAAACTCTCACAGCCTTCAGGAGGACTCAGCAAAAAATCCGTGTTTTTCTCAGTCTTCGCTCCTCTCCTAGCAGCAGTGAAGTGCAGAGGGGAAAAAACATCAGGAAGGTATTTATGGTGCATGAAACCCCAAATCAGGAAAAGTGTGGTTTGGGATCACTTCCCTTCAGGCTTCTCTGGGCAGGTGTTTGTCCACAGAGCCAAGCACTCCCTGCTGGAGTCGGGCTCTTCATCCTTCATTCAGCACTTTAACTCCTCTCCAGGGGTTGGAGCTGCCTGAAGCAGGAAGAGTTTCCCTGCCAAACACAGAGGAGGTGGTGCTAAAATAGAAAAGCCCCACCAAGGACACAGGACAAGGCTTTTCTGCAGCACAGCCACATCTGTCCATCCCAGGGCAGGGATGCATGTTCAGCAGCTGCCTCCATCCAGAAGACAGGAGTGACTTCTGTACTCAAAATACTGGCATAAAGCCTTTGAGGGAAGGAGTAAAACTGGCAGAGCCGGGAGATCCTGGATTGGCAAATGTCTTAGAAACCCTTGAGCCACTGCACAAACCCCCAGGTCACAGGGCAGGAACGGGGGCAGGAGCAGTTTAATGGGTGCTGCTGGTGCACAGAGGGGGAGGCACCCCCTGAGAGCTCGGGAAGCAGCAGCAGCAGAGGGTGAGGAGGGGTCTTGGGGTGGCTGCAGCCCCCGACAGCTCCATAGCCCTGGGCAGCCTCGGAAAGCAAAGCCAAGCGAGTGATTCATGGAATTATGCAATGCCAGCCTCGCTGCTTATGTAACTCCAGAGCCATCTCCCACAGCCATCTCCCTCAGCCGGAGGCTCTGGGGTTCCTTCCCTCCCCTCCCAGAGCCATGGCTGCTCCTCGGAAGGAAACGTCACCCCAGTGCGATGGGCGCTGCTTTCTGCATGGATGGATGGATGGATGGATGGATGGATGGATGGATGGATGGATGGATGGATGGATGGATGGATGGATGGATGGATGGATGGATGGATGGATGGATGGATGGATGGATGGATGGATGGATGGATGGATGGATGGATGGATGGATGGATGGAGGGGAGAGCAGCCCTGGGAGGAGGATTTGAGGCTGCTGGTTGTTGAGAGGCTGGACATGAACCAGCCCAGAAACCCCGAAACCCCCTGTGCCCTCCAGTAACATTTTCTTCTTTGTCTAACCCCTTGTAAGGTCTCTGGGACGTGTTATCTGTGGCCCGTTTCTCATTACACAGAGTCACTGAGCTGGGCCGATCTCATTTTCACTTTCCTTTTGCCACTTGGTGCAAGATAGAAGCAGCTCTTGGGCACATCTCTGCATCCCTTTTTATTCCCTCTGTCTTTTTCCAAGGAGGGCATGATGTGTATGCACTGTCTTTTCCTTCTGATGTATTATAAAGCATCTCTGCACCCAGGTTTTGGAGGCAGCTTCCCCTTTACCCCAGGCACTCTCATAAATACACACCGTGACACCGTCCCAGCTTCGCTGCCACTGGGGGAAAATTATTCATCAGAAGGAAGGAAGACAGATTATGGAATATTTGCTGGCATTTCGAGTCCCCTGCTGGGGTTTAATTTGCTGTGTTACATTGGCTGTTATTTGCTCATGCTCTGCTGAGCCCAGCGTGTGCTCTCCGTGCTCAGCTGTTAATAAAGGTGTTGGAGGGATTCACGTCCTCGGGAAGGGGACAGGCTGCTGTCACCCAGCCCAGACCCCTGCTCTGGCAGCCAGGACCATGGTGCAGGTCCCACACGGGGTTTGGGGCATTCCTGCTGCCCTGCTGTCAAAGAAAGGGCAGCGTGGGGACAAGTGGAGCATCTTAATCAGTGCTGCAAGGGTCTGTGGGATTATCTCGGATATAGGCAGTGCCCATCTGTCCATCCCAGGGCACCAGTGCCAGAGGGCAGGGTTAGATGGGATATTGGGAAGGAATTGTTCCCTGTGAGGGGATGAGGCCCTGGCACAGGGTGCCCAGAGAAGCTGTGGCTGCCCCTGGATCCCTGGAAGTGTCCAAGGCCAGGTTGGACGGGGCTTGGAGCAGCCTGGGATAGGGGAAGGGGTCCCTGCCCTTGGCAGGGGTGGCACTGGATGGCTTTAAGGTGCCTCCCATCCCAAAGCAGCCTGGGATTCCCAGCACAGATGGGGGTTATCCCCAGCCACAGCTCCCTGCAGTCAGTGTCCCTGGGAGCAGGGAGGAGCTGTTGGGCAGGCGAGGCAGGATTCATGGCACAGTTTCAGTGGCACCAGTGGTGTGGGACTGAGCTCAGCTCCCTGTGCCCACTGCAGCCAGGGTTTGCCATGCCCGGCCTCGCTGAGGCTGCAGTGACCCAGGACAGCAGCGGGAAGAAGACTGGGCTTTGAGGAGAAATCCTGCAGCTGTAGCTGAAGGAACAACAGCAGCTGACGGACCTGCAGCACCTTTGCCCTCTGAACAGCCAGCTAGCCATCCATCCATCCATCCATCCATCCATCCATCCATCCATCCATCCATCCATCCCCTGGAGTGACAGCCGTGGCTGTGGGAGCTGCTGCCTGGGGTCCCCTGCAGTGACCACAGGGGAGGTGACCCCTGGGGCAGCCTGGCCAGCTGTGCCCTCCCCGGGCTCCCAAACACGGCTGTGAGCATGGAGAGCCCCTCTGCGGCTATGGGAGCAGCGGTTTCCCTGGAGGGCTCACTTGCAGGCGCACAAGGAAGTGATGTTCTGCTTCCTGAGGGCGCAGGGCTGCTCTCCAAGGGCTCCATGTCGGGGTGGGTGACACTGCTCCCTGTCACCCCCTGCTGTCACACGGGTGCCACCCGCACCAGCCGCTCAGGTTAGGTCTCCCGAACAAAGGGATTTCACACCCTGGGACTTGGGGGAGAGGCGGTGAAGGGCATCCCTGAGAGCTCCAACAGAGCAGCGTTTGGAATTGCTCCTTTCCATCGAGAGCTGTCCAGGATGGACAACCTGGCTCGTGCCAAGCCAGTGCCAGTCCCAGGGGATGCTGACACGGCTGGGCTCCATCCAGCCGAAGGCAACCAGGACCAGACTGACCTTCAACCTGCTGCTGTCTCCATGCTTTTTTCTCTTTTTAAAATCAGTTAAGTCTTATCTGCACTTTTATTTGATGTGCTCCTTGTCCTTTGCGCTGGATCAAAGTACTTTTCTGTTCCGTTTTGTTCCCAGAGGAGAGCTGTGGATGGCTGGCATCTGAGGGCAGTGGGTTTATCCTCAGTTTGACCTGCTGCAAGCCCTGCCGTGTTTCACATCTCTGCTCAGCACTGCCCCGGGGCTCAGCCACCCTCCCTCTTCCACACATTTAAAGGAGAGCTGGAAGGGATGGGCAGGAGGACCGGAGTGCTCCCTCCTGCACACCACTGGAGCTGTGGTTTGCAGGTCTGAGTGGCAGAGACATTGACACACTTAACCAGGGCATCCAGCCTGCAGCGGCTTCAGCTCCGTGAGCATTCCCATCCCTGGAAATCCGGGCTCGGGCTCCTTTGCGTTTCCTGCCTTTGGTTTTCCAGCCTTTTCCTGCCCCCTGTGACCCCTGAGCTTCCAAGGGGCTGCAGCAGCACACCAGGGCTGTCAATAATTGATCAGGGCTGCAGCCAGGCAGGTGCCTCTGCCCCAGCACTGCCGAACCCTCCAGGGGCCGGGGCTTTCCTGCTGCTTCCATTTACCATCAGTTCACTTTATTGATCCCATCCTGGATTTGTTGTAGCAATATCTCCTGGAATGGGGCTGAGGGCAGCAATTGCTATTTGCAGAGGCTGCTGTGGAGCTCGTAACTCGTGCAGGTCCCCTCTGGGATTCACCTCTCCCGTGCTCTGTGCTGAAGGGTTTATAAACACCGAGTTCAGGCAGTCTCCTCCTGCTCCGAGTTACATCAACCCCTGCGTTTGTTAATTTGTTCGAGGCTGCGGGTCCTCGCTCCTTTGCTTCTCATCATGGGGGAAATAGAATTACACAAAATAATAATGGGAAGCCTTTCACCCCATTTGCTGCGGAGATGAAAACATCTATTAGAGTGTGCTGAACAACAAGTTAAAGCCTAATGGGTTTAACGTGCCTGCAAACAATGCGGCTTCCTGAGCAGGAAGCCCGGGTACTCAAACCCAACAAAGGCACCACCGGTCCCTCGGGGAGGGGGGACTGAGCGGCCACCGAGGAGGGAAGGAGGTGTGCGGGCAGGGAGCGGCGTGCTGGCTTCCCACGGACTGAAATGGCTTTGCATGGCTGCGTTCAGGTGGTGCCTGGCAGTCAGAAAGCGAGAGGGGAGGGATTCTCCCAGGGGAGGTGTAGAAACACCGGGGTGAAAATGGGATGCGGGAAAGGAGGGCTGTAATCCGTCAGAGCCCAGCACAGGGAGGGATGGGAAGGGCTGGCTGAGCCCCCTTCTGCAGGCAGGACTTCGCTCTGCGGCCGCTTGAACTTCATGGGGTTCTGCAGCCCCCTGAGATCCCTCTCAGAGCCCATTTCTGCAGCCCACTGAGATGCCTCGATTCCCATTTCTCCAGGCAGCTGAGGTACCTCTGGATGGCAGCACAGCCATCAGCTTTGCCAGCTGCTCTCCCAGCCTCGTGTCCGCTGCCAGCTGACTGAGGGTGCCCTGTGTCCCATCACCGAGGCCATTGATAAGGACGTCACACCAAGCCCAGTGATGTTTGCACAATATTGTCCTTGGCTCTGCCGAGCAGCGTTTCACCTCCCAGGCCTCTGGTGTTTAACATTTTGCAGGCTGCTCAGTTGCTTTGCAGAATTAAAGTGCTCCAAGCAAAGGAAACCCAGGAATAATTAGTGCTTGCTTGGGAGACCGTGTGCCTGCTGCGGGGGTGTTGGCAGAGCTCGACAGGATTTTGCCTGCTGAGCACAGGGAATTCAGGCACAGCAACTGAGCTTTGTGCTGAATGATTTATTTTTGACAGGCTGACAGAATGACAAGCACGGCTCCAAGGAGCAGCTGCCCGGATGTGGCCCGGAAAACACTCTGCAGGAGCCCCTTTCTCAGTATCAAGGTAAACACCTCCTGCTTTCTCCAACACCCCCTTGGGTTACTGGCCTGGGAAAGAGGAGTTCAGCTTCCTGCAGGAGGCATTGAGAGGATTTCTGGGTGCCAAGTGTATTTGGAAAATGCTCCCTGTTTCCCATGGCAAAAGCACCTTTGGTGTGGAGTTGTCTCCATCCCAAAGCCAGTGCTGGGCCCAGGGTGTGTCAATGTATGTTTAACTCCCACCTCCTGCAGGATTTAACTCCAGAGAATCACAGCATGGCTGGGTTGGAGTGACCTTAAAGCCCATCCAGTCTCACCCCTGCCATGGGCAGGGACACTTTCCACTGTCCCAGGCTGCTCCAAGCCCCGTCCAACCTGGCCTTGGGCACTGCCAGGGATCCAGGGGCAGCCACAGCTTCTCTGGGCACCCTGTGCCAGGGCCTCATCCCCTCACAGGGAACAATTCCTTCCCAGTATCCCATCTAACCCTGGCTTTGTCAGTGTGAAGCCTTTCTTCAAAGTCTTACATCCTCCTGGATCCAGTGCAACCTCCAGCCCTCCAGGTGAGTGTTTGAGGAGCTCTGCAGAACCACAGGCTGCACCTGGAACGTCTCCCTCTGTCTTGCAACATCTGCTTCATTCCCTTCTGGCTCAATAATTCCTTTTTATCAGTAGTGGCAGCCTTAACATCAGTTTATTACTACCTTCAGTGTAGTTGGAAGCCAATTACCTGGCTCATTAGCAAATCTCACCAGGCCAGAGGGCAAAAGATGACAGTCAGTGTTAAAAGATTTCTCTGCCACTTTTGTGGGGAAGCTTTGGGGTTTTGAGGGTTTTTCTTCGAGTGCTGGTGAATTTAATCACCCTCATCCTGTGTGGCAGAAGGAGTGAGTCACTGAGGCAGAGGCCACCACAGCACAGAGACTGGAGACACAGCGGCGTGTCCTGAGGCTTCTTCCCCAGTCCCCTCTTCAGCCCATTCAGCTGATTTTATCTTGTGCTTTTTGTTTTTTTCTTTACTTGCAGCAAGATTATCCTTAAATATTTAACCCACTGATTTTTCCTTGAGGAGACATTTTAAAGGGATTCAAAGACTAAACCACTGAGGGGCAAAGTCAGCTCTGTGAGCAGACTCAAGCTGTATTTTGCTGTATCGGTGGAGGTAGATCCTAAAATCCCAGACTGGTTTGGGTTGGAGGGGACCTTAAAGACCCTCTAGTTGCAAACCCCTGCCCCAGGCAGATGTGGAGGAAGCTCTTGTCACTAAGAACACAATTATCCTCAGCACAGGATGTTTTCCCTTCATCTCTTGGGTTTTTTTTTCAAGAAGTTAGGCCACCCTGTCCGGTTTCTAAATGACTGCGTCAGAAAACAAAACCTCCAGCCCATGGTTTAAATGGTACTTGCAGAAACACAGAACCATTGCACAATGTGGTTGGATGTGTTTGAAGTGGCTGGAGGACCAAAAATCACAGCACTGCAGTTTTTCTGTGTATTTATATCTCCAGAGAGCGTGTCACAAAAACCACGTACCACATGGCAAAATGCAGCTACGGGGCATAACTAACAACTGCCCTGCTTGGCTTCAAGGAGCATTATGATTTAGATGGGATATTGGGAAGGAGTTGTTCCCTGTGAGGGTGGTGAGGGACTGGGATGGAATTCCCAGAGAAGCTGTGGCTGCCCCTGGATCCCTGGAAGTGTCCAAGGCCAGGTTGGACAGGGTTTGGAGCAGACTGGGATAGTGGAAGGTGTCCCTGCCCATGGCAGGGGAAGACTGGATGAACTTTAAGCTCCTTTCCAAATACAGGCCCAGCCCAACTGGTTTGGATTAAAGTGGAAGGAGCTGATTCCTCCCAGACCCGTTTGCTGTAAGCACAGCCCACAGCCAAGTGCACAGGGTTTTGTCACGTGCTGAGGCACAAAACCCTCTCTTAAAATATCCCCCAGAGTGTCCCAAACATGTGGAAGGAGCGTGGTGGGGACTGCATGCTGTGGGCTGAGCAGGACGGGGTGTGGGGCTCTCGGAGCCCTCACGGGGAAGCTTTGCTGCCAGGCTGCACCAGCAGCACTACAAACACTGGGAGCCCTCCAAAACCTTTGGAGGAAAGTTTGCTCCAGACCACCAGGAGAGGAAATGTTGCTGTTTGATTCCCAGGTCTGTGATTTACTGGCTGTGTAGGATGGAGCATGTTTCTCTGTTCTCCTGCACAGGCAGGGTGGGAGCAGCAGTACCTTGCCAGGGCTTGGATTCTCTGAGTTGCTTTAATTCCATGGATGTAGAGGGAAGACATTGTGAGCACAGCTCAGCCCTTCAGGGGAAAGGTGCTGGGCTGCTGAGCTTGGGCTGCCTTCAGGAGCACCCAGCCCTGGGGTGCTCCTGGTGTCCATAGTCTGTCCTGCTGCCAGGGAAAAGGGCTTGGGAAAGGCTGGTGTCTGCCAATCCAGGTCACCTGCTGGGGCAGCACATCAGTCCCACTGGTTCAGCAGATCCAAGGGCCAGAATAGGTCTGTTCTTTCTTTTCCTGGCAGAAAATTGATGGCTGAGAGCAAAGAGCCCCTGGAGGCAGAACTGGGGTCCTTGCCCAGCCCACTGCAGATCCTGTGCAGGGCCATCTCTGCTTTCTGTGCTTCACTCTGCCCAGACAGGGCAGAATAAAACAGCAGATTCCCAGCCCATTTGGAGCTGAAGAGGACATGGGGCAGTGCTGGGCAGCTGCTGAGCTGCTGTAAACCCATGAAGGTCCTGGATTCAGATACCCAGGGGGCTGTGTGCTGTGGATGCCTGGAATAAACAGATCTGGTTCCAGCCTTTCCATGTGAACTGATGTGTTCAGGAAGCAGAGCCTGGACACAGCCAGTGACTTGCAGGAACGTAGGAGTTTCAGCAGAGCTGACTCTGGGGACGCTTTGCTTTGGCTGGGTGACATTTCCCTGGTCCAGACACGTTTTACCCACCAGTGGTGACACGAGCCTGGGAGGGGACAGTCCTGAGCGGTGTCCTGGTGTGCATTGTGCCATCCTCTGGGAGGTGGTGACCATATCCCAGCCCCACAGTTCTCAGGGACCCGAGGGGTTGGCCTTCCCCTAGTCCCTTTCTGTGCTGTGGATATTCCCCTGGCTTACAGAGCAGGCCAGTTTGGCAGGGACCTCCCTTCAGGCCTGGATCAGAACGAGACGGAGCAGAAATCCTGGCCAGGCTGAGCAGCTTCTCTGTGGTGGGAGCTGCTGCAAAACACACGGAGCAGGAGCGGTGCCCCAAAGGTCTGGGCGTCATCCAAGGCTGGGGGCAGCAGCTCTGGAAGGAGCCAGGGGCGTGCAGCCTGTCCTGCAGGGAGATTGGTGGGCTGTGTCCTGAGGGTGTGTGGCTGTGCAGGCTGGTTATTTGAACTCCTTTAGGGGCTGGAAGGATGCCCGTGGAGAGCCACAAGGCAGCAGGGAAGGAGATGGCTCAGCTGGAGGAGGGAGGATGGAGAGGAAGGCAGATTATTTTCTGGTGGACTTTGACAAGGTTTTCTTCTGGAAGTGGAAGGGAATCATCACATTTTCCACGGGAGATGTGTTTTACATCTAGGGCTTTGTGGGAAAGAAAGGAAAGCAGTCTGAATTCTTCTCCCTGACCTTCTCCTGACTTTGTCTAAAGGAGTTGTTTGTTGCTGTATTTGGAAGGGCTCATTCCTGCCCCAGAAGAGCTCCCAGCACTGGGGCCCACTGCCTGCCTCTGGCTGAACGGGAACAGGAACGTTGTGCAACCTCCCTTCTGCTCTGCATCCTAGGGACAAGGCCAACACAAACGGGCGTCATCCCAGCTGAAGGGATGTGTTTGTCCAAAGCCACTTCTCAGCTGAAGGAATTACATCCTCCCTACAGATGCTGACCCTGTTGTTATTTTTGGCAGGGGGCTATTTCGTGGCTCTGACCTTATTTCAGAAGATTTCACTGGTGGCAGAGCAGGGGTGATATTTCCAAGGCTTGTGGTCAGAGGTTTATGTGGGATAACGGTGCCTTCCTGAGGGGGATGCAGTTTGTTGTGCTGCAGCTCTCAGTGCCCTCAGCTCTCAGTGATCCTGCAGCTCTCAGTGCCCTCAGCTCTCAGTGACCCTCAGCTCTCAGTGACCCTCAGCTCTCAGTGATCCTGCAGCTCTCAGTGACCCTGCTGGGGGCTCTCTTTTTGTGTTGGCAGTTCTTTGTGTTCTGCCACGGGCTGCTGCAGCTCTCCCAGCTCCTGGTCTCCGGCTACCTGAAGAGCTCCATCTCCACCATCGAGAGACGCTATGGCCTCTCCAGCCAGACCTCGGGGCTGCTCGCTTCCTTCAACGAGGTGACACCACCAGCCCCTGTCCCTGCTGAGCTCTGTCCCGCTCTCCTCCTGTTCCCTGGGAGACACTTCCTCTCTCTGTCCCTGCAGGTTGGGAACACGCTGCTGATTGTCTTCGTCAGCTACTTTGGCAGCCGCGTGCACCGGCCGCGCCTCATCGGCTGCGGGGCCATCCTCGTGTCCCTGGCCGGCTTCCTCATGTCCCTGCCCCACTTCATCACAGGGCCCTACGAGTACGACCGGTCTGTGGCCAGTAAGTGCTCCAGAAACTTCTTTTAGGCCTTTTGGGACAGAATGGTTTGGGTTGAAAAGGACCTTGAGAAACCAGAAGGTCTAAATCACTCATGGAGGGAACGGGACAGGGTGGGTTTGGGATTTTCTCCCTGAAACAAAGTGAAGGGAGGAGAAAAGAAAGAAAAGAGAACAGCAATTTTTTGCCACCTTCCCAATTCCTGCCATGGAGCTTCAGCAAATCTTCCAGAAGCCTCCACTGCACAGCTTTAGCTTGGCTCATCAGAGGGAGTGCAGCTGGTTCAGGCAACTGCAGACACCAAAGGAAGGCTGAAAAGGTGAATAACTGCTGGCTGCACACAGGGGCCAGCTGCAAACCCCGGTTTGGAAACAGTGGGTTGGTGTTTCAGCAGTGGTGGCGCAGGTGGCCCCGTGTCCAAGCACTGGGAGTTCCACAGGATTTGGGGCACAACCATGGAAACCCTGCTATGAGCACCACCACCCCTTCGCCCGGGGTTTTAGGGAAGGTGAGGGTGCTGGAATCAGCACTTTCACTTAGGCAGTAAAAATGTGAAATGAGTTCTCATTTCCTGGGTAGCTGCTCACAAAATCTGCAGGTTTACTCATATACCTGTGTTGGAAGGTCTGTCAAAGGTCCTGGGAGTGACTTCAGCTCCAGTTCCTTGATGGAGGTGGCTTTTCATGGCACCTGACCCCATCTCTGTGAACATCAGTGCAGTGATGTTCATATTTTCTTTCACTTTCCATCTAAGGATAAGATAAGGACGTGGAGCTGCTGGAGAGAGTCCAGAGGAGGCCCCGGAGCTGCTCCAGGGCTGGAGCCTCTCTGCTCTGGAGCCAGGCTGGGAGAGCTGGGGGTGCTCAGCTGGAGAGGAGAAGGCTCCAGGGAGAGCTCAGAGCCCCTTGCAGGGCCTCAAGGAAGAAGTTCTTTGTGCAGACCGAGCTCCTCAGACCTGTACCCTTGTCACCGCAGGCACCTTCAGCAACACCACCGACCTGTGCCAGCCCGGAGCCCCGGGGGCCAACCTGAGCACTGCCAGCTGCACCCCCCACGCCTCCAGGGAGAACCACGAGGTTCTCCTGGTCATGTTCGTGGCCCAGGCCCTGCTGGGCATCGGCGGCGTGCCCATCCAGCCCTTTGGCATCTCCTACATCGACGACTTCGCCAGTGAAAGGAACTCGCCCCTCTACCTGGGTGAGGCTGGGCTGCTTGGGAGGGGGAGAAGCCACGGTGGAGGTGACAGCAAGGCCAGACAGGACTAATCTGCATTAATGAGAGCAGGGTTTGATACAGCCCGTCTGCTCTGCCCAGAGCCAGAAAGGTTCCTGCAAAAAGAGTTTATCTGTGTCAGGCTTTGAAAAACACCTTTTGGGGCAGATGCTGGGGTTTTTGGCCTCAGAGATAACCCTAGAGATGGAGTTAATAACCATATCCTCCTCCAGAAAGGCTTCAGGAAGGACCACAGGGACAATCTGATCTCTGTGTTCACAAGTGGCAGCTGTGGGTTTAAGGGGCAGCAATGAGGACTCTGTTTAGATGTTGGGAAAGTGATACAAAGCCAAAAAAAGCAGGTCCAGCCACCTGGGAGGTGGGAGAGTATCCTTCAGAACAGCTTGGGCACAGGCCCAAAAGGGGTGTCCAGGGTGGGGGGATGGACAGTGTGGTCCTTGCAGGTCCTTCGAGTCCTTCCCCAGCTGTTATCTGTGACAGCCTTTTGAACTGAATGGAACAGCAAAGGTAGATCAAAAACAGGTCATTGCTGTTTAAAAATGGAAGCACAGCATCACATTTTGCTCTGGTAGATGATCCAAACCTCTCACCTGTAAGGTAGGAGTTGAATCTTACATGTGTGGATTTCTTTTATCAGTAATTCACGGAGCAAAGTTCACTGATAAGTTTTATCTCCTTAACCTTGTAAAAACCGTTGGTGTTCTCTGTGTCACTGATGCCAAGGGGCACATCTTGTTCATGGGTGTACTGCAGTTCTTTTGGGAGGCGGCAGACAAGCGTTAGGAAAGGTCTGAGCTGTGCCAAAGGGAATTCCGTGTGTGAAGGGAATATGGGCAGCATGGGGCTGTGGCTCTCGGAGATAAGAACGCTGCCAGGGAAATGTGCTGGAGGCAGGCACAGCAGGGCCTGGTCCCACCCTGAGGCCCCTCTGTCCCCGTGGTCCCTTCCCCCAGGCTGAGCCCTTCCCTGCTGTGGTCCCTCCGCAGGAATCCTGTTCTCCGTGACGGTCATCGGCCCGGGGGTGGCCTTCATGCTGGGCTCTGCCATGCTGAGGTTCTACGTGGACATCGACAAAGTCGGCGCAGGTGAGGGAGCAGGTCCTGGGAGAGCTCCTAAAGCACAGGGGCTTCCAGCCTCCTGTGGGTTCTGTGCCCTGTGCCAGTGGGGCACAGTGGGCATCCAGGACATCCCTGTCCCAGCTGTCTCCATCCAAAGGGCTGAGTGGCTCTTTGGACACCCTGGAAACAGCAATGAAATAGGATAGAGACAACGAAATGTGATTTAGTGATGGGATGATCGGGGCAAACGCTGCTCAGACCCTAGAACTGATGGTCCCTGGGTTGGGAGCCACCACCTTGGGGCTGACTGATGTTGGGGGTGACTGGGGCCACCCTTTGGTGCACTGGGGTCTCTCCCTTGTCCCAGCACTGGTCTGATGCCCCTCTCCCCGCTTGTGTTGCAGCTGAGGTGCAGCTCACCAACAAGGACCCGCGCTGGGTGGGGGCCTGGTGGCTCGGGTTCCTGGTGGCCGCCAGCCTGGTGGCCCTGTCTGCCCTGCCCTACTTCTTCTTCCCACGGGAGATGCCGAAAGAGGTAGGAGAGGTTCTGCACACACACACACACCTCAGTGGGGCTGGAATGTCAGCCACAGGAGCTGGAACCAGTGACGGTTCTGTTCCTTAGGAAGGGAAGGGTGCAGTCTTAGATTTTCGTGTTCGCATGGGAGGGCTGCAGGGGAGGTAAAGGACAGCCAGCTTTGTCTGTGCTGGCAGCTGGGAATTCCAGAATTTTGGAGGTGGAATCGAAATTTCATCACTGGGCTCCTGGAAGAGAGGGACATGCTTTTCCACAGGAGGGAAGGACTTAGCCCAGTGTTTCAGGTACAGACTAGGCTGCCTGGGCAGGTAAAGGCAGCCAGACCTGTCAGTCCTGGCAGGATGTTTCAGGAGCAGTCCTCGGATGTTTTAAATTACCAAGGTGTTTCTGAAATTCGAGCAGTGGGCTCCTGGAAGGCAGTGGGAGTTCTTCTCCAGCAGCAGCTGTGGAGCAGGGCCAGGGAGTGGCTGTGCAGTGCAGAGCTGCACACCTGGGGTGACCCAGCTCGGGAGCTTCCCCAGCACTGTCCCGGCGCGTCGGCAGCGGCAAGGAGAACAAACTGTGCTTGCAGGGGAGGCATTTTCTGTGGGTTGGGATGCTGCTGAAGCTGCTGGGACATGCTCAGGAGGTGAAGCTGTGCTCGTCTCGGTGTCTTGGCCGTGCTCTGAGTGGTATCATTGCCTTCCATGTGCGCTTTACCTTGAGGCAGCATCGAAACCTTCCTGTCCGAACAAGTCCGTGCACTAGTGCAAAGTAATTATTCATTTCTCCTGACACTGCCTGAATTTCCACAGCAATGAGTGGAGATTTGGGGTTCCCCAACCTGTTTTACCAGTTAAACTTGGGGATGCAGTGGTTTAGTGCTGGCTGACATGAGCTGTGAGGTGATGGGGTGGGAACTGCTCCATGCCTGGCAGGATAAGGGGGGTTCCAAATGCAGTGTGCCTGACTGACCCTCCTGCAGCCTGGGGTGCTCTGAAGCCTCAGGGCTGGTCTGTGTTGGCAGGGCCTGGGTGGCCCTCTCCATCATAGGGAAAAGTTCTTCATTAGGGCTGAGGGGAATATTAATTTCATAAACAGCTCTTGAGAGAAAATAATGCACTTCGAACTAAAACAGCTGCACTTTTTGGCAAGTGCTGCACTCTGAGCAGTTTGGAAGCATTCAAGGGGGAATGGGTGGATATTGATTTCAAAAAGAGCACGAGGATTTCACCCTGCTCTGCTGGCTGGGATCTGTGGGAACGCTCCCACATGGCCGAGCACCCACGTATCCCTCTGCAGCACGTGAATTTCTTGAATCCTTGGATTTCTCCCCATTTCGCCATCTCCCTCAGAAAGCTCTTGGAATCTGCTGACAGTTAAAAATAATGATGATAGGAAAATACCCTAAATGATAGCCAAATTCTGCCCTCCCTGCAGAATGGGAGGCAGTGGGACCAGCCATGCCCATCCCATGGGGTTATCAGCACCAGCAGCAGCAGCAAGGGGCCCTGCTTGAAAAACTCAAATAAAAACCTCTGTAGAAAGTTTGCCAGGTGCTGTTCTGGGTAACACACGTGGGCTGTAGGAGCACTCCAAGATTTGCTGGAAATCTGCGTTGTCAGGGATGTTTTTCTGTATGTATATGTATGAATTTATATATATGTATGTATGTATATCTAAAGATGTATATATGTATATATATGGATATAAGACACTTTCTCTTGCTTGCCCTTGGAGTAAATCAGTATTTGGTTAAGGACACAAAAGTGATGGTTTTTCCATCACAAAGGGCTGTGGATTCAGGCTGGGATTGCAGGGAGTGTTCAGCCTGGAGAAGGGAGAACTTCCAGGGCCTAAAGGGGCTCCAGGAGAGCTGGAGAGGAACTGGGGACAAGGGATGGAGGGACAGCACACAGGGAATGGCTTCCCACTGCCAGACGGCAGGGCTGGATGGGATATTGGGAAGGAATTGTTCCCTGGGAGGGTGGGAGGCCCTGGCACAGGGGGCCCAGAGAAGCTGCGGTTGCCCCTGGATCCCTGGCAGTGTTCCAGGATTTCTAACTGTCCAAAGCAGGAACAAGTCTGCCAGCAGAGCAACCTGAAGAATCAACTGAGCTTTTCCACACAGCTTCTAGAACCCCAAAATATTGTCTTACCTACAGCAAATCCCTTCAGGCTCAGCATGGGAACAGCCCATGGGAAAAACACTGAGGCAGCTGAGGTGTTCTTGCACCAGCAGCTTGGGTTCCTTTTCTGGCCGCCCTCCTCAGTGGGCATCATGCAGCAAACCCTGGGTATCACCCAGCCCTGTGTGTCTTTGGAGACTTATCTGCCTCTTCCCACCAGCCAAGACACATCTACATTTTTTATTCCACAGCCACCTTTCAGCTTCACCTTTTCTTGATGAATTCTTTCTTTGAAGTTCCTGGAATGGCTCGTGTTAACATTAATCATAATGTGGGGCTGCTCTTTTGATCTTTTTTTCGTAAATTAGTCACTCCAAACCCAGCACATCTTTATTTCTCTGCTTTGCTGCTTGTCAGTAGGTTTCTAGCACCAGAGTATCCTGAATAATCCTATTTGAGGGCTGGTCATGGCAAAGCCTTGGAGTTGTCATGAACTCAGAAAGGGGATGAGAGGATGAGGCTCTTATACTGGAAAAACTGTTTTCAGTCAAGAACAGCTTTTTTTTTTCCCAGTAATTCTAGTTTAATCCTGCCTCCATGAGCCTGAACCATTTCTTGGAGTTGTGTCCTGGATTGCGAGGAACTTTAAGCGCTCTCCAGTTGCTGTGTAGCCAAAGTTTAGCTCATGCTTTGCCATCTGCTGGTGTTGCTGCATCCCAAGCCAGGCAGCTGTATTGTCACAACATTCCAGTATTCCTGGGACACAGCCTCTGTGTGTCCTGCAGCTCCGAGGGGGACACGAGAAGGGACTGAAAGGGGGAACACTGCCCTCAGCAGCACCTCAGACAGGAGCAGGAGCGCTGTCCTTGCTCAGCATTTCTCGTGTGCAGGATCTGCCTTGTCCAGCCAGACCCCTCCCGATGCAGGTTCTGCTCTGGGACACTCCAAACACAGAACCCAGCATGTCCCAAAGGCCAGAGGGGCTGAGGGACACTGAGGGACACTGAGTGACACCAAAGGCAGCCCAGGAGTACAGGGCGTGACCTGGGGAGCAAAGAGAGCCAAGTGGCAGGACAGGCTCCAGGAATGGGCTGGGTTCTACAGCTCGGTTTTCCCCAGGGAGCTTTCAAGTCAGGCACAAACAGCAGCTAAAAATAATGCTCCCATTTGGTGGGAGCAAGGTGCCCCTCAGCTGGTGACTTTAACACTCCTGGAAATAGGGTCCCCGGAGGGAGCCACACGTGCTGCAGGAGGCAGAATGAAGTGTTTGTAGGGAGTGTGACCTTGTCAAAAGGAAAGGAATTCTTCTCCAAGGCGTGAGGTTTTACACTTTGCTTGTCTAATATGAAAATAGCTCCTCTGACCTTACTGAGCTGGGAGTGCCAGGTTCTGTTCACAGCCAGGGGGAAACTCTGCAGACACCTCAAAATAAACAAAGAGAACCTCTCTGCCACAGAGCAGGTCACTTATCCCTGTTTCCAGGGGTATATTTGGATAAGCCCAGGCTGCTGGCACCTCTGGCTGCCCTTCTCACAGGTGCAGTAGCAGGTGGGCAGAGCAGGAGCTGGCAGCAGAAGCTGCTTTCATTTACCTTTCCTGCAGAGCCCTGCTCTGCCAGCCCTGGATTTATTCATGTCTCTGCAGGGAAATGGGGGATTTCCCCAGGCCAAGGTCAGGTTGGGGATGCTCTTCCTGATGCAAAGTGTGTGGGAGCTTCATTTTCCTTCCCCAGAAGCCTGTCTGCTCCTCCATCCCCTGTGAGGCTGGAAGTGATGCCAGTGGACTCATGGAATCACAGGATGGGTTGGGTTGCAGGGGCAGCCACAGCTTCTCTGGGCAAAATCTTCCATGCAGATAAAATCTCATTGCAAAAACATGAGATGCAACGAGTGGCACCAAGAAACTGAGTCCTTTAAGGAATCATCCGGGAAAATCCAAGTGTGGGAGCATTTTGCAAGCTTAGTTTGTTTCTCCCTGGCACGATGCTGGGGCAGGGCTGAGCAGCCAGCCCGTGTTACTGCACCTTCCAGCTCCAGCTTGACAAATTCCTGCCGTGAGAGTGCCAAAATCCCCCGTGGCAGGAGCACAGCATCCTCCTCAGGGCTTGGGCATCGCTGATGGTGCCAGCACCTTTCCAGCACCACTCCAGCACCACTCCAGCATCATCCACAGCAAGCAGGCAGGATTCCTGCTTTTCCTTCTGCCCCTGCTTTCCTTCTTCCCAGAGGAATGTTATTTCCTGATTCTTTCAGGCAGCAAAAAAATACACCAGGGCCAAGGCAGCATGGGGAGAGGAGCTTTCCCCCTCCGTGAGGGCTTTGCTCCCTGTGCAGGCAGCTGCTGCTCCCAAGCCAGCACAGAAACAACCCCTGCAAGGGTCACACACAGGGACATGCCAGGCTGGGGAATTTGGGGGAGTTGGGTTTTGTCTGGACGAGCAGGCTGTTGACTCTCAGAAGTACAAACAGCTGGAAGCTGAGGAAGCCACAGTCAGGAACAGCTTGAGTGTATTTTTGGAAAGTGCTGCAGTTTCAGAGCTGAGAGAAGATCCCTGTAACGCAACTGAAAAGTGAAAGGGAGCCGGATTTCACCTTTGCACTTGAAAAATGTATGAAAGCCTGAGCTCCAGCCACAAAAAACAGGAACGGAGTTACATTGCTTCTGCCCTTAGAAAGGGCACGTGGCACCCGCAGCACAGACACCGTGACCTCGCTGCGGTTTAATGACCACTCTCATTTTCAGAGCACAGGAGGTGATTTTAGCCCGTTTCCTTGTGTCCATTACAAGTCTCTAATTGCTGTTGAATGAACTCATTTGTCCAGCCCAGGCTGGTGCCAGGAGCTGCAGCAGAGCTGCTGAGGGGGGCAGAGCCGGGCTCTTGGCTCTGGCTGTAACACTCCGGGGCTGCCCCCGAACCCTGCCTGCCGTCCCACAGGCACATGAGCACATCCCCTCTAATTAATGCCCTCTGCTCCTGCACTTCCCCTAAAAGCCTGCAGCACATCCAAAGCACATCCCAGAAATCCTCTGCTCCTTTGGCTTCCCGATGCTGTGGGATGTCGGACACTCGGCCGAGTGGGGCTGCCATGGACCTTCCACGCTCTGAGCCCTCCGGGGCTGGGCACCCACCACTGCCCTGGGCAGCCTCCTGGCTTAGGAGGAGACAGATGATTTGCCTCCATCCCAGCCCCTCTGCATGCCTGGGTACATTTTCCTCTTACACCTGCTGCTTCTTTCCTGCCCAGCAGCTTGTGAGGGAACACAGAGACACAGGGAACTGCTCATCCTCCATCCAAACTAGTGCCCAAAGCTGTGCTGGTGTATCCCTCTTGGGTGCCTGTGCCTGTCCCCACACACAGAGGTGCAAGAACCTCTGGGGCAGGAAACCATCCCCCTAAGGGTATCCAGCTTTCCCTGCAAAGGTTTGCACCTCCTGGATTTGTGCAAGCTGAGCACATGGTGTGCTGTGCCTGGGGAATGGCACAGCTTGATATTGATGAAGTGTGATCCACTGCTGTCAGGAAAGGTGGGAAAACTCCCCTGCAGCATGGGTATGTGTCTGGGTGCTCTCAGCCTGGCGGTGTGGGCAGGGACCAGCAACTGGACACAGACAGGGATGGATGGCCAAGGCCAGCAACATCATGGGCTGCTGTGTGTCATGTTTGGGAGAGAAAAGGCGAGGGCAGGGCAAGCTCTGGCATGGTGTGCGTAGTGACAGCCTCTGGTGTGTCCCCAGGTGGTGAGAGGGAAGGACAGTGGCAGCAAGAAGAGGGAGGACCTGCTGAGCCAGCTGAGGTCAAGATCCGAGCACACGGAGAACCTCTCCCTGCCGGAGTTCATCAGACGTAAGTGTGCAAATGCCCCAGGTGCTGCTGCTCTTGCTCAGTCCTCAGGCCGTGGCAGGAATCAGACCCACAGCAGCACTGGCAACTTTCATCCCCAAAAACCCTCTTCAGAGCCACTCCTCCAAGGCTGGAGACAATATCCAAGGCAGGCTGACCTCCTGTCCCACTGAGGATGGCGAGCGCTGCCTGGGGCTAGGGTCTGAGCAGCTAAAATCAGAGGCTGGGATTTGAATCCAGTGCAATTAAATTGTTTGGAAATGAGTGGGCTCTTTGTGCTGGGGGGGATCAGATGGGCTTTAGTCTGTGGAGGCATCTGCTAATGGTTGGGAGGGATGTTTGGGGTTTTTAAATACTCTGCACTTTGGCAAAAAAGTACTTATGAAAAGTGGCCCTCTGAACTCACTCCGTGTCAGCTTCCTCCATATTTCCCCACTATTATCCCGTTAATTTATTGGAAATTCTGTGTGTTCTGAAGGTCAGTGTGGGGCAGGCACAGCCAGGCAGGCGTGGGCAGGTTTTTCTCCCACTGGTGGCAGCGTTTGCTCCTCAGCCTAATGCTCAATTAGAGGAGGCAGCCGGGGGTTTCTTCCCCCCCTGACCTTGTTGCACTGTCATTTAGAAACCTGTGTGATGGCAGCGGCTGCGTGGGAACAGATTGATAGTGCTCAGATGGGATTTTCACACCAACACTCTGCTCTGTGCCTCTCAAACACGAATAAAAATGAGCTCCCTGCTCCTGAGTGGAGAGAGGAGGAAATATCTTACCCTGCTCCAGCCGCAGCTTTGGTTTGGGGCTTGAATCAATGTTGCTGTGTCAGGGCTGTGCTAATAAATTCATTATTTGAGAATTCATCCCCCAAAGCCCAGTTCTGGAATAAATAAAGTGCCTGGTTTTTGTCAGGAGAGCAATCTTGCTGACATCACCAGGGTCTCTAATACAAAACTCCTCAGAGCCAGGAGCGGGGTGGCAGGTAGTGTGTGATGGTCAGATGGGACAGTCTGGGTGAAGCCTAAAGACTTCAGGGCTGGCTCATCCACCAATCACTGGAAAGAGAATTTTCTTCCCATTCCATCACTCTCCTGCTTGTTTTGTTTCCTCTCTCTGTTTCTCTTTTTACTATTATTTTCTACACGATAATTTATGAAAGCAGCATTTGGAGATTCTCCAGCCTGCATCACCCTGGCAGTGTCCAAGGCCAGGTTGGACACTGGGGCTTGGAGCAGCCTGGGACAGTGGAAGGTGTCCCTGCCCACGGCGGAGGTGGCACTGGGTGGGCTTTGAGGTCCCTTCCAACCCCAACCTTTCCATGATTATGGAGAAGGAAACACCTTTGTCCATGTGTTCTGTTGCTTTGGGGATAACCAGAGAGCAAAATCAGGCTTGTGGGAAGTTTTGTGGGAGCCCATGCCACGAGGTGCTCTGGGAGCCTGTGGGCTCTGAGCCTCTGTGGGCAGCGTGTGAGGGGCAGCGTGTGAGGGGCAGCGTGCAGGGCCCTGGAAGCTCTGCCTCGGGCAGGAAGGGCTTTTCCAGCCCCGGCAGCAATAACAGGATGGGGCTGTGTGCAGGATAAGGGCTCAGGCCGAGCTCTGGGGGCGTTCCAAGCACTGAGGTCACTCACCCAGGAGGGAGCCGGCTCCTCTGGCTGCAGTCACTCAGCGCTGGGGACATCAGGGCTCCGTGGGGACTGATCCTGGCTCTCGCACAGATGCTCTCTCTGTGTGACACCGGCTTGCACCCTGCTCCTCACCCTCACCAGTTCCTCCTCCTGCAGGCACTGGATCTTCTGCAGTAATGAAAAAAGTAGGATTTAGCTTGCCTGAAGTCATTTCCATTGCTAATTTCCAGGCTTCTGTTGAAAACACCTGGGAGGATGTGCAGATCCTGCTGCACATACTGGGAATTAGCCCATTAGAGGTGATCTTCAAAGCGATTGGAACGCTGCACTCGTGACTAGTTTGTTTCTCTCATGGTCCCTAAAGGCAGTTTCAAGGATATTTTTTATTATTTTAAAGCTTCCACTTGTTTTTCCTGTCTGCCCAGCTTCCTCTCTGGAACTGCAAGGAAGATCCAATTAGCACTGAGGTGGGGATTGCAGAGGATGGAAATCTTGCTGCTCCCACCATGAAGTGGGGCCCTGCTCAGCTTTTTACCTCTAAGTGGTAAAAAGAGTTGTAGCTTTTTACCTCTGACCTGGTGGGGCAGAGGGGGTATGGTTTGACTGAAAAGATCAAAGGCCTCCAGGGAAAAGGACTTTCTGGTGGAAGATTGCCACAAAAGGCTGGATTGGCTCTCAGGAGATTTTTCATCAAGCAAGCTGAGGTTTCGTGTCTGCAATATGGCTGAGAAATTCCAGCTTCAAAACTCAGGACCTTTAGTGGTACTTAAGAGCAAAACCATCTCCCCTCTTGGGCTCACATTGGTCTAACGCAGCTCCTTCCCTCTCCACTGACTGCCAGCCTCCAGAGGGTCAGTATTCCAGCATCCCTGACCATGCCTGGTATGCCTGGACCTGCTTTTGCAGCTCCCTAAAATTTTGGGCTGCTTGCCTGCCCTGAGAGCAGAGCACTGAGCAGGAGAGGCGAGGCTGCCATGAGGGGGAGTTTTGCCTTTGCACATGGAGGATCCCCTGCACCCACAGAGGGTCCTTTTGCTCTTCACAGGACATTTAGGACGGCCAAAATCCGTCCCCACGTGGGGCCAGCTCCCAGACGAGCCCCAGGGAGGCGTCCCCGCCGCAGTGCCCGGCGCCGCTGTGCTGGAGCCGATGGAGAGATTGTCCCGGCTGTTTGTCAGCTGCTGGGAATTAACACCATTAACTTACGGCAGTCCTTTGCATTAATCCTCCCCGTTAATTCCTTATCTCTGCTCCAGCATATTGGCCGCCCGAGCCCTCATCTGGGGAGCTCATCAGCAGTTTGTTTGGAAGTTGCCCTCTGCGTGCCAGCCGGAGCAGGGGAAGGCGGCGGGAGAGCAGAAAGTGGGGTTGGGATGTGCAGGGAGGGGACATTGCTCCAGGATGGACAGCTGCAGCTCCCAGCTGGGCACCCCGAGCCCTGGCAGCAGGAGACCTCTCCTCCTCAAGGGTTCAGCCCTAGGGCAGTTTGCTGGAGTGGTTCTTGCCTCTAATCAAAAAATGCATTTTTCATGATTGAAACAAAAAGGACACTGAAATTGCGACCGCAGCAAACAAATAAATTAACTTTTAATGACTTCCCATCTACTTTTGTGTTTGCTTTAGCAGAAGCCCTGCCAGAAAGCTTCAAGGAAGGGGGTGAAATGAGATGAGCTTTGCAGTCCCTTCCAACCCAAACCTGTCTGTGATTCCCTGATTAATATTTTGCTGTACCCCTGCTCTCCATGGTACAGGTGCCCCGTTGTCCTTTCAGGTTTCCCCGTGGTGCTGCTGAGGAATCTGCGGCACCCCGTGTACCTGCTGGTGGTGCTGGCCCAGGTCAACATCTCTGCCATGGTTGCTGGGTTGGCAACCTTCATGGGCAAGTTCCTGGAGAGACAATTCTCCCTCACAGCCTCCCTGGCCAACATGATCATTGGTAAGTGTTGCTGAGCTTCTGACTCCTTAAAAAATAATCTAGAAGTTAGGAGGAACTCCTCTGGAATAAAGCACCCCTCTCAGAATCGGTCAGAGTTCAGAGATCCTGCCACAGGAGTGTTTAAAACACATTTTTGAACAAACAGCACCTCAGGGAAAGAGGCCTCTGAGGTCTGCAAGAGATAAATCAGAATAAAGTGAGCAGAGCAGCCTGGCAAAGCCCGGGGCTGAATGCAGGCAGGAAGGTTAAATGCTGAAGCAGTGCTCTCCTGCCCCGATGTGAGCTGAGCTGCTCCCAGCCTTGATTTACCCTCTGCATTCAAGTCAGCCCCATGTTCAGTGGATTAATTTCTCCAGCCTTTGTTCTCACTACTGAGTCTTGCTTTGCCTTTTTCTCTCAGATCAAAAAGCTTTCTGTAGCTGGAAATTCCTTCCTTGCGTGGGTATTTTTGGGCTGAAAGCAACCTCCCCATTGATTCTTAGCTGAATCAATCAGTTTGCACATCTGTAGCTGGACTTTGGTCTCCCCACAAAAATGGGGGTTTTTAGATAAATGGGGTTTTGCAGGGGTGACCACAGAAATGGGCACAATCCTGCGCTGCACAGAAATTAAATTTACTTGGTGTTTCCTCCTGTCCACACTGAAAAATCTCATTTTGCTGGGTGAAGCACAGCTTTCCACTCCTCCTGACATCTTCCATCCATGGATACATAAGGCAGCCAGTTAGCTGTGGGATCCTGCTGGCTTTGAAAAGCAGCTTTTTCACAGTGTTATCCCACCAGTCCCTGCAAAAACCATGGTCCCTTCCGAGTCACCTGTGCTGAAAAACAGGAACCCAACAGCAAATCCCCTGGGCCCTTGCTGGGAGAAGGGACTGATACAGCTCAGAGGATGGAAAGCAAGGTACAGTGATAGGACAAGGAGGAACTGGGTGATGTTTAAGGTCCCTCCCAACCCAACCCTCTCTGTGATTCCCTGATTCCGTGCCCTGCCTTTCCCCAGGTGCCGTGAACATCCCCGGGGCCATGGTGGGGATCGTGGTGGGCGGTGCCATCCTGAAGCGGTTCCAGATGTCCCTGAGGCAGTGCAGTGCCCTGTGTGTGCTGGGCATGCTGCTCTGCCTGCTCGGGGCCTTTCCCCTGCTCTTCCTGGGCTGCCCCACGCAGAAGGTGGCCGGTGTCACCTACTGGGACAGGTACCACAGCTCCGCGGGTGGGCACGGGCTGGGGGGGCATTCCCGGGGTGGGCACACCCCAGCCATGGGCACATTCCTCGGGGTGGGAGTGGGAGCCAAGCAGAGTCCCCAGAAATGGGTTTATTCCCTCAGGAGAAGCAGCTAGTGGAGATAAAATAAGGCTAGTAATTCTTGCGGATAAACACTGAGTCTGCTGCATCCTCAGGTTTAGGGCAGAAATGTATGGATACCCTTCATGACTTATCCCACACATGGTGGAGTCAGTTCAGCATTATCTCCATAGGGTTAAAACCTTTTTAACAGGAGTATTTTTAGGAGCAGGGTTGTAAGAGTTCCACCAGTGAGATTTCCTACTGAGGAGCAAGGGTGGAACCCGAAGTAAACACGTTTTTGGCACAAACAGCACAAGCTTTACGTCTCATCTTGGGAAGTTTTGGGCCAGCCCTGGGATCACACCTTCCAAGCTGTGGCAGCTAAACGTGGGCAGGACCTTCTTGTGTGCCCTCGAGGCTTGACCCAAGTCTCTGTGAATTCCCTGGTCGGTGTCCTGTGGTCCAGGCCCTCAGGGGAATCTCCCTGCCTCCCTCCCACAGCATGGTGTTGCAAGAACCCCAAAGCCCGGGTTTGGGACAAGTATGAAGGAAGTGGGAGGCTCCTGGGACCATTTGTGGCCAGGATGCTTTGCCCAGGCAGAGCCAAGGCTGGGGGTGATGGTGGAATTCCCGTGGGTCCTCACACTTCCCACACACAGGAAAGGGTTTGTTGGGCAATCAGGTGGGATTTTACTGATCTCAGCACACACACAGTTTATGTTCTCTGATACGCATGTCGATCAGTACCTGGCACTAACACTTCCCTCATGCTCAGCTCTGGCTTTGGGCACCACGACCTGGAGTGCAGCGCACAGTGTCACTGCCCTGAGAAGGGCTTCAACCCCGTCTGCGGCTCCGACGGCGTGGAGTACACCTCCCCCTGCTCTGCTGGCTGCAGCAGCGTGAACATCGGCGCAAACAGCTCCGTCCTGGTGAGTCAGGCCTGGGCCATGGCTGCTCAGGGGTGCCCAGTGCCCTGCCTGAGACTGGTTTCAGAGTGCACGTCCTCTCCATGGGCACGGGCTGCCCGGCCAAGTGTCTGCATAGAGAGGATTGAGAGGAGAGTCCAGTGCAGGGGCTGGAGCAGTGGGGTTTGCTCCCGGCCTTGCTCAGATTGCGTCATTCTGCTGCCCTGTGCTTGTCTCTGCTGTGCTGCTCCCTGCCTGTCACCGAGACCCCACAGCTCTGAGCTCTCCCAGCTGCTCTGTGGGTCTGCAGACAGTGCAGTCCAAGAGATGACCCATAAGGAAATCTCTGCCACTCAAACCTATCTGCAGATGGTGCAGGATGAGTGGCTTTCCGCTTGGCACAGGCTGTAACAGCAGCGTGAGACTGTCGGGGCAGTTTGCAGCAGCTTCGTTAATTAACAGCACTTCATTTTAATAACAATTATGCTTTCTGCCAGAGCTTAGTCCCAAATGTGCTTTCCTGCACCCCCACGCCTGCCTTTTGTACAGCAGATCCTTTCCAACTGCTTTCTTCCTCCTCAGAGATGCCTCCCTCTTCCAGCCCTTGCTTTCTCGGAAATTTTACAGTTTTCTTGCCATTTTCAGCATCTCTGCCAGCACAGGGACCTGTGGCACTCATTGCCTACTGCCTTCCCTGTCCCGGGGTTTCCAGAAACCTCCCGGCCTGCAGAAAACCCTACAATTGTGTGCCCAGCTTTGCTGCAGCCTTTCCAGAGGGCACTGTGCAAGCTTGGATGTAGGAACGAGTTTTTGAGAGACCCTGATCTGCTCCTGCCTCTGGGATCACCCATCTGCAAACTGCCACCCCCTCTGGCAACTAAAAGATAATGTTCATTTTATTTAAAGGTCTCTTCAAAAAACCCCCAGAGGTTTCTTGTTTAAAGAAAAAAAAAAAAATAGACAGAAAGAAAATTGTGGCTAAAAAATAGAGAAAAGGAAAAACTCCTCATCCATCACCCCAGGGCGTCTTTTCGTTGCTATAATGCTCTGCCAGTTATTCATGAGCCTCTCTCAAAGGTGAGGTTTTACACTTTTGATTTAACACTGCCCTGAGGTTGGGCTCTGGCTGTGGCTGCTGCTGTGCCCTGCACACAGCCCTGGGTGAAGGGGCTCACAGCAGGACAGCACCTGGGCACAGGTGGGGCACCCCGTGCCAGGGCCTCCCCACCCTCACAGCCAGGAATCCTTCCCAATATCCCACCTAGCCCTGCCCCCTGGCAGTGGAAGCCATTCCCTGTGTCCTGTCCTTGTCCCCAGTCCTTCTCCAGCTCTCCTGGGGCCCTGGACAGGGCTCTGAGCTCTCCCCGAAGTGCTGAGTGCTAATTATCGCTAATTATTTCCAGACAAATCCTACCCCCTTCCTTCACTCTGGCAGCTGGCAGCGTTCCCTTCCATCTGCACATCCCTGGGCACGTGGGCAGCCTCTGGATGTTCTCCTCTCTTTGCAGAACTACACCGAGTGCAGCTGCATCCCGGGGCCGGGGCTCGCCAGGCCGGGCACCTGCGGCACCGGCTGCTCCCACCTCTTCGTGCCCTTCGTGGTCCTGTCCTGCCTGGCAGGGATCCTCGCCAGCACGTCCCACACGCCCTCCTTCATGCTCATCCTCAGGTGGGGACACCCGGGGCACGGTCCTGGGCAGCCACGGAGGGCTTCCAGAGGGGGTGTTTGCTTCAGGAGGAGGGATCTCTGCAGCTGGGGGACTGGGGGTTAAACCAGCCCTGACTGGGGTTAAACCAGCCCTGACTGGGGTTAAACCAGCCCTGCACTGCACCTCGTGCCTGTTCCTGTAGATTAAAGGGTTAAGCCAGCCCTGACTGGGGTTAAACCGGCCCTGCACTGCACCTCGTGCCTGTTCCTGTAGATTAAAGGGTTAAACCAGCCCTGACTGGGGTTAAACCGGCCCTGCACTGTACCTCATGCCTGTTCCTGTAGATTAAAGGGTTAAGCCAGCCCTGACTGGGGTTAAACCAGCCCTGCACTGCACCTCGTGCCTGTTCCTGCCGTGATTTTTACCTCGGCACAGGATGCACCATTAACTCAGCAGTAATTCGGCACGGCAGCACTTGGGCTCTCTTTAAGGCAGCTCTGTGTGAAGACATTTAATTACCTTTCTTTGCTCACAAGCAGCCTCCCCTCCCAGCGCAGAGGCAATTAGGGCTGCACTTCTGCACAGCCTCGGAAAGGGGCCTGTGGGGCAGAGCAGGATGGGGACACCCAGATGTGAGCACCCCGTCCTTTCCCACGTGTGACCCCCCCAGGAACCACAGCCAGAAATACTGGTTCTGGAAAACTGGGCTGCCACCAAAATGGACACTGGGGCTTCTCACCTCAGGAGAGGTACTGCCTCCACGGGCAAAGCACTCGCTCAGTTACACAAAGCATCCCTCTCATTGCCTCTGTTTGGCTCACCCAGGTTCTTTGAATTAAAAGCAAAAATGCTCCTCAGTGCCCATCTCCTCCTGGGTCTGGCAGGATTGTCAGGCCCAGAGAAGGCCGTGGTCAGTGTTTAGCCCCAGTGAATGGACACTCACCAGCTTTGCTGATGTAGATGGGACCTCCCTGGGATCCTTGGTGGCTGGGTTGAAGGACACATGTGAGAGTGAGGTGCTGTGCCAGGGAGGGAAGCATCCATCCTGGTGGGATTGCCAGAGGACATGGTTTCCATTTTGTTTTTCAGGAGCATCCAGCCTGAAGACAAATCATTTGCTGTTGGGATACAGTTCATGCTGCTGAGAGTTTTAGGTAAATTGAATTGTGTTAAAATGCCATCCTGGAAAATAATGGCAGCTCTTGCAGAGGGCTTTCCCAAGGCAGGGGAAGATGCTGCCTTGCAGGGTCTGAGGGTGCTCATGGCAGGGATGAGCCAGGGCAGCTCCAAGGGCTCCATCTCCATGTGCAAACAAAGGAGGGCTGGGAACACTTCAGGTCTGGGAGCTCAGGCTGTGTGCAGACACTGCCCTGTTCTCCTGCAGCGCCTTAGGGGGCTCCAAACCCTGTCCTGGGATCCCACCAGCTATTTCTCCAAAGGGGAAAATTCATGTTGCCCCAGAGGCCCCCAGGCCGTGCCACAGCAGCCGTGGGAAGGAGCAATAAATGCTCGGTGTACAGGGGAGGGGAGCTGGAATGGGCTGCCCAGGGGCTGGTGGAGTCCCCATCGCTGAAGTGTTCAGGAGGCACCTGGGGACGTGTTTTTGGGGTGACTTTGGGGAGGATGGCTGGGCCTGACTGCCTCTGTGTTGCAGCGTGGATGCCGGGCCCGGTGCTGTACGGCAGCGCCATCGACACCACGTGCATCCTGTGGGAGAGGAGGTGCGACAGGAGGGCAGCCTGCAGATACTACAACAACACCCTCTTCAGGCAGAGGTGGGGCTGGGGACCAGGATCGGGGGCTCCGGGGGGCCTGGCATCTGGATAATGGGGATCAGAGGCTGCAGGGGGACGTGGCATCGGGATAAATCCTTGTGCAGAGCACTGTGAACACACAGGGACACTCATCCCCCAGGCCCTGCCAGCTCCCTGCACTGTGGCAGAGGAAGAACCTCCCCAGAGTCTCAGGTGCTGGTGCTTGGAGCACTCGGGAATATCCCCTCCCCTGATCCTCTGTTTGCACCCCACAGGTTCCTGGGGCTGCAGTTTTTCTTCGAGGTGGGCGCTTTCCTGTGCTTCGGGGCCGTGTATCTGATCCTCAGCAGGCAGGAGAGGGAAGCCAGCCAGGCACAGGACACAAAGGCAGAGCCAGAGAAGGAGAAACTGGCAGGAAACTCCACAAAGACCCCGGAATCCAAAGTGTGACACCGCAATGGTGAATTGTGATCGTGTTTGGGGAGGTGGAGCCATGTGCATCAGCCCACACCCAAGCTATGGAGGGTGGATGCTCGGTGATGGACCCTGGGGCTGCCTCCTGATCCCCCAGGTGGGATGAACCCTTCCTGCAGTGCTGGGGATCATCCACACGTTGTTCTCCACCTCAGGGGTGCAGCTCATTCCTCCACATGGATTAGTCCACACACTTCAACCCTTGGACTCTGCAGCCTCCTGGATTTGTGTCCTTCAAAGCATTTTTTCCTGCTGACCATCTCAGTGATGCCAGCACTGAGCATTACTATAAACCTGAAGGGTTTTGTGGGTGGTTTGTTTTTTTAAATAAATCATTTTTAACAAATGGTTTTGTACTGAACCCATAGATCTCTCACTGATGGTCTGTCCTCGCCCCCAGAACGGCAGCTGGGCTTGTTCCCTTTCCTCTCCTGGTGTTAGATGCCCTCTCCTCCTGGGAGGCTTCATCCAGCTCCAGCTGACACTGCTGGGATTTCTGTCACTGCTTTTGTTGCAAGGACCAACCTGCACATCTGCAGGGATGAGGGTCCTGGGGAGGGGAGGACATCAAAAGGACCTGGAGGCCCAGCCCAGGAGAGAAACTCCCACTCCTGCTTTGGCAGCAGGGACACATTTTGCAGTAATAATAATAATAATTATAATAATTACAGTAATTCTTATTTTTGATGATGGTCAGTGCTTATCCCAGGAGCTCACTGAAGCACGTGGAGTTCAGGTGCATTCCTGGTTTGCAGTTTGAGAAGGGCAGGACTTTTCCCAGGGATGCAGGATCAGAGGGTGAGGCTGGAGCCCTCTCCAGACTGGGCAGAGCTTGTGGCTGAGCCATCTGAGCCCAGAGCCAGCCAGCCCTGGGCTCCCTGAAGGGGGTTCTGTCTGTAATTATGGGGTGGAAGGCCAGCCTGGTGTTATTTTGGCTCAGCTGCCTCTGTTTCCTGCATTCTGCCCATGCTGGGGCTCCTTCCCACCCAGGAGTGAATTGTGCTGCTCCCACCACCAGCGAGCAGCCACAACCACGGGGTAGCTGTGTCATTTTTGGCTCCAGGATGGGATTTAGCAGAGAAAACAAAACTTGTAAGTTCAATGCAAACATGCAGAAAAGAAATACACAGAGAGGAAAATTCATTCCCTCCTCCCACCCTGGCAAATACCCTCTGGAAAGGGCTGGGTGTGCAGGGAAGTGGAGGGGGAAGGCCTGTGGGGAGGTGACTGAATTTAGCTATTTCCCCAGACTGTTTGCCCAGCCATTCTGAGGGCCCCAGTCACCTCAGTGCAGCCTGAGAGGTTGATTGGAATTTTTTAGGGGTTTGGGTTGGGGTTTTTTTTCCTATTTTTGTGCAGTGCCTTGTGTTCACTGAGTTAAGAGTTTACAGCCCTGTTGAGGGTACCAAGAAGCGATGTTTGGCTTCAGAGAAGGTTCTGGAAGGCAGAGGTGTGCGTGGATGCTGCAGGGATGTAGGTGGGGCCATCCAAGGAAGGACGAGAAGCATTTACTGACCATGAGTTTTGGAAAGCCAAAGCTGGGACAGTTTTGCTCTATCCTCTTTTCCAAGCCATGGGCAGGCAGCATCTGTTGCTGAAGCAGCAGGAGAGGAATGGGAATGAGGTTCTCTGGGCAGAGACAGCCCACAAGGCCCACAGTGGTCGCTCCAGCTCCTGGCAGCCCAGGAATTTGCGGCATCCGCGGAGAGGAAGGTTCTTTCCTGGCTGAGCACAAGCCCTGGCTCCCAGGCAGTTCCTGCCGTGCTCAGCTCAATCCCGAGTCACTCCAAGGTACTTTCCACACCACAACAAACAAACAGCAGCACAATTCGCTCTGTGTGGCGTGAGAAATGGGGAGCTGCAGTGTGCTGTGCCGGGAGTCTGCCACGGATTCGATTCCTTGCCCAGGGAAGTGTCCAAGGCCAGGCTGGACAGGGCTTGGAGCAACCTGGGGCAGAGGAAGGTGTCCCTGCCCATGGCAGGGGTGGCACTGGATGATCTATAAGGCCTTTCCAACCAAAACCATTCTGTGATCCCACGGTTCTCTCCCCCATCCCACTGGAGCCCCTCAGGGCTGTGCAGCCTTTCTGAAAGCCCCTCAAGCCACTGAAAGCAGAGGTTCCATTTGCAGAAAGGAGGGGAAAAGGGGAAAACGAAACCCTTTCCCAAAATAAACAGCGAGTTGAATTGCCTGTGGTGCTGCTGCAGGTGGCAGACAGGCTGCACACCCCTCTCCTGCCTGGTTGGGATCCTGATGGATGCACCAGGGACCTACAGGATGGCCTGGCCAGCTCACTCCCAGCCCCTTCTCACTGCTGGGCTCAGGGCTCCACGTTCATTTCCCACTTGGAAAACTCCTATCACATCATGGAAGGGTTTGGCTGAGGCAATGCACAAGCTGGGACAGCCTGAATTCTTCCTTCCTCGTTACCCTTCCAGCAGAGGACAGATCCCTGTGGATGAGCACCCAAGGCACTTGCAAACAGCATATCTTAGCTCTAGGCCTGTTATTCTGCTGTTGCTCTGGTAATTTCCATCAGTTTGGGCTGGAGTTTCTATAAAGAGAAATAAACCCCCATTTGCTCGTCCCCTCCTCTGGGCTCTCTCAGAACACGTTGAAAGGGACTGCCTTGCCAGGGAAGATTAAAGAGAGGCAGCTTGGAAAGGCTGCTCCCAGCTCCCGTCAGCGGGGAGGAGATAAAACCAGGGAATATGAAAGGATTGGCAGCGTGAGGGAGCAGCAGCAGGAGTGTTTGATACAGAGCAAGGGGCAGGCAGGTGCGAGGGCTGCAAAGAAAGGAAGCAGAGGAAGGGGTAGCAGCAGCAAAACGCACCCTGTGCCAGCTGCCAGGTTCTCCCCGAAGCAGATATTCCCTGGAGACAGCCTGAAACACGATTTACAGAGCACTGAGGGCTGCAGCTGGGGCACCAGCCATGAACTGCACTGGAGAGATTAACATGAGTGAATCCAGCTGGGCCAGAGCTCCACGGACCTCCTGGAACTGGAGCACTTTGTGGTACCAGGGGTCACAGACCTGGAGGCAGAACAGTGCCTTTAGGGCTGGAGGGAATTGCACGGGGTCAAGAGAAGGAATTACAACTGGAGTGAAGGACCCAAAGCATTTATGGAGCCAAGAGTAGCTTTAGAGCTGAGCACAGTTCCCATTCCTCTGGAAAAAGAGCAAAGCTGAAGCTTTAAATCACCCTTGGTGCATTTAGCTCGGCCAGATCTCTCCCTGGAGTGCTCCTGGCTCCACTGCAGTCACACCCAGAGGGTTTCTCCTGGTTTCCTGCTGCTGTCACAGAGCAGGTTTTCCAGCACAGGGGATAGGGATGGTCCCGTGTGCATTCAGTGGCTGTTTGCAGAGGGCCAGCAAAACCTGACTCAAAACCCACTGAATGTTTCTATTACTATTCACTCGAGCTGCCTCTAGCAACCTGAAATCTGTTCCCGGAAAATGCTCGCTGAAGAGACACAGTTTGTAGCCAAAAGACAAAGAATTGCTGTGCCTGGGACTGAGGCAGAGCTGTGCATGGAATCCAGCCCCCAGGCTGGGGAAGAGGAAGGTAAATAACCCGTAGGTGTTACACTGAAGTTTAAGAAAATCCAGGAAATTCCCACTGGGATACTGAAAAGATGAGCCAAGGAATCACTGAATTGCCACCAATTAACGCCACAATTCCCAGAAACTGGATGTTTCCAGGGATTTCCAAAGGGGAAAACAGAGCAATCAGGCAGATCCAGACCCAGCTCAGCACTGATCCCTGGAAAGATGCTGAAGAAGTGACTCACCCATGTGCAGTCACTCGGATACGGATGCCATGGATTGTCTCACACAGACGACACCAAACATTTCATTTCTCCTTCGGGCAGGCACCTGTCCCACCTGGGGAAGCTGTGCTCCCTCCTGACTGAGGGAAGGATTTTGACCCTGTCCCACCTTGCTCTCATAAACCAATTATCAGCCAGATGGAATTGTGCAGAGAGGACAAAAAGAGAAGGACAAAAAACAGGCCTAATTGGAAAGCTTCAGCTCCAGTAGCTGCAGGTCGTTTGCTGCCTACCCAAAAGGATTTATCTCCAAGAATCTCACCAGGGTCTGTCCCGTCTCTAGGACTAATCAATATTTTAATTAATTACTTGGACGATGAGAGAAGCAGGAGCTAATAAAATTTCTGCCTACAGTAGTGAATGCTGTGGACAGCAGGATTGGAATCCAAATCATTCACAGCAGGCTGGAGAAATGGCCTGAAATGGAGAATACTGGGATTTAGCACCAAGAGCAAAACAGTGCTGCAGGGGAAGGGGGGCTGTGGTGCAAAGTTTGCCCTGTGAGAAAGGGGGTGTGGCACCAGCTCATACAGAGCAGAGGTTTTAAGCTCAAATTGTCCCTTTAAATTAAATTGGCATTCAGCAGAAGTCACTGGCTGTCCTGTGAGGGGAAGGTACGACCCCTTGCACTTGGAGGCATAAAATGATCTCCCCATGCTGCTGAATTGAGTAAGTTTCCCTGCTTATTGCCAAGCACATCTCCTCCAGTTGTGCTCTCTCGAAGGCCCAAGCAAATGGAGCAGAGTAAATCAGGAATTATCTCCTGTGTTTAGAGACAGGTTGAGTAATGATTACTCCTGAAATATGGAATTCATCTTCGGGGCTTGATGGGCTTGCAATGGAGCTGCGCAGGAGCCTGCTGCTGAAGGTTCTGAAATGATTGTGGTGAGGGAAGAGCATCCTTTATCCTGCAGATGTGATAAGGGCTGACACTGCTCCCCGAGCACGTTCCCAGCCCCACTCCAGCCCCAGCCTCATCTGGTGCTGCCAGGGTGCTGAAGGACAGAAGTGCTTTCACACAGCGCTGATAAAGGCTGCCAGAACATTTTAATCCCTCTCCCCTCACTTTTCAAGTTAGAATGTCATTTGCTGAAGAGACCAGAACCTGAGATGTTCCAAGCTGTGCACACTGGTGCAACTTTCTGAGCAACCACAGGGAGAAAACAACCTTCCCTGGATAAACTTGCTGTTGAATTCTTCTTGCTCTTACACCTGCTGTTCAAAAAGGCTTCCGTTTCCATCCTCCCCATGTCCTGTTTCTCCCAGTGCCATAACCTAATTACACACTGGGCACTGAATGTGTCCCAGCTGCGCTCAAGAAGCTTTGGGGACTCTGTGCTTGTCTTTCTTTCCTCCCCACCAGTTTCTGATTCCTTGTTATTGCAGGAGTGCTCTGGGCACAAATAAAGAGATATTCCAAAAGCTATGGTCTGGGAGATGGGAAATGTCTGTGTGGGGAAGCACCTGCAGGAACAATAAACCCAGGTGGATGGGGATGGCATGCTGAGAAATGGGGACACCACTGAGGGGAATCAAACAGGGAACACTGGGGAAAGCTCAGTTCCCAGCCTGCCTCATGGGGTACACCCCCACAACTCCGAGACAGGACAGATCCATGCCCAGCCCCAGGGGAAGGAGATGCAGCAGCTGTGACCGAATCACAAAAGCCAAAATAAGCACCATTTTAAGGCAAAAGACACCAGCTACAGACCCCTTTCCACAAAATCTTTGTTACTGCAAACGAAGAGGAATCCAGGAAAGATGGAAAGGCCCGGACATTTTGGAGGCCTTGCATCATTCCTGGGATGATCCTGAGCAGACTGAGGCACAAGGCCTTGGCGCTGGCAGACATGTGGGTGGCAGAGGGGGAGTGGGGGAAATCCAGGAGCTAGAGACTGGAACTCAGCTGGATTAAAAGTGTCACCTTCCTCTCCCAAAGGCCTCATGTTGAATCTTGCTGCATTGGTCTCCTACAGCTGGACCAGAAGGGGCACAGCCCTGCCTGTCCCCTCCAGCAGGGAGGTGACACCTCCAGCTGTCCCAGGGCTGATCTGGGGCTCACCTGGCCTCAGGATGTTCAGGCACACAAGGCTTTCTCTGGAGCCTGGTGATATGACAGGCAAGCCCAAAGCTAATCACAGCTTTCCAGTTTCCAGGAAACTGGAAAAAAAAAGCTGTGGTTAACAGCTGGAATGTCATTCCTTGAAGTCCCAGCTGCAAAGTTTCCTGCATTCCTCACTCCTCAGGGGAGCCATTGCAGAGGATGTTCTGGGAACAGAGGATGCAGGGGTGAGCAGTGCCTCAGAAAAGCCTCAGAGCCCAGCGTGCTGAGAATCCTTGGAAGCAGCACGTGCCAGTGCTGAGCCAAGTCCTGGAAGGTGGTGGAGGCTCCCACACACCTCTGGTCTCCTCTGGTCCACACAAACCTGCAGCTTTAATTCAGAGGCAGCTTTTGAGCCAGGGGACACCGCTCGTAGGCTGGGTATGGTTAAATAATGGAAAAGGAGGGAGAAATTAGGCAGCAAATGTGCATATTAATAATGAATATGGCAGGAGAAATAATTGAACACAAGCAAAGGAGGGAGTGAAACAAACAGAGGGAATGGGGAGTGGGAGCATCCACCTCCATCGGCCCCGAGCACCGGGAACAGCCACGAGCTGCTGGAACAGGCCCTGCAGGCACGGGGCAGAGCAGCCCCAGGAAACTGGAGATCACAGAACCACAGGATCACAGAATCCCAGGACCATAGGATCACAGGATCCCACCCGTTGAGACAACCTGTTCCAGTGTTCCCCCACCCTCATCACAGAAATTCTGCCCTGTTTCTAGTGGGAATCTCCCCTCCTTGAGCTCAAAGCCACCACCCCTTGTCCTGTCACTCCTAAAACACTCTGTCCCCACTTTGCTTTTTAACTGACTGCAGGAAAGGCAGCCCCTCCCCGGGGCACTGCTGATGACCCCACCCTGTCCCAGGATGTTCCCCTGCTCCCTGCAGAGTAGTTGAAGCTGTGCCCCTGTGCTCCTGATCCCAGGACCCCCAACAGAGGCTGTCGAGGCCGGAGGGGACAGGAGCAAGCACTGCAGGTCGAGTGGCTGTCACAGCAAGGATGGATGGGGCGAGCACCACTGATCTCCTGCAGGGGTATCAATCAAGCCAAGGAGAAATGGGAACCTTCAAGGGGATGCCAGGCAAAGCAGAGCAGAGTGGGAAATAGTACCAATGGCACCGAGGGGGGTAGGGGAGCAGCAGAGGGGCCAGGGGATGGAGGGGAGTTCGTGCCCAGAGAGAGCACTGTGACAGGATAATATCCTGTCCCCTCTGCTGGCATTTCTTGGTGGCACCTTGATCCTTTCTTGTACAGAGGCACAAAATGCAAATAAAAGTGTGCTGGGCGCAGCCCCTGAGAAGGGGCAGATTTGTAAGGGACAGTATAAATATGTGCATGTCTCCTGTGAAGGGGAAAACGACCTTTTTCCTCACATAACACAGCCAGAAGTCTGGTGTTTCCCCCTCCTTCCCCAAATTTCACCTGGGGGCAGCACTCACCCTGGGTTCAGTGAACGACCAAAGTGCTGTGGCAGCTCAGAACCTCCTCGGGGCTGTGGTTTAGTGCAGACAGAGCTCTGGGGCTTCAGTCCTGAGATGAAAAAATGATAATTCCACTTCCATGTTTATCTTCCACGAAGGGAAGAAGCGAGGTGTAGGATTCCTAATTTCTAAAGGGGGGAAAAATAAGAAAAAAAAAAGAAGAAATGAGATGTTTCTGCTGTGCCCTGTGTGGCTGCTCGTGTGGGCTCTCTGGGAATCACCTTCCCAATCACACAAAACCATCTCAGCTGCTGAGTTCAATAACGATTTGGGGCTGCTGTTCCTGGGGGCAGCTGCTCTCTGGGATCCGGTTCCCTGTGCTTCATCCCCCCTCAGACTTCTCCAGACACAGCAATAATAAGTGAACTCAGAGTCCTGAAGCCAGGAATAAATCATGACACGGGTGACACTTGTAATTGAGAGTTTCTTAATTGCTGTGTTTGATTAAAGAGAGCTGCCGGCTTTGTGCATAAAAGGCAGAGACTCCAGAAACCCAGGGAAGGAAGAAAAGAGGATAAGAAGATGATGGGAACAGAAAAACGCAAGATCAAGGAGAAGAAAGGCTCGGAAGAAATCTTGTTGGAGTACCAGAGATAAGGGAGACAAAAATAGAATGAGTGGTTTCACTTGTGACTACATCCATGTTTATTTCTGCCCTTTTGGGGCAGAAATACAGGGATTTGTGCTCTCCTGGTGTGAAATGCAGCAGCTATTTAGCACCACAAAGCGCCAAAGATAAAGGCAGCATATCAAAAAGAACTAAAACCGACGGGGAAATTGCTTTTTTTTGTTGAAATAAGGCACCAGGGAAATAGGAAAACCTTCCATTAGAACTTTGGTGGCTGCGCTGCCAGGAGGGCCCTGCTCCAAAAAGCCACGAGCTGCACCCTGTGAGCCCCAGGGGTGCCCCCTGCCTCTGCAGCTCCTGCCAAGGTCAGAGAGACATCCCTGTGCATCCCAGGCCCCTCCAGGATGGGGGTGGTTGTCCCTCTCCAAGCTATCTTCCAGAGATATTCCTGACCTCTGCAAGGGGCTTGGGGGAAATCCAAAATGTTGATCTCAGGCAACTCAGATGACTTTTTTATCTTTATATGAACTCCTTAGCACTGACCTCGCTGCTCCCAGGTGGAAGCTGGAGGTTTGGTGACACTACAGGAATAAAAATACTCCGTTTCCTCCCTCTTTCATTGCTGTCCTGGCTGCTGTCTCCAGCCAGCTCTGAGCAAGTCTGCTCTGAATGAAAATAACACCTCTGCCATGGGTCAGCGGAAAGAGAGAAGGAGAAATCCCAGTGCAGCAGAGGTTTGCAGGGAGTTGGTGTCTGGGCGCTGGGCCATGGTGGGGCAGGTCAGCTCTTGCACTGGGGATTTCCACAAATAAATGCACAAACAGTTTCAGCTGGAGCCAAAATCCTCAGGAGACCCCTGAGTGGCTGCCTTGCACTGACTGATACAGGGGCTTTCAATATATTGTCAGTGCACCAAAAAGCTTCACCTGTGTGGAAATTCTGATCCTGAGAAATCTTTGCTTTGAGCGAAAACAGCCTGAAGGGTGTGAAATTTGGGGCACTGTCTAAACAGGTTTATTTTCCTTCCCTTTAAGAAACCTTCAAATACATGGTATGATTTTCATGTCGAACAGCTCCCCAGTAATCTGCAGCACAGGCTCATAAAACTTCCAGACTCATTAATTTAGAGAATCATCACCAAAAAACCTGGGGTTTGGTGATTTCTAGCGATTTCCTTCGTGAGCAGAGAGTCAAACTGAGCTGCTTATTCCTACAACTCCCAATTGCTTCCCACTGATGGGTTTTTTTCCCCGGATCACTTACGTCTGTCTCTCTTTAAGCTTTGACAAATGTGAGGGCTTCTGGCACAGACAAATGGTGCATCACGCTTTTGGAAAGCTCGAGAGCATCTTCATTTTCTTCCTCTTGTCACACGTCCTCAGCCTTCCCTTCTGTGACAGCAGTGTCCCCAGGAATTTCTGGGCTCCCTGAGTGAGGCTGGCTTTGGAGAGCCACTGCTCTGTGATCCTTCTGGGAAACAGCACAATTCCAGAAGCAGCATCCTCCTGGCCTCTCAATACCTAAAGGGGTTTAAGAAAGATGGGGATGGACATTTCAGTAGGTCCTATATTGAGAGGACAAGCGGGGAGGGCTGTAACTAAAAGATGGAAGATTCAGACCCAATATAAGGGGTTTTACCATGAGGGTGGGGATACCCTGGCACAGGTTGCCCAGGGAGGTGGTATCCAGCTTTATTTGCCCTTACCAGGCGTGCCCAGACCTCGGGGTGATCTCTGCAGGGCTGACACAGAGGAGGGGACAGCAGCAGTGGCACCGTGCCCCTTCTCCCCTCGCAGCCCACGGCTGGGTTCAGTTCCAGCATCTCGCTGCAAGGACAGCCCAAAGGGAGCTCATGTGACAGCAGTGAGAATAATCAGAGGCCAGGAAAACATGAGCTACTGGGAAGCAATCGGTGTCATTTAATCTGGAGGGAGGACGGGGAGAGGAGACAATAACAGCGATCAATTATGCAAAAGGTCATTGCGAAGGGGGAGGACGGAGCTTCCAGGGGCAGCAGCAGAAGTCGTGGCCTGAAATTACAGCAAGGGACAGCCAGGCTGGGACAGCATTTACAGCCACAGGGAGGGCACAGCCCGGGGCTGAGTGGGGAGGGATGGAGGGAGGGGTTTCATTTCACCCGCCCTTTTTGGGCATGAGCAGCTCAGGGTCCCTGAGAGGATCCCCATCAAATGTCTTGGCAAAAGTGGTTTTAATATAAACTTAGAAAAATGCAGCTAAACAAACCTCAGTGGCAAGGGTCACTCTGTCACTGCCCACAGGGGTGGAACACACAGAGGAAAATCAGGTTAGAATTGATTGAGAAGGATTTGCACACAGGCTGAAGGCACAAAAGACAGACCCCCCTGCTGAGCGGAGCCCCTCACTGCCCGAGCTCCTGAGGGAGCTGAGCTGTGGCCAGCTCCAGTCTTGGTCTCAGGCTTGGACAGGGATTTCTGTCTAAATGGATTAGCTACAGGGATTTAATCAGTGTTAATTCAGAGCCCCAGCAAGGATCTGTTGAGCACAAAGGGTCTCTCCCCCCTGGGCAAGGATGGATCTCCTAGTCCTGGGTAAGGAATCTCAAGCCCTGAGAGATGTCCCTGCTCCAGGGGAGACCCCACCACGCAGCCACCCTGCTGAGAAGGAAGAGCTCCAGGAAGGCTCCCCAGGCCACCACATTTATGGGATAAAGCAGTTGGACTGTGGACAAATCGCATCCAATGGGAAAAGCCACCATGAGACTCTTGGCACCCACACCTGTCTCTATTCCTCGGTGAACGAGTCCTGGAAAAGCCACTGGATTTGTGTGTTATTCACGTGCTCCGTGTTCCCAGCTCACACACCTCCATGCCTGTGGGGCCGCTCCTGCTTTGGGGGATTCCTGGAGGAATTCTTGGCTTGGATGCTGCTCAAGCCTTCACGTCCTTCAGGGCCAAACTGGTGCTGGTTTGAGGGGTGCAGAGCACCCACCCTGGTGTGAAACTGAGCTCTCCCAGTCCTTGCCAGCCTTGCTTTTGGCTAATCTGGCCTCACGCCCCCCAGACACCCAAACTGGCCTGCCCTTGTTTGCTGTAAGCAGCCAGGAGCTGAACACCCCCGTTTTGGGGGGACCCCACTCTGGGGGAGGTGCTCAGGGGAAGGAGCTGCCCTGCAGCCCGGAGGTTCTGTCAGCCGTAGCTGCACTCCTTGGAAAGTAATTCCGAAATGATGGATCTGCTCCTGTGCCCAGGCTCTAAAAGAACAGGGAGATAAATGGGACAGGCTGCAGGGAAGAGTTATGGGAATGATTCAGGAGCTGGAAAAGCACATGTGAGCATGAGAGATGAAAGCAGCCCTGGCTGTGGAGATTATGGCAGCAAAGGTTAGGAGCTGCTGAGCTGCTCCCCGTGCTTCCCAGTGAGGACACAGACTGCCTGATAGGAAGGGATCTCAAATGATCCTTGAGCTGGAGTTCAGGAGTTCACAAAGGGTTTGGACAGTGCTCCCAGGCCCGGGGTGGGATGTTGGGGTGTCCTGTGCAGGGCCAGGAGCAGCACAGAGACGACCAGCTGCTGAGGGACATGCCCCAGGCTCCTGCTTGGCCCTCTCCCTGCTGCCTAAACCACCTCTCTCTTCTTCCTGTTAGAAATGTGGAAATCCCCCAGCCTTGCTCCAACACCACGGATTAAAGAGCCCCACGGCAAAGTCCTGCTGCGAGTTGGATGGAGAGGGGTCACCTGCCCAGCTGGCATCTTTTTGGCAGCATTCATTGCTCTGCTTCCTTTTTTTGCAGCTGACATCTCAGTTTGGAGTCATCCCAGCCACTCTTTTTCTCCACATCCGAAGCTGAACCAGACAGCCCTGCTGCAAAAGGCACAGCACAACTTTGCTCACAGCTTCCTAAGCAGGTTTTGCCTGTGTCCATCACCAATTAAAATGGAGATAAAATCAAAAAAGTCATTAGCAGAGGGTCAGCAAACAGGTTATTGACTTGCTTTATCGCAGCTCCAAAATCCTCCTAAGAATAGAGCACTTCAGATTAATTGGGGGGAAAATGGATTGGAAAGTTGCAATTAAGTTGATGTCATAATTTTGGGGAAAAAAACAGGTGTTCTGCTACAGCTGCAGTTCTCTCCCTGACTTTAATTGGTGTCCTGTATTGATAAAATGGTGCCCATTAAAAAAATGTATCATTAGCCTGGTTTAAAAGGTACGAACGTTTTAAAGAAAAAAAATATTAAAAACTAGAAAAACTTCAACAGCTTGGGTTTTTTTAACCTTTTGGACGTTTGGGGAAATTGTCTCAGCTCTGTGCAAGAGTGAGGGAGAAGGATGCTTAATTGCACGGCCGCTGGGGGACTCTGGCAGCAACCTCGGCCATACCCACGGACAGTGAGGATCTCATTAGCAGAGTGGTCACTGAACGTTCTGCAGCCCACTCAGGCACAGGGGGAGCTGGGCGAGGCAGGGCAGCCCCTGCTGCTGGGAATGAGCATTTCTGCCAGGCAGGAAACCAGGATCCCTCGTGGAAAAGAGCACAGCCCATCCGTAACTCCTTTGCATGGATCTTTCTGTGAACAACCCTGCTTGAGAGGCTTCTTCATAGAATCACAGGCTGGGGTTTGGGAGGGACCCTAAAGCCCATCCCATTCCACCCCTGCCAAGGGCAGGGACACCTTCTACCATCCCAAGGTGCTCCAAGCCCCATCCAGCCTGGCCTTGGACACCCCCAGGGATCCAGGGGCAGCCACAGCTTCTCTCTGAGAACCCTGTCTCAGTGCCTCAGCACCCTCACAGGGAGGAATTTTTCCCAGTGTGGATAACTTACAGCTTTCCTGCACCACTCTGCAGAGGCAGCACCTGGCCAGCACAAACAAATTGAAGTTTCTGATCAAGCAAGTTTCTGATAGCACAATCGAGTGCTCCAGAGGAAAGCAGGTTTTTCTCTCTGTGCCTCTGCCTGGCATTCGCAATCTGTGCTGGCACCAGGACAAGCCTCTGAGGTGCTGAGGGGTCCCTGGGGCTCAGGGGATGCAGCAATGCTGAGCACAGAGAAACTCGAGGCACTGAGGGGAAAAGGAAGGAGAAACTGAGTTTCTGCCCTTCTAATAATGTCTCTGCTTTATTACAGCCAATAATCCTTCACTGCATTTAAATTAGAGGAGTAACTCTGGAAGTGTGGACCCTGATAACTCCAGGCTGGCAAAGGGCAATTCCCTTTGCTTGCCCTGAGCGTTCCCGAGGGCTTTTGCTGAAATTCCCCACCTCAGCAATGCCACCACTTCTTTTTGGGTGTTTGTACCCTTCAAACCACACTGCACAGGCTCCAGAGTCTCCTTTGCCATCATTCACTTGAGCTTTTCGTATTTAACTCCTTTAATCTTCTGCCAATAAATCACTGCCTCCCAGACCTTCATCATTTTCAATGCTGTTCCAGAACCCCTCGGGATGCTGACAGCCGTCAGGTACTGAGTTAGTTAATGGATGGCACATCTCTGCCCGTGCCAAGCTGCACTCCTGGAGAGCAGCCTGGGAAGTGCAAAGGAAAGGGAAGGTCAGGTCTGAGTGCTGGATGGGGCAGCCACCCCTGTCTGCAGAGCAGGACCTGAGGAGCAAGAGGAGGAGAAGGAGCCCGTGTTCCTCTTGGAAGGGCATCATCCAAGGGACTGCAGGCTCACCCTGCACACACCTGGATGTGGGCTCGCTGGACCCTGTAAATCACACTCAGACCTGCGATGATCAGGGAGCACAGAGATCTCTTCTGTGGCAGCAACTAAAATACCACTCAGACTGGAAGCCTGACCAGACTTCCCCTTCAATAACTCAACTGAGGAGTGATTCTCCTTCTCCCAAGACACACCCACCGCTTCCTCCTCCACAAGGAGAGGAGGGAACTCAAAGCAGGGCTGTGCAATGTGGCTGAGGAATGAGCAGGTGTCACCTCTCTTTGCAGGGCCAGGAAAGGGTTGAGGACACTGGAACAGGCACTGCTGAGAGGAAGATTTATTAACCTCTTGTTCCCTTTTTTTTTAGCACTCTCAAAGTCACCAATGCGCTTCCGCAGCACTTCCAAAAAAGAAAAGAGTTGCAGGTGCTGATAGCATCTGGCTCCTCTGATTTACTGAGAAACTGCTGGGGAAAGGAGGCAGGGATAAAGGAAGCCGATTCATGCTGCTGTCCCATGGAGAGAGGTCCTCTGGAGACACTACCAGACACAGAGCATTCCCACAGAATGTTTCCCAGAGAACTGTAGCTGCCCCATTGCTGGAAGCATTCCAGGACAGGCTGGACAGGGCTTGGAGCAAGCTGGGACAGTGGAAGGTGTCCCTGCCCATGGTAGGGGTGGTGCTGGATGAGCTTTAACGTCACTTCCAACCCACACCCTTCTAATGGGTTCATTAAGGAAAATTATCTGTACTTTGGTGGAGAGCAGCAGGCTGGTGGTGGTTTCATGACTAACAAAATCACATGTAATTGATTAAACCTGTTGGTGTCTCTACAGGTCCCTGCAAGGTTCCTACTGCCACCCCTGACTGTTTGCCCTCCGAGGAGCACGAGAGGAGAAACGTGTCCGTGCAGATGTTATTGATATGGATGAGGCTGGTGACCTCTCACTCGACAGCTCTGCAGGCATGGAGTCCAAATGCTTTCTGCACTCCAGCTGGTACACACAATAACCATGACAGACAGGGTATGAAGCAGTTATGCTGCTTTCTGGTAAAAGGGAGGGAGGAAAAATGCCCGTAAATAACAGCAGCCAAGAGAAAACTCCATGGAGAGATCAAGGACAGGGCTTTGCAGCAAGTGAAGGCATCCACAGAGGCTGAGGAGGTATGAGCAAGGATGCAAGGCAAGAACAGCCAAAAACCACTTACAGCACACTGGAGAGGGCTGTTGGGAGAGCTTTGGGGATTCTTGTTCCTCCTGAACACCGTGCAAGGACTTTGCCTCCAATGTTTAAGCAGAAAGCAAAAGATATTTAGAAGGACCCCTTGTGCTTGGCTCTGCTTGCTCACCCCTTTTTGCAGCTCCCTCTCAGGGCACCAAGTCCAGTGAAATAAAAGGCTTCTAGCTAAGAGAAATCCAGCCTCAGTCACCTCATTTTCAGCAGGAAAATAACCTTGAGGGGGTATGAGACCCTCAAATGTTGGCTGGGTCAGCAGTGGTGGGATCAGGGCCAGAACGGTTCTGCTGTAACCAGCCCTTGGACAAACCGTGTGTCCTCACGCCCACACTGAGCAAAGACATGGACCTTGTAAGGCAAGGGTGGCACGTCAGCAGCGTGCCTGCTCTCCATCCATCTTCCCTGCCCTCAGGAAACAAACACCAGAGCAAACATTGCCTCCCTGTCAGACGGGGCTGCCGGGCTCCTGTTTGCCTTGTGCTGTTTAAGGAGCGATGGCCCGTGACATCAGGGAGAGCCTGACACACAGCAGGACAGGCCTGGGGCAACGGGACGGGGTGTCCTGGGAGGGGACAAGCAGGGGGCCTCAGCAGGAGGGAAGCAAGGAAGGGACAATTATCCATCCTGCAGAGTGCTGCAGTGTGGACATGACTCAAGGCAGATGCTCCCAGAGATTCCCACTTCCACTCACACCTCCAGATGTATGAGCATACTCTGTCTGCTCATCAGGAACCTCTGCTCTGGGGGGAATAAGGAGGCAGGAGATGTGGCCTCACCTCCTGAGCCTGGTGAGGTCAGGCCTGATGTCTCATTTAGCTGTTTCTTCTCCCCTCTTTCCCTCAGTTTCTCTGCTCTGTAAGAACCTCGTGGCAGCTGGTGGCTTCTTCTTTCACTCCAGATTGAACACTGTGGAAAAATCCAAAGGGAAAGCCTGTTCACAGCTTTGGGGATGGAAGCTGCCAGCATGGAGGAGGAGTCTGCATGAGTCCTTGCAGGAGTGGGTGGGCACCCACCCCTGCCGGTGCATGCTGCTCCGAGGCTGCACAGCACCCCCACCCCACAGGGGACGTGCACTTGCTGCTCCAACATCACAGCCTTAGCACTTGGCTCCCAAGACCCCTCCCGATCTCCTGATTTCACAAGGGATCACCATTTTCCACAAGAAGTGCTTTCTTTTGCTGGTTTTTCCCAGCTCTCACCCTAATTTCTCCTTTCTCTGTGAGGAGAGCTCTCTTGGTAGTAGGATCTGCCATAGAAATGCTCCTGCCCTTGCAGGGTCTGAGTGTCCAGGGGGAACTCTTGAGGGCTGACAACTGTGCTGTCCTTGAGCCCATTTTTGGACACCACACACCCAAGGATGTGTCCAAGCCAGACATGTGCACTCCTTCCCCTCTCCCGACAGTGTCTGACCAGGACAAACCCTCCCTGGCTCCTGTCACCGAGGAGAGCAGCAGGTCCTCGACGGCTCTGCTGTTTGTGTTTGACCAATACTTGCAAGTGGCTGTGTGACATCTCAGCTCTTTAACCCCTGAGCTGCTGCAGCCAAAGCTGTGTCCCGTGGTGCTTCAGGGGCAGATTTGGCTCCTGCCCCAAGCAGTTTTGTAGGGATGCCTGTTCTCCCCAGGGAAAAGACAAAAGGCAAGAACGAGACAGAGATGGGGATTGCTCCTGTGCCGGCATCTTGGACTGTGATACCTGAGTAAATCTCTTCCCTCCTACCCACAGGGTTTGACGAGAAAGCAGCCAGCTAAACATCCCCTGTGCTCCCCACGTCCCGGGGAAGCCTCTCTGCTCCTGGAGTGTCTGCTGGGTGGGGGGCTGGATTCTCCAGAGCCCCTCAGCCAGCACCAGGTACTGGTGATGAGAGGAGGAGCTCTCAGGGCGAGGTTTGCCAGCCCTCAGCCCACCACTCACCGTGTGTACGATAGCCCCCTCACCTCTGCCAAACCTCTGCCACCTGGGTGCCCAGCCTCGGCAGCATTCCCTCCCCAGGGGACGATGCTGTACCTTGGATCCCTGCAGGGCACACCTCGGGAATGCAGCGTCCTCACCCCGATTTATTAGCACAGGGCTCCTCGGTGCCGTGCTTTGAAGAAGGTGGCTTAATCCTTATCAGCCGAGGAGAATTTCATCAAACAAGAGGCAGTGGGGAATGGAAATGCAGAGATACATAATTCATGGCGGAGAGGACACATTTAATAGGTGTGCTCAGCGGCAGCCCGGCTCAGTACCTTGTTCTCCATGCTGGGGATGATGTCAGGTCACTCGGGATTAGCTCTTTGTTCTCCAAAACTCCATCTGCGCCTTCTGAGTTCGGTGCAGGATGAGCTCTGCGCCCCGAGCCACTCGCAGCCCCTGCCTGGTGTCAGAGAGAAAAGGGCTTATTTACACATAAATGAGGAAGGCAAATACCCACAACAGATCCCAAGGTGCAAGGTCTTATTGGCAATTTCCTTCCCTACTTTGCAAAGGCCGAGATAACCCTCGGCTTCTCCCGCCCTCGCCCCGCCAGGGCAGGGATTTGGGCGCAGGAAATGGCAGGAACCCGGACCTGCGTGGTCCCATCACATGGAACAGCTTTATTTTGGGACTGGGATGTGCACTGAGAACACGGCAGCGCCTCGGTGCTGCCCGTGCCGTGGGTTTAAGGCACAGACAGGCTTTCCCGGGCATGGCACCGGGCAAAACCTGCTAAGGAATGTGCCTGATTCCCACCTGGGCTCCCCAGCTCCCTCTATGGGGTTCCTAAATAGCCGCTGGACACAAAGGGGGGATCTGGAGAGGTGACCTTCACCCGGGTAAGGTGAGGATCACGGCAGAAGTGGGTGACCCCAAGGAAATGGAGCTCCCAGGGAAGAGATCCCTCTCAGTCCCGGCACAGGAAACCCAGCACCGCTTCGTTGGGGCATCTATGCTGCATGAGGGAAGGCAAACGCTTTTTTTTCAGTGGGGAATATGGGAAGGATGAAAAACCCAGCCTGGCATCCTCCCTCAACTCCCACTCGAAATACCAAAATAAACTTCCAGGTTCTTCCCAGCCCGTCCGAGGGAGGGGGTTTTCTCCTTCCCCTGCTCAGATTCGAGCCAAAGGCAGATCGATGACAAATCCCTGGGGTGGGAAGGGGAGGACCCAGCACTCCATCACCACAGCACTGCTCCCTGCAGACAGGTTCTCTGCACGGGAAAGCAGAGCTTTTTCTTTTCCTTTTTCTATTTTTATTTTTATTATTTTTTTTCTATTTCTATTTTTTCTCTTCTTTTTCCTTTTGTCTTTATCCTTTTTCTTTTTNTTCTTTTATTTTTCTTTTCTTTTTCTCTTTCTTTTGCCCTTCGTACTTTTCAACTTTCTTTTTCTCCTTCTTCCCCTCTTTATCTCCAAACGATGTTTAATTCCTCGGGCAGGCTCCGAGCATCCCCCCGGCGGGCCCTGCTCTTGCTGAGGGCTCGAGAGCCCTCTGCTGTCCACCCATCCCTCCCCTAGACACGGCTCTGGGCGCTGCTGCTCCTCACGGCTCTGCCCCCTCTCACAAGGTCCGGGATGTCCGTGGTGTTCCGTGTACCTGCTCAGGCCCACCACACCTGCAGCAGCTCCCGGGGCAGCACCCCCCAAAACCAACACAGGGCTGAGCACAGAAGCACCAAACCGTGGGATCACAGGCTGGGCTGGCTGGGGAGCCACCTGAAAGCTCATCCCCTTCCACCCCTGCCCTGGGCAGCGACACCTTCCAGCAGAGCAGGCTCCAAGCCCTGCCCAGTCTGTCCCTGGCTGAGTCACTCTCGGCCGTCCTGAGGAGCCTCTCTGGGCCACCGAAACCATCCCGGGCTTGGCAGAGGTTCTCCTTTGGACAGGGGGACAGCTCCCTCTAGAAGGGAAGAATGCTTCTGTCCTCCTCACCTTGCTCCATCCCCCAGCTCTTCCTTGGCTCAGAGTCTGCCTCCAATATCAACACTCGACTCAGGACTCTCCATTTTTGCCTGTGAGAGACAACCTTAGAAATTATAAATGAATAATTGATGCAATGTTTATCTACAGCATAATAAATGTGTAAAAAATGCTCCTATTACGTGGAGAGGTGCTAAATTGGATGATCCACACAATCCCGAGCACAAAGGTGGTAATACCCTTCCAGTGATCACATAGATCATTTTAGCTCAGCTATACACACACAAAAACCCCCACGAGACCATTCCTGCTGGGGCCCTACCAGTGTTACCACAAGGCCTCAGCCACAGAGGCCACAGCTAGCTGGAGCACAGGGAAAATTTGGCTGGATTCAATAATTCATACCTGTATAAAACTGGCCTGAATGGGGAAAGGGAGGATTAAACACAAAGTGGTCCCCAGAGCCAAGATTACTCGCTCACACTGGCGGGCGTTACCTCAGACAGAACGAGGCTTTTCCTGCTTGCTTTATTAGTTGTCCATAAAAGCCTCGTTAGCCCATTCCACTGTCATCTATTATTTATGTGTGACATCCTATTCGGAATGATTGGCTCCCTTTCTTGGCCTCTTTTGGGTGTGGGGGGTTTCTGTCCCTCCTTGGGGTGAGGGTGTGTCCTGAGAGACACAGGACAGGACAGAAACCCCCCAGCTCCATGGCCAGGGCTCTTCCAGGCCCACACACCCCCAGCAGCAGCAGAAGGGTGGCAGGAAGGATGCAGGTGAGACTCCCTGGCATCTCCTTCCCCCACACCAGCTCCAGGCAGGCTGCAGCAAGTGCATTCCTACAAAGATGCTCTAGGAAAAGGAAATATTCACTTTCTGGTGTGAATAGCAGGGCTTCCTGTTCTTTCCAGCTAGATATGAAGCAATCCTTCATTTTTATTAGGTATTTGTTGAAGTGGGGACAAGCCAGAGCCCATGGCTGGGGTGACTCACTCAGACCAATGGTCGGCCTGTAGGGAGAGTGTTTCCAGAGGCAAAATCCTGAGTGTTAGCCAGGGACATCCCACTGATCCCAGTTACATTCACTTCTCCAGCCTCGCACCAAATCCAGGCTCTTGCAGGTGCTGCCTGGGGCATGATGTGAAATTTGCCCTCCCAAATGCTGCTGGAGGTCAGTTCCCACCCTTCCTCCTCCTCCTACTCCTTGCCCTGGCCCTGCTGTCCATCACCCTCCATTTGGGGAGAGTACCCACCCCGTTGCACAGGGACACCCCAGTAACCTCGAGCATTTGTGCCTTTCCCCTTGCTCACCCCCAAGATGCATTCCATGTTGGTGGTAACTCTTGGAATTGGAGTAGTGAGGGATATTCCTCCTCCCCTGGGAGGTCCCGAGTACTTTTCCTCAAGGAAAATGAAGCATTTTGAGATATTTGGGGCTCTGCCCTGGTTCGGATGCCCCCAGGCCAGAAGCAGGTGCCCAGTGCTGGAGCCGGGCTGTGGAGAGCAGGGGAGGGAGAGGAGAAGGGGTGAGCACCCGTGTTTTGCCTCCCCTGAATGCTGCTGATTAGCATTCCAAATCTAATGAAGCTGGAGCGAGGATGCTCCTGTTTGTCCGCTGTAATGGATCATGATGCCGAGGTGGCTGGACTCTGGATGTGGAAATGGAGGGCTGTGGTAATGTGACAAGAATTAATGAAACATAACCAGACTTTCATATAATTAAAACCAGTAATTGCTGGAAAGATGGCTCATGCAAAGCGATGGGCTGGGGGTGGGCAGGGTTGATTAAAACTGGTGACTGGCTACAAATGATTAGATTAAAATCAATTAACTGTAGAATTGCTGTCTGGCATATGGAAGGATAATTCAGTTACGTAACCGACAGCGGGATTTGCACTTTGCAAATGTTGTTTCAGTGCATCAGACCAAGCTTAGGCAACCCGGTTACTTAACAGGACACACTTGTGATTCCTGGTGCCGAAAGTGGGATTTGGTAACAGGATGCAAGGCAGAGCCCACAGCCCGGAGCTGTTCTCTCTCTGGGTGAAGAGCAAGGAAGCCCAGAGCTGGCCACGATCCCCTGCTCTGCCCTGGTTATTTGTAAACAGGAGCTCTTTTCATTACTCTGTTAAAGACTGGTTGGATTAAGGAAGCATTAGTGGAATTCAGCGCTCGGCAGCTCCCTCCTCCCGAGAGCCTGCTGGTGGCCGTGCCCATTAGCGCTAATGCAGCCGCATTAGCACTTTGAAAGGATTCCTGTGTCACAGCATCCCTGATGGCTCCGGTTCCCCTTCCTTCCTTCCCTAAGCCCCAGGAAAAGCAGGGCGATGAAACCCTGCGGAGGGACAGCAAGGAACTGCGGGCTGCAGAGCAGGTGAGGCTGGGCCAGGGCCCCTCAGCTCCTGCCACAGCGCTGCAGGTGAGCCTGCAGCACCCCCTGCTCCGGGCTTCGGGACTGCTGGCTCAAATAAACCTACAGCATCTGTGCCTCCGGTCCCGTCCCACCTCTAAGGCTCCTCCTGGCGCTGTGGATGAGCAACCAGCTCTGGAAAAAAGCGCTGGAGGTACCAGGGCAGTGCTGGCAGGCCAGAGGCATTATGTTTTAATAGGCTTCAAGGTCCTGCTGAAATCCTGGATTGGCTCCTCTTGGATACAGCTGCACTGAAGATTCACCCTCTTCTAACACATCTTGGTTTTCAGCAGACATTTTGTCAGGTGCTGTTCCGATCTCCTCTGTGGCCAGAGCAGAGGCACTCTCCCATCGTGACACACCTGTCACCAACAACGTGACACACAAGGCAGCTTCGCTTCAGGAATTGTTCCAGGCTGGGTTGGACGGGGCTTGGAGCACCCTGGGACAGTGGGAGGTGTCCCTGCCCGTGGCAGGGGCTGGCACTGGATGGGCTTTGAGGTCCCTTCTACCCCAAACCATTCCGTGATTCCGTTTCTGGTGAGGCACACTCCAAGCCCACATTGTTCCCACAGCCTTGAGCTGCACCCTAGGAATGGCTCCTGAAACTTCAGGGTGGTGCAGACAGATAATCCAGTGGTGCAATGAATTTGGCCCAGCTGCATTCATGTCCTCCAGAAGGCAGAGCTGTTGGTTCTACTGGCTGCAGAGAACCTGGCGTGGTCTCTGGGATGGGTCGCTGTCCTTCCAGGGATGGCAGTGGGCTTTCCCCACTCCTTTCCCAGAAAACCTACCCTGGAATTGCTCTGGAAATCTCCCACACCAGCACAAATACGTGTGCTTTCTCTAGAAGAGGCAAAAGTAGATTTAGGTCAAAAATTACTATGTATAGAGCGGAGAAACATCTCCTGAGCCATCTGCCATGCACCAAAGCCAAACTCCGCTTAGAGCCTGATGAGGCTTTAAAAAAAATATAAAAACCTGACTGGCTTTCATTCAGGGCTTTCAAACCACTTCTGCTCTTTATAGGGCTGTTCAAACATGGCTCCACTAAGCTGCTGCCCATCATAAATAAGCTCTTGGTTCTTGCTGTCAAGGAGAAAATTAACCCCACTTCTGCCTCTCTGCTCCAGGAAGGTGTGGGAAGAACTCCTTGGGAAGGGCCCTTATGTCCAACCCCAGCCCTTCCAGGCTGAGGGAGCACATCTTCCACTTTCTGCTGCTTCCAAAGGTCCTGTGATGAGCCTTTGCAAACAGTGCAAAGATATTTTATTCAATTAACCTGCATTGGTAATCTCCATGGAGATCCTGCTTCTCTTCCCTCTGTCTGCTCTTGTGTTTGCTTATTCTGGATTGATGCACAATCCCTCTCTTCCTCGCTCTCCACTTTCCATGCCTCACCCATAGCCCATCTGTGATTTCTAGATCTTAGCCAAGATCTTTTTTCCTGCTTCTTTTCCTCCCCTCTATGGCCAGCAATAATGCAGAGACATCTAGATGCCTTTCTGAAGACATAGAAGTGCCCCACAGCAGCATCCCCATGCACAGCCACGTTATTGCTGCATAAATCCCTTCCCATTCCGTGGAAGGTCTGCAAATCACCAACCGGCCAGGCTTCAGGATAAAGTCCCTTCATCATGGAGAGATGAGTAATCATTTCCCTTCCTGAATGAGATGCAGCAGATTTATTGTCCTGACTCAGCCCCCAAGTTTATGTGAAGGAGAAAGGTCAGGACAGCGTTTACAAACTCTGTCGATATTCCTGCCCTAGGAGGTTTTCTTCTCCCTGACAAAGTCATTCAGCAATGCTGGTTGCTTGTAGGATGCCTTTAATAAAGGCAGAATGACACAGATATTTTGCTGATAATTCACTCATCTGCAGTGAATCAAGCAGCAATCCACACCATGGAAATTGTGGCTGATGCTGGAAAATCACTCCATTCTCTCCAGCCCGTGGGTCATACCCAACCCCAGATGAGAACAAAAACTTCTCTGAATTTTTATATATCTGTGGTTTTTCCTGTTCAAAATAATCTCCAAAAATCTGTCCAGAAGCCAAACTATCTTGTTCTGTTTGTGATTTAAAGAGGACTGGTCTGGTTTGGGACTTTTTAAACTATTATTACATGCTTAAATTAAAACTCCCAGCAGAACTCCCGAAAGAGAAAATGAGCCTGTTCCATTTCAACTTTACAAGACCACTTTGGGGATTTTTCAATGAGTTTTCAAAATTAAACATATCTGTGAAATGTGGCTCATTGAATGAGCCTGTGGCCCGTTCCACATCAACATCACGCACTGAACTCTGATGTCCAAGCCAATCCCCCTTGTCCTGTCCCTCCATCCCTTGTCCCCAGTCCCTCTCCAGCTCTCCTGGAGCCCCTTTAGGCCCTGCAAGGGGCTCTGGGCTCTCCCTGGAGCCTTCTCCTCTCCAGGTGAGCACCCCCAGCTCTCCCAGCCTGGCTTCAGAGCAGAGGGGCTCCAGCCCTGGAGCAGCTCCGGGGCCTCCTCTGGGCTCTCTCCAGCAGCTCCAGAACCTCCTGCTGTTGGCCCCAGGGCTGGGGCAGCTCTGCAGGTGGGGTCTCACCTGAGCACAGGGGCGGAGGGGCAGAGTCCCCCCTCCCCTGCTGCCCCCGCTGGGGGATCAGCCCAGGGCATGGGGCATGTCCAGCCTCTCACCCACCAACACCCCCAAATCCTTCCTGGCAGGGCTGCTCTCAATCTGCTCATCCCCCAGCCTGGACTGATCCCAATATTTAGCATCCCTTTGCTCTCAGGTCACTTTGGAGCACACTCTTTATTTATAGGCATCCCAGAACAGCCTGTGGAGAAACAAATACCTGACGCTCCCCAGTTTGTGATGTTTCCTCATGCTCCTCCGGCAGCTCCACGCTGTAAGGCTCAGCCAGGGAGAAGCACACCTCTCTCCAGATGGTGAGAGCTGCTGTCAGCTCCGAGAGGGGAATCACAGCTGAAATGAAGACACAAACTGGCATGTGGGAAGGTAGACAGCAGAATTCTTTGTGATGGCTGAGCTCTGTCACTGCCTGTGAGCAACAGCCCAGTGATTTCCTGTCAGAAACCTGCCCTGCTGAACTTAATTGCAAACCTGATCTCACACGTTTTGAACAAGGATGTTGTGTTCAGTTCTGGGCTCTGAGCACAGCAGGGCCAGGGAGCTCCTGGAGCGGGGCCAGCGGAGGCTGCGGAGCTGAGGAGGGGCCTGGAGCATCTCTGTGCCCAGGAAAGGCTGAGGGAGCTGGGGCTGCTCAGCCTCGAGAGGAGCCCCAGCTGAGAGGGGCCCTCGGCCCTGGGTGTCCCTGGCTGCAGGGAGGGCTCCCGGCAGGGCCCAGCAGTGGCACCAGAGCCACGGGCAGGGACTGAGCCCAGGGAGTTCCAGCTGAACATGAGGAAGAACTCCTTTCCTGTGCGGTGACCAGGCACTGAACAGGCTGCCCAGAGAGGCTGTGGGGTCTCCCTCACTGGAGATATTCCAGACCCCTCTGGACACAATCCTGTGCCCTGTGCTCCGGGATGGCCCTGCTGGAGCAGGGAGGTGGCACCAGGTGACCCACAGTAGTCCCTTCCAGCCTGACCCACCCTGGAATTCCATGATTCTGTGAAATGAAAGAGCCCCTCATTCCAGCTGTCTGGGAGCTTGCAGCATGGGAGGCACTGCTCTGAGAGGGGTCACAGTTCCGTGTCATCTGGCCCCAGCTCTCCTCTCTCAGGAGGGGACAGGGGCTTTTTCGGGTGGAGAACAACTCCCCTCCACGGTGACTCAGCCACCCTTATGTTCCACTTCTTATTTACACTCCCCAGTGGTAATGTTATGGTACTTAATGGCTCACAAGGCCCTATTTCATCTTCTAAATATACATCCCCATTGTGCTGCCTGAACTCCCTTCATTATATCACGGGCTGACTGCAGGCATCAGTCATGGCTGTGATAAACACAAACTGCCCTAATATCATTTCCCAGGCTGTGAAGAGCCTGATCTCAGCTGTGCTGGAGCCAGATGGAAGAGGGAGTTTGGAATAGAGACTTACACTCTGTTAAATGTATGTGACATTTAATTATGACTGCAAGAGCTTCTCTCTCATCCAGGGTAACATGAGGCTGAATTCTGCAAATAACAGGAAAAACCCAGATAATTCAAGCTCTGCTGCTCCAGCCCCAGCCTGGGCACTCACTGGTGCATTCTGCAGCACAACCCTGTTCCCAGAGGATTTATTATCTCAAATGCTGCATCACACAAACACAAGAAGCCGCTCAGGCTCAGAAATAACCTACCTGAATCCCTAATGAGTGCACGGAGTTTTGTAGCCCTGGCAGGAGCTGGTGCACAGATTTCCAGGTGGTCTCTGGTTATTTCTGCTGTTGCAGTGCTGAGGAGCAGCCCAGGGGACCCAACCCTGTCCTGTGCACATGCTGGGTGGGCAGTCAGGGCTGTTTCAATGGACAGGGAGGTCCCAGGGGGATGGAGAAGCATCTTCAGCCTGGTGGAGCTCCAAGGAGGCAGTCTTGGTCATTGGTGGTTGGTCACAGAGCCCCGGGAATCCATCTGCTCTTAGGGCTTCAGGATCCATCACAGCTCCGGACTCACCTGAGAAAGGAGGGAGGAGAGAACAAGGATGTGGCTGCACCGAGGTTATGCAGAAAAGTGAGGGAAAAATTGGGAGAAAACTGCAAGGATGTTCCCCAGGAATTCATCCACACCTGCCACCTTCCAGGCCAAGCTGAGCCCGACTTTCCATGCTGGAGAATTAATGGAATGGAGAGCAGGGATGGACAATAAAGGGGCTTAAACTAAGGAGGAACAGCTCATGGTGCTTTGGCAGTAATGTGTGTTCAGGGCAAGGCTGGGTAATCAAAGGAACACACAGCTAAAAACCCTGTTGATGACTTCCTGTTTTGTCCTGATATCCTTTGTGAAATCAAGGTCTTTTCTTGGTTTTCTTTTCAGCAAGTGGAAAGTACAAATATCAGTAAACAGAAGCCCATTTAACACTAGACTTTTAGCAATGGCTAAGTCTCTATCCAGCTCTTAAATTCTGATAATGATCTGCTCCCTCAAGCCCTGCTTTCCAAAATAATAAAGCCCTTTTCTCCAATAAAGCATAGCCTTTAGGCAGCTTTAAGGGTGGTTGGGACAGAAATAGGACCAATTTGTTTCGTGCCTGGAGGAATATTTCTTTTCTGGCAAACGAATGTCGGAAAGGCAGTATGTGAAAATACAATTTTCCTGCGTGTGGGCAGCTCTCCCTTCCCAGGCAACACCCCCACATTTCCCAGCCCAGTCCTTGGATGACAAACAGTCTGGTGCACTTTTGGAGCAGGTACAACACAGCATTTATGCCGAGTTGGGCCAGGATGGATTTCTCCATAGCACAAGGCAGAGTTCGTGGAATCACAGAAGGGTTTTGGTTGAAAAAGACATTAAAGCTCATTTCATTCCCACCCCCTGCCATGGGCAGGGACACCTTCCACTACTCCAGGTTGCTCCAGCAGCTCCACCTCCTTCTGCTGTTGGCCCCAGGGCTGGAAAAGGTGTCCTGGAGGAGCTTTATCCCATACAGAAGACCATTAAATGTGCCTGTTCCCACAAGTATCCCATGCCAGGCAAGTCCCCAAGTGCAGGATAAGATTTCTCTGACTGTAGGGTTTCGATTCCCCCCTGGAGGAAGAACACTTCCCCATTCCCATCTGACTGGCAGATCAGAACAATACCCAAAGTCAGAAATAAATGGGTTGAATAATTCAGTGGGCTCTGGAACATGGGAATGGCAGAGAGCATCGTCAGGAATAGGAAAGCACAGCTAATAAAAGCAAGAGACAGAGGGAAATTTATTAAACATTTTTCAGACAAGAACATTTTGCCACTCGCAGAAAAAAATATTAAGCTGGAAATGAGGGAAATTTTGTTCGCAGATGGGCTTTTTGATAGGAACTATATAAAAAGCTGAAGAAACATTTGATTAAAGATTGGGAGAGAAAAGCTTTCCAAAAAATGAGAAAGGAGCGGTCTACAAGCTTAATTTCAATTTTCTGAGGGCCAGATCCATTCCTTTGGGTCCTGCCTGTGGAAACAAGCCCAGGACTGGGGACTTTTGGGGTGCAACGAATTCCTCACCCCTGACCTTGGAGCCATAGTCCCAGCTGGCAGGAGCTTTCAGCTCAGTCCCTCGATGCTTTTGGAGCCCTTCTGACACTCTTTAGCACCTTGCCATTGCCCAGGGGCAGAGCACTGCTGTCCCCTGGGTGCAGACTTGGTGAGGACTTGTTAACAGGAAAATCTCTCATTAAGTGCAAGGAACATAAAGATCCTCCTTGAAGTGCCAGGGGATTTACTGGCAGACACAGCTCTGGATTGCAGGAAAGTTTCTCCATGTCTCTCTGAGACATTACCCCCATTTCTCCTCTTTCTTGTCCTTTTCTCACCCACAACCCTTTCTCTGAACCTGCAAGTCTCTAAATTTACTTCAGGTTCCTGCTTTAACATCAGAATGGGTCATTTCTATCACCCTTTCCCTCTCTGTTTGCAAACTCCACTGCTTCTGACATTTGAAAACTAAACAAACCAGGCTAAAAGCTTCTGGTCTTTGCAAGAATAATGATTGCAAGGGTGATCAAACTAATCGATGCTTGCAAGCAAATATGTGTGAATAATCCCGAGTGCTTGCTGGCAGCCTTGGAAAGGCAAACCAGAGCAGACACAGGCTAGAAACAAGAGGTGGTACATCTGGAACAGGTAAATGCCCGGAATAAAATCATCCAGAGCCAGGAAAATGTCTCCCTGAGGAGCAACAGCTTCACCTGTGCAGTGAGAGGAATGGATCTCAGCTGGGGCCGTGAGCTTTCTAGGAGGCTGTGGTTTGTGGAGCAGGGATGAGTGGGAGGTTTAATTGGTTGCGGATTTATTATTTGGGCTGGCCTGAAGGAAAATGAGAATTTCTGTCCCAGCAGCCTCTTTTCTCTTTTATTTTCTTGACTAAGTGCCTAGCTGGCAGGGAAGAGCAGGGCTCAAAATGAAACCAAGACTTTTCCACCACAGGTACATATCAATGTAATCTTCCAGGCCATAAATCCAAGTTTAATTCGACATGAGAGTACAACTCCGAGCCTCATGAATTCACCTTCCTTGGTTACACGTGAATATAGAGGGCTCCCTGATTTATCCAGCCAGGAGGAGCTGCTCGGTGTTTCTTTTAACAGCTGATGCTTTATCTACCAATTCGCCACTCCCCTGTGTCCATTCCTGAGCAGATGATTAGAATTTATTGAGATCTGTACTCCACCTCAAAGCAGATCCACTTCCCATTACAGTTCTCTGCCTTTTACCAAGGGAAACGTGAATATTTATCAGCCCCCGGATATAGACACATCAGGAAAATAAGAAACTGCAATTCTAAGGCTTCTTTTCATTGCTCTTTTTTTTTTTTTCAATGCCACTTTTCTGCTAAACCAAGAGTAACAGCCCTCTCTCACAACTGTGCTGTTCTGCGAAGCAGAGGGAAGGACTGATCACAGCCAAACCCTGAGCTTAATCCCCTGGATCCCATCAAGAGGGAGGGGAACTGGGAGAAAACCCTCCCTGGATGGGGATTTTAACTTCAAGGGGCCACTTTACAACATGGAAAGCAAATTAGCTAATTGTCTGTGCCAGTCTGCTGGCAGAGAGTTGCCATTTGGGGCTGACTGTACAACCAAGGGGCAAAAGTTGCACTCCCTCAGCCCTATTCCCTCACTCCCTCAGCCCTATTCCCTCACTCCCTCAGGCCCGTTCCCTCACTCCCTCAGGCCCGTTCCCTCACTCCCTCAGCCCCATTCCCTCACTCCCTCAGCCCTGTTCCCTCACTCCCTCAGGGC
>VWZT01014477.1:156490-171096 GCA_013397055.1 Pachycephala philippinensis | reverse complement strand
TTCCCTCACTCCCTCAGCCCCGTTCCTTCACTCCCTCAGCCCCGTTCCCTCACTCCCTCAGCCCCATTCCCTCACTCCCTCAGCCCCGTTCCTTCACTCCCTCAGCCCCGTTCCCTCACTCCCTCAGCCCCGTTCCCTCACTCCCTCAGCCCCGTTCCCTCACTCCCTCAGCCCCATTCCCCTCACTCCATCAGCCCTGTTCACTCACTCAGTCCATTCCAACACAAACCATGCTGTGATTCCATGATTTCTCTGCCAGAAGGGCCACCCCAGTGCAGCCCTTCAGGTGGAGCACTGCACATCATCCCCGTTCCAGGGACACTTCCCAGCCCGAGCCAGATCTCTGGGCACTTCCCAACGAATCCCCTGCGCCCCATCTGTACATCCAACCCCGCAGTGCTCACTGTTACTGCCATTACCCAGCACTTAAGTTCCTCGTTAGGATGTGTTAACTCATTTAATTCTCTCTCAGGACAGAAAGCGCTCATGTTTAATGAACTCTCTGCAGAGCCAGAGCTGTCTGGGGAGATTTAAAACAAACCCTCCAGCAGCTGGTCAGGGTGTGATTAATGTTGCTGTGGACTCCAGAGGAGCCGAGCTGAGGGGACAAGTACTCCCATACTCCCACACAGGGTTACACGCTCTGCCTTGGTGAACAAAGCTCATTCCTTCCCAAAATCCTGGACAGGTGGTGGTGAGGGATGCAGCCAGCAAGGACATCTGGCTGTTTTCAGTGAAGGGTGAGGGTCAGGGTTAGGGTTTCCAAGCAGAAATGGTGACCTAGGCGCTGGGGATGAACTCACGCAGGAACTGGCACACAAGGCCATTGAAAAGGCAGACTGGCTGCTGTGGTACCCCTGAAGCACAAAAGCCTTTTTCTATGGAAAGGAGGATACTCTGGGGAGTACACCTGAGCCACAGTGCCATGGGATGTCCCTGGGAGGGAATTCCCACACAGATACTCTTATTTCTACTGCCTAAACCCCTAGAGGTATAAAGACAACCCAGAGATGCCTTTCCTTTGTTCCTCTTTTCACTTTTTCTGCCAGTAAGTAGTTAAATCTTTGCATCCCCCACAATATCCCTAATGCATCTGTCAGGAAGCAATCTGTGCTGAAGCAGGGGCTGTCCCCCTCACTGGGGTCTACAGCAAGCAACCCCCTCTGCTGTGTGACTGTCACTGAGCCAGGGAGGAGCTGGGGGTCACTGGGAACAGCTTCCAGCTTCATGCTTGTGATCCCTTGCAAGGAAAGCTCCGACAGCTCCGCAGCCATCAACGGAGCAAGAAATAACTTGGCAATAATCCTATGTCACGAGCAAAGATAACGAAGTTGCAGTCAGCTCCTGATAGATAATGCAGGGAAATTCATTTAACAAGTCACGGCTGCTAACAAATTTAACTTCCCCAGCACCTGGGGCACACTCCGCGTCTCTCTGCGTGCACACCAGACACTGAGCAGGTTTATTCCCTTTTTTTGAATGCTGAAGCATTTTCCCAGCTTTCTTTGTGCACTACGAATTCCGTACAGCAACAGATCACAATCATGCTCTGCTGTTTGACATCCACAGTATTCAGGGAATTGTAGCATTCAGCTGGAAGCACTGGAATATTGCGTGGGACACAGTTGCTGTTCAGTCTGTAGTGGTCAGGATTTGGGCCTTTTGCTGCAGGAGATGAGGCTCTCAAAGTCCTCCTCCAAGACCATACATCCACCCCTGAATTTCCAGAGGTCATCAGACTTTACCAGCAGTGGCATTTACCCAGCACGCTGCCAGGGGAATACTGAAGCTGCAGAATGTCATGGCCGATGTCAGGCTGTAAAAGTCCGGCTTTCCCCCAGATAGATCATATTTCTATGTCACAAGCCAGGAAAGTTGTTTAACTCTGCAGTGCCTGGCGGCAGGGTCACCTTCCCACAACACCAGCAGCAAAGCCAAGCGCAATCATCCCTGCATTTCCTCTCCCGACCCCAAGGGGGTTTTTCACCCGTTCTTGTGAAGGAGCTGTAAAATCTCTCAGTCCATTTACCTGCTTCTTCTTCCCCCTCACTGTCTCTGCCTTGGGTATCTCGGAGAGCTGGGGGTGTTCACCTGGAGGAGAGAAGGCTCCAGGGAGAGCTCAGAGCCCCTTGCAGGGCCTAAAGGGGCTCCAGGAGAGCTGGAGAGGGACTGGGGACAAGGGATGGAGGGACAGGACACAGGCAATGGCTTCCCACTGCCAGAGGGCAGGGATGGATGGGATATTGGGAAGGAATTGTTCCCTGGGAGGGTGGGCAGGCCCTGGCACAGGGTGCCCAGAGAAGCTGTGGCTGCCCCTGGATCCCTGGCAGTGCCCAAGGCCAGGCTGGACGGGGCTTGGAGAACCCTGGGATAGTGGAAGGTGTCCCTGCCATGGCAGGGGTGAGACTGGGTGATTTTTAGGGTCTCTTCCAACCTAAGCCCAGGCAGTTTTACAGAGAGGCCAAGGCAGCACCTCCCAGCCTGTGTCCTCTCTGCAGAGGGGGCTGTTCCCCCACCCTGCCCAGAGAGGTGTTCTGCCCCCAGCATTTCTGCATGCCCAGAGCTCTGGGGAGAGGGCTGTGCCCAGGGGAGCACTGAAGAGGCATTGTTTGGGGTGGTGGCACGTTTCCCAGCCAGCACACGGATCAATCCCTCCGGCTGCTGCTGGAGCCACCAGGCTGATGCAGCACTTTCATTCCCATGGTGAATTGCTGCCTTCCTCCTCATCCCTCTTTATAATACACCGGCCTTTTTTTTTCCCTCAGTTGCTTATTCATGCCGTAATGCCACTTGATTTCCAGTGGGCTCTCAGAGCCCTTTCAGTGCATGCTCTGCAATGCTACCAGGACTTTCTGTGCTCCTCTGCTCCTTAAACAACCTTTGCCTGCTTTTCCTGCAGAGACACCTCACTGTGTCGGGGTTACACAGCTTCCCCCCCTGAATTTGCCATCCAGCTGAACGTGGCCATTGTCAAACTGAAACAGGAATTGCAGCAAAGCCTTTGGAATATATAAACAGGCTGAGTGAGCCCCTCTTGGTCGCTGCTCAAAAGCAGGGACACCTCCCAGCAGACCAGCTTGATCAAGGTCTTACCTAGGTCCACAGCCTCCCTGGGCAACCTGTTCCAGTCTCTCACCACCCTCACAGTAAAGAATTCCTTCCTAGTATCCAGCCTGAATTTCCACTCTCTCCATTCATACCCATTGACTGCAGCTCCTGCAGAGTCAGGAGAGTTTAAGGAGAGCTGGGTCTCAGGAAATGGGGCTGGCAAACTCCTCTGTGCCTAATCCAGCTGCAGCCGAGGCACCTCTACTCCTGCCCAGCCTTTTGCATGTCTGCTCTGTATGAAACCCTGTTCATCTGCCCTCTCCCAGAGGTGTTTCCTGAAGGGATCTTGTTCCTTAAGCTCCACATTTCCCTCCTCCTTTCCAGCAGCTGTGCCACCTGACTTCCTCTCCTGGATGGAAGGAAGAAGGGATCACAAACCCTCCCGTGGATATTGATACTGGTATTTGCTGTTCCATTCAACAGGCAATCTTTCCTCGAGCCATTTGCTTTCCAAGGCATTTAGCTGTTGCTGTGAGGTCTGGTGCACCTCCAGCTTTCACTTCCACCCTCTAAAAATCCTCCTGTGGGAGCAAGAATTGACCCTTTGCACGTGGCCATGGATGCTGTTTCTTTTCTGTGGGGCTGAGCAGGGATGGATGAGGATGGAGCTCCTTTAGAGGCCGCTGAAAAGCCTGTCTAGACTAATGTGATCTTCCAGCTTACACACTGAGGCTGTTTTTCCATGCCCAAAGCACAGATATTTTAACTTGCTCCTTAATTTGCTCCTTAAAGCAGTTAGCAGAATTCCAATCATCAATCAGTCCCGGCAGCCTATCCAAAAGGCATGGCCAGGAACTGTGCATTAATTGTGAATGCTTTGCTGAATTTACCGCATGGCAGCACCGAATTTTTCACTCTGAGATGAAGCATGAATGTGCTGCTTGGCACAATCAATACTTTTCTAGGTTGCTAGGTAATTATCAGGGACTCGGTGCCCACGCGTGGGGTGTTACCACCTTCCCTGGCAAAGCACAGAAATGTATCCACTCCTTCCCTGCAGCGGAGCTCCTGTGGATCAGCCTCGCAAACAGGCTGGGCACAGAACGGGACCCCATCAGCCAGGGCATTGCCAACAGACAGAGAAGATGAGGGGTAATGGGTGCAGGTGAATCCTGCGGAGATCCCAGCTAGACACAAGAGGATAATTTTCCACAGTGAGAAAAATCAGCTTGGAATAATCTCCCCAGGGAAGCAGAGGGTTCCTCAACTCTGGGCACTTTTAAGGTTCAGCTGAACAGCGTGCTGGGCTGTCTTGTCCCGGAAAGGTTGGACCAGATGATCCCTGAGGTCCCTTCCAAGCTGGTATTCCAGCATCTCCTGCACAACATTTCCTGCACCACTGGATCAAGTCCATGGGAGCCAGCCCGGGCTGGGGCCATCAGGGAGACCCTCAGCATGTGACACTCAGCAGCCGCTGTCCCCAGAGGTGCTGTACCCTGCTAACAGCTTGCTGCAGAGGGATTGTGACCTCTCTCCCTCCCAGCCCCATGGAAGGATGCTTGGCCAGCTCTCCATGCCCCGGGAGGCTTGGATTGCATCTTGGAGGAGGCAGGACACGTGGTATGGCACTTGTCCTGTCGGGAGCTCTAAAAATTGAGTAATTAGCAACAGGCACTGTTCCTGCTGAGAGGTGAATACTCAGTCCCTGCATGGCTTATTCAGGAGGGGTTGAGAGCAGCTGCCGTCAAAACCTTCTGGGTTTTTCCCAAATTAGCCTGAGCTAAGATTCCTGATGGCTGGAGAGGCTGGAAATGGGGATTTGAGGGGTGGCAGGGGCTGCAGGGCAGTTTGTCCAGCCAGGGTAAGCCTGTGTTCTGTGACAGGGTGCCAGCTTCCTGCAGGACACAGGACCTTCAGGGTATGAGGTGCCCTTCCCTCTCCACAGCCCACGCCTCTCTCAGGTGAACACTTCCATTATTCCCATTTTTCCCACATCCAGCCATGCCAATTTCTCTTTCATCCCAAGTGCCATGATTGATGTTTTCTTTTCCCTGCCAGCCTCCTGGGAATTGTCTGCCTGCAACTGCACTCCAAATGTCCCTGATCCCCTCAGTGCCAGGACACTCAGCTGAGGAACTGATTCCTGCAGAGGTTAAATGCTGTCATCCAAACCAAGCTTTAGTAAAAGACAGCAATTTCTCAGTGGATTTAGGGTGGAATTGAGGCCCTTTGCCCTGCTTGGATGGGTTGAGAGCTGGAGAAGTTTCAGACATTTCTCGGTCAGAGTTGCAGGCGTGCTGGTTTTTTTAGGACAGACAACAAAAATCTCTCACTTCCTGGAGAATTTTTTAAGGGACCACAGGTGACACTGGTACGTCACAAACTCACGGGCTTATGCTTTTGCACGTCCTTGGAGCAGCTGCCAATCCATGCTGCTCCAGTGGGAGATGCTCACGGGAGATCCAGAGGCATTGCTCCCTTTTAATCAGCCTTAGCTGGTCAGCTTATTAAATTTTGTTTATCTTAACTGAGCTGCGTTCAGCTTCAGTTAAAATTATCCCAAGACTTTGCTCAGCCCTGAGCAATTTGTGACTCCCCATGGATGTCCAGAGCCTCCTGATGGTGTCACTGTGTCCCAGAGTGAGCTCCGTGCTCCTCAGTAGCCCCATCACAGGTCTACTGTCACAGAAAAGCCTGGCCAAAGTCCATGACCTCTTGCTTTTCCCCAAAACTTCACTCATCAGAGCCTGAGGATTTTGCTGGTCCAGCACTTCAACCCTTTTGCTGCTCAGCCTTGCAGGACAGAGCAGGCATTTTTCATTCATTATAGTAAACAGAGCCTTAATCCAGGCCCTTAAATCTGTCTAGATTTTGAAATAATTACAAGCAGCCTCCTAACTTGTACGAAGTTTGATTTAAGCCTTAATTTAATGGTTTATCTGGAGAGCAGGAAGTAAGCTGGCACTGCCAATTAGGTGCCATCTGTTTTCTCCTAATCTTTTGCAGGCCTCGGACCAGTAAACAAGAGCCACCACAGCTGGGCCATCACTGGTGCCAGCTGGAAACAACCCACCAGGGCTGCCTCTGGGGACCGTGTCCCGGGGTCCCCATGGATGAGCGACCCCTTCCAGCCCTGGGAATAGTGGTGAGCATGGCAATGTGAGAGAGGGATGCTCTGGAGAGAGGGTCGAGGACCAGCAGGGGTCAGTGCTGGAGAGGAGGGAGACGCTTCCTCAACAGAGAGGACAGAGACCATTGCTTTGAGCAGGACCTAACACCCTGGGACCTGGAAAAACCCGGAAAAATAACTCTGGACAGGACCACATCAGGCTTGTTCAGCCCTAGAACCTTCTCCATGTAGCAGTTTTTTAAAGAAAACCTCTATTCTAAGCCCAGCACGAGCTATTTGGGGCTGCTGAGAGGTACCTGCGCAGGTGACGTCTCCCTCAGCTCCCAGGGCAGCAGCAGAGAGGTCCCCCGGGAAGGTGACTCAGAAAATGCCTTTGAAAGGTCAAAATCTGGGGGCTCTCCTTGCCCCCCCTGCCATGCAGCAGTCTCAGAGCAGCCCTTTGCTTCTCAGAAGGTTTCACTCCAACCTTGATGAAGCTTGTTGGGGTTTTAATGCCACCCATTAAACAGCCATAAAACAGCAATTAGAGAAGGATCATTTAGCAGATGTTATCACCTCCCTTGTCTGCATTTTCTTCTGCAAGACTTCTGGCTGCAGCATTTTGCTCAGGTGCCACCTGTGCTGCCCTGCCCGTGGTGGCAGAGGACAGCCCACCCTGCTTGGATGCACAGCGTGAAGAGCAACACAGGGAGAGGATCCAAGGCTTTGCCCCAGCCCAGCCTCAGGAAGCTTTGGAGGCCTTTTGCCTGCTCTGGGCTTTAGTTTGTGAATCTCCTAAAGTGCACTTGGAGCCAGCAGATTGCCGTGGCTCGTAAAAGAAAATGGGATGCATTTTTCTCGCTGGGTTTTTGCTGCTGTTTCAGTCAGCAGTGCCCAGCCAAGAGCCCCGGTGCTTTACAGCCCTCACTAATGCACCAGAGCTTCCCAAAGCACAGTATTTATGGCCGTGCCTCAGAAGGGAAGGTGGAAGGTCCCCACAGCAAGTTATTTATAATCCTGCTGAGCACTGGCCTATGCTTCTCCCCCTGAGCATCCCTTCTGCAGGCAGGACTTTGAAGCACTGCAATGAGCTCTGTTGTGACTCAGAAATCGTCACCAGTGTGGGGGGGTTCAGTGTTTCAGGGCTTCAGGAAGAATTCACCACAAACCTCCCCTGCTGGGGCCAGGTTCCCTGCAGAGGAGCTGCTGGATGCTGCACACACATCCTCCCACCAAATCCAAGGGAGACCCAAAAACCATGGAAGTGCTGCTGCCCGTGGGAGATGAGGAAAAAAGGCTGAGCTATAATGTAGGGTTTCTGGGGACTGTGGGACACCCGGGCCTCGTGCTCTTCTCTGCAGAAGAGCTCTGGCTTCTCCTTGTCTCCCAGGAGGCCACATTTGCCCCAGTCACCTTCTGCAAAAAGGAGCCTCAGCAAGGCCATGACTGCCCTTTTTCTCCCCTCTAGACTCAGGAGATGATTTATGTCACCTGAATAACACAAAGCCAGGTCCTATCACAGTGTTTCAGCAGCTGGAGGGCAGAAATTCCCTGAGGAATTCTCTGTCCTGCCTGCACTGTGCCCACAGGAGGAGCTCTGAGTTCAGCTCTGCCATCAGGCACCAAAACCAGGACTTCACAGCTCCAAGCTCAGGGTGTCTGTGAGCGTTAATTTAATATTCTCCAGGTGCTGTGCATTAGCCCAGGTGAAATTTGTCAGATCTCCGTTATTAATTGTCAGCTCCAGTGTGAGTAATTGTGACCCTCCCCCAGTTCCAAGCCTAGGGAAATTTATACTTTTGCATTTGCTCAGTGTAGTAACGAGCTCAGCTGGCTGGCAGTGAAAAATACGCAGGGAAGCACATGTTGGAGCTGTGGAGGGAGCTCAGCAGCCCGTCAGCTGCCTGCTCTCTGATTGCATCACCCCCTCGGCTTCCACTTGACTGGAGAATTCGGGATGCTCAAGCAGCTTTGCATCAGCCACCACCTGGGAGTAAAGCTCAGCCCTGAGCGGGCTCTGGGGGAACGTCGGCTCCCCCATCGGCTCCACCACCATCCTGCTCACCCTCTCCACATCACTGACGGGGCCTTCAACCACACCTTGTTCTCTGCAAGTGGATTTGACACATGGAAAAGCAGGAAAAAACAGCTCTCCAAAGAAAGGCAGGAAGATAAACAGGCCTGAAGGGCTCATGGAGGAGGGCAGGAGAGGGGGAATCAGTGATGGACAGAGGTGCCTGTTCCCTGCACTCCAGCAATCCCATTATGATCCTTTTGGAATGTACCTTCATGGCCTAGGTTCCTCATTAAACAGATACAGACTTGTATTACAGACCTGTCCCGCTTTTGGAGATGGCTGGGGGAGATCAGGGAATAAAATGTATGTGAAATTTTATGGGGATGTTTTTCTTCTGCTTTTAGCAGCTCAAATACACAAATCACAGAATACTGGAATAGTTTGAGTTGGGAAGGACCTTAAAATCACCCAGTGCCACCCCTGCCATGGGCAGGGACACCTTCCACTATCCCAGGCTGCTCCAAGCCCTGTCCAGCCTGGCCTTGGACACTGCCAGGGATCCAGGGGCAGCCACAGCTTCTCTGGGCACCCCGTGCCAGGGCCTCCCCACCCTCACAGGGAGGAATTCCTCTATAATGCCCAATCCAAACCTTCTGGCAGTTTAAAGGCATTCCCCTTTGTGCTCTCACTCCAGTTCTTTATGGGGAGTCACTCTCCAGCTTCCCTTTAGATCCTGGAAGGAGCAGTGAGCTCTCCACACAGCCTGCCCTTCTCCAGGCTGAACAGCCCCAATTCTCCCAGCCTGGCTCCACAGGGGAGGTGCTCCACTCCCCTTATTAACTCTGTGGCCTCCTCTGGACCTGCTCCAACACTTCCATGTCCTTATTCTCGTGCTGGGGCACCAGAACTGTGCACAGCACTCCAGGCAGGGTGTCCCAAGGGCAGAGTAGAGGGGGAGAATCCAGAGGAATCACAGCATGGACATGTCCAGGTCAGCAGCCCCCAGCCTCAGCCAGACCTTGAGCATCAGCCCTTGCAAAGGGGAGAACCCGGGGACTGCCCCACTCCCAGCCTGGCTGCCAGCTCATCCACGGATCCCTCCCGAGCCCAGCCTGGCTTTGGGCCTGCCCTGGGACACACTGGCTGTCCAGGCTCAGTGCCAGAGCCCCTCGCAGAGGAAGGAGCCCAACCAGACCGTGACACCGGATTTGCCAGTACCTGACCCTGAGCCGGGCTGGCACAGCTCCCAAATCTCAGCTCCATGGCTCCGTGTGAGGCTCCCGGGAAAGCTGGGCAGATGAAGAGCTCATCCCTTTCCTCTCTCCTGAAGCAGAGCCACTCCTGAGCTGTTTGCAGCCAGGTGATGAATTAATGCCCAGCTCTGGCAGAGCAAGGCTGCAGGAGGAGAAGGGCTCGGAGCCAGCTTGTTTTCCAAGCCCTGTTCTCCTCTCCAGGAGGATGGTGGACCCCGGGATGTGTCATTAACAGCTGGCACCAGGAAGGTTTGCTTTCGTTTGGGGTTGTGAGGGTCCTGTGGAAGCAGCACAGGACCCTCTGCTGTGCAAACACTGATTGACTCTGACCAGCCCCTCCTGCAGCTCTCAGCACAAGTCTCCTATGGATGATCCCATATCACATCCATAAATTCCTTTAATCTCCTCTTCTCTCTGCACATCAGGTGGGTGTCCATGCCACCTCCTGGAGCCATCCGTGGGCATGGTCACCATGGTGATGGGGACAACCCCCCCCAGCTTGGGAATGGGGCCACCTTCAGTCACAGGGCAGTGACTTTTAGGGACCATATCCAGCTGGCACAGCTCAACACCTCAGCTACATCTAAGGGGGATGAAACCTCCCAAATCAGGGGCACTCCCAAGCTCTCTGGGATGGAAAGTGCCATGGAGAGGACTCTGACTCCTTGGGAGGGTCAGCCTGTGCAGGCAGAGGAGCATCACAGGCAAAAATGCTGATGCAGGCAGATCCAGCATGCCATCAGGAGGAAGACTCTGCCCTCCGGACTATTTTTGGCTTGTTTTTCCCAACTCTGGAGCCACTGATCTATGATATTGTCACTGCTGTGACTAAGGGCTCTGCAGTTGGAGTAACATCAAGCCGGACTTGGAGAGAGGGATGCGCGTGGCTCTCGGGGGACCGGTAATGGGAGAGAGCCCTTCACCTCCTGTTTACACTTTAATGCCCATCCAGGTTATCCATTATTTATTGCTAATGTATTTATAGAGCATTACCAGCACACGGGCTCTGCGGGCGGCTGGGGAGAAGGTGCTCTCTCCTTCGGATGTCGTGGTTTAAGCAGAGCAGTTAAACACACCCCGGGCTCTGTATCCCAGCCCTGACACTCCGGAGGAGCCACCTCTCCCCTCCTGGATGTTGCGGCTTTGCCATGAGGGATCTGTTGTTTCCCTGCTGGGCTGGGGTAGCGTTTTCTCCCTTGGGCCCTGGGCACAGCAGAGCCAAGCCTGGCTGTGGGCACCCAAAGCACAGTTCCCTCGTGCCCAGGGAGGCCAGCACAGCCCAGCACTGCAGGGTTCCACTTACTTGGGGTGAAAACCCACCCTGATGACTCCAGGTCACCCCGAGGGTCCTGATTCTGTGCCTTGCCTTACCCCCTCCTGTCCCTCCTCCAGCACTCCCCAGGAAGCAGCTCCCGGCTCTGCAGGGCTGTGACCACCACGAGCAGCCCCTGGCCCTGCCCGCTGCAGCTGCGTTTGCAACTCTGTCATGTTTAAATGCAAAAGCGTCGATACCATCTTAAAATATGCACCAGTTAGCTCAGCCGTGTCCAGTTGCCCCCGGCTCCCTGGATGAGCACGGGGAATCCAGCAGTGGGGCTGGAGCACAGCGGGATTGACGGTGGCTGCGCTCTCAACAGGAGCCGCCCCATTCCCGCAGCAAGCGGCATATGGCATCTGGGCGGTGCCAGCAGGGACAGACGGACACGGGAGCTGTGCAGCGGGAAAAGAAGGTGCTGTGCAGCATCCAGCCGGCAGTGGGTCGCTGCCAATCCCAGGGATGAGCTCTTCCTGCAGGGATAACCATGGCCAGCCGCAACCCACAGGGATGTGCTGTCCCCATCCTGTTTCATCGTCCCATCCTGGCCTGGCTTTTATTTCCTGCTTTTTACCTGCCGGTGCTGGGGAAGGCAATTTCTGCCAGGTCACAGGCAAACAGGTTGGCCATGGGACCTGCTTCAGCCCCAGAACCATCCCTGGAGCAAGACACAAAATCTGGGAGTTGGCCTCCCTTTTCCTGCACCTGGGGACTCTCCCACCTTGGCTTAAAAGCAGATTTTTACAAAACCTTTTGCAATCCCAAGAGGGTGTGAGCAACAGAGGGAAAGAAATCACCTAGGACAAGGCAAAACCTGAAACAGGACTTCAGTGCCAAACCTTTGCAAACACAGGTGTAAGAATTTTTTTTTAAGTGAAAAAAATGTAATTTCCAACAGTTTCATGTGGGTAATGTTGAAAAAACTAGTCCTTATTTTCCAGCATTTCTCCAAGCGTGCTCCTGCAGGGAAATGAGCAATTCCAGTGTCACAGGTGTGAATTCTAAAGGGATGCTGCTGCCAGTGTTTGCTGAGCAAAGGTTAATGGCTGGGTTCAAATGCTGCCGTGTTGGCAGGGACACCTTCCGCTATCCCAGGTGGCTCCAAGCCCTGTCCAACCTGGCCTTGGACACTGCCAGGGATCCAGGGGCAGCCCCAGCTTCTCTGGGCACCCTGTGCCAGGGCCTCCCCACCCTCCCAGGGAACAATTCCTTCCCAATATCCCATCCATCCCTGCCCTCTGGCAGTGGGAAGCCATTGCCTGTGTCCTGTCCCTCCATCCCTTGTCCCCAGTCCCTCTCCAGCTCTCCTGGAGCCCCTTTGGGCCCTGCAAGGGGCTCTGAGCTCTCCCTGGAGCCTTCTCTTCTCCAGGTGAGCACCCCCAGCTCTCCCAGCCTGGCTCAGAGCAGAGGGGCTCCAGCCCTGGAGCAGCTCCAGGGCCCCCTCTGGGCTCTCTCCAGCAGCTCCACGTCCTGCTGCTGTTGGCCCCAGGGCTGGGGCAGCTCTGCAGGTGGGGTCTCACCTGAGGGGCAGAGGGCCAGAATCCCCCTCCCCTGCTGCCCACACTGGGGGCTCAGCCCAGGGCACGGGGGGTTTCTGGGCTGGAGCATGTCCAGCTTTGCACCCCCCAGGTCCTTTTCCATGGGGCTGCTCTCCATGCATTCTCTGCCCAGAGGAGGATGAGGAGAGCCTTCAGCCTCAGTTTGCAGCAGCAGGAAACACAGAGGGATGGAGAGGGAAGGAACGATGCTCTCTACCACTAGAAGGAACCAGCCAAAGCATTCACTACCTTTTTGTTCCAGCCTTCACTAAAAAGCCATCTGCAAACAGCCAACAAGAGCAGCACCAGCAGCAAAAAAACCCAGCGTGGGACACGGTGGGAGAGGAACCAGAGCTGTGCTTGCACATCCCCACGCTGCAAAACCAAACATAACCCGGGCCACCACTGCCGAGGGGGAAACAGAAGCAGAGTCACAGAGCAGGTGGCCTGACAGCAGTCACCAAAGACATGGCACGAGCAATCAATTCTCCGTGGAAGCCTCCAGAAGATAACGAGGCGATGAGTAACGGTCTGTATGGAATTGTAGGAACAAATCACATCAGCCTGACCTAATCTCATCCTGAGACATGGCAATGGCAGATGCTATCTCCTGGCCTTTAACCACAGGAAGTCTTCAATGCTGCTTCAAATGCAGAATTATGGTCGGGGGGGATGGTGGAGGAGGCTCCCAAATCGATCCAAGTCCATCAGGGCTTTGCAGGTCTGTTCACAGTGTGTTTGAGGGGCTCCAGGTTCCAGCAGGACTGCTGACAGCTGGGAATGAAGAACATCAACGTGGTGGTCGATGCTGGGGCCTCGGGAACTGGTGCACACACCGGCACAGCCCTGGCTCCCCGAAGGCTCACAGCTCTGCTGAGCTGGATGCTGCCACTTCACCACCCCCAGCCATCCCTGGGGAATCCGGGGTGTCTGCAGCAGGCAAGGAAGTCACCACGGTGCCACCAGCCAAGAGCCCCCACATCCCCAAAGTCACCCTGCCGCAGTACGGCACTGGACACATCCCCTCCAAACTTTGGAGCATCTTCAAAGTCAAAGGGATCAGTGCAGAGAGCCTCATGCTCTCCCATAACCTCTAACGTCACTCACCCGCCGTTTTATGGCTTTTGGATCGGGAGGGAAGGTGCCTGCCTTCTTTTATGGCAGCTCCGTCTCCGAGGAGCCCGGAGAAGGACTGAGAGGTGCTGGGATCTTCGCAGCCCGGCTGGTGAGAGCTGCCAGGACCTGCCTCACCTGGCCTGACCTCGCCCACCCACTGCCTTGCCTTCCAGAGTGATATCAATTCTTTAAGTTTAGCAATTAAATGTGATAAATGGGCTGCAAAGTGCTATTTTGGGAGAGAGGAGGCTCCATCTGGGAGTGCTGCAGTGCTGGCTCAGCACGATCCACTGCTCACCTGGCTCTCCCCACTAACCCGCCGTGGATGCTGCCCCACACTTAAATACGTGATGGCACACAGTTATCTGGCATGTTCCCAAGCCCATTTTTCTCCCCCGCCCCTTCCACAAGCTTCCTTAATTTCTCTGGCTGCTGCTAAACACTGTCACTTTAAATACAGGGTTTGCCCAGTTTCTGGGAGTACAGCAAAGGGTGCTCAGGAGCAGCTCCAGCCACCCAGTCACAGCAGCATCCACAATTTACCTGATCCCTGTAAAACCTAGGAGAGCTTCTGGGGAAAGGAACCCCAGGAGAAAGCGGGGAAATCCTCTGGGGAAAAAGTCAGGATGAGAGATAAGGACAGGGAGGAGAAGAAAAATCAAGATCCGTGAGACCCCATCCCTGGAAGTGTTCCAGGTCAGGTTGGACAGGGCTTGGAGCAACATGGGATAGTGGAAGGATGCACTGTAAAGTCCCTTCCAACCCAAACCATTCTGGGACTCTGTCTGCCCAGGATGGGCTTTATTTAATGTGACCCCCTGCTCAGGCCCACGGAGGTATTTAGGCACCGAAGGGGATCCAGCTGCTGCTGCATCTGGCTCTGAACACAGCGCTCCCAGTCCCTGTCTGTACACCACTCCAGCATCCAAAAATCCCATGCCCATTCCAACACCATGCTCCATGACCAGGGGATTGTGAACCGTCCCGCGTCCCCCAGCCCTGGGCAGCCCCCGGGATGCAGGTGTGAACCAAGCAGGCTTGGAAGCAGAGGGAGATAACCCTGCAATGCTCAGGGATGCTGCGGGGTGTCTGGCTTGTGGGGCAGGTCAGGGAATGGGGACCAGGGCTGGAAGGGGAGCGGGACAGCCCCTAGATCCTTCCCGGCTGGAGGCGAGCTGAGACAACCCCCTGAATCCCCCCTGGAATGGAG
>VWZT01014477.1:111195-154969 GCA_013397055.1 Pachycephala philippinensis | reverse complement strand
CACCGAAACTCGGGCTCCGAGGACGAGCCGGCCTCGGCGGCGGGCGCTGGGATGCACCAGAGCGGGGTGACCCTCCCTGGAGGGCACCGGGCTGGGCCGCTCCCCCGTCCCGGGGCCCGCAGGCGGGGAGCACGCCCGGCTCGGCCCCCGGGGTGCTGGCATGCACGGCCCCGCCGCTCCCGGGGCGTCGGGAAGCGCTGCCCACCCTCGGTCCCTCCGGCACTCATGCCCCAGTGTTTGCCTGGCAAACGCAGCCCAGGAAGCCGCGGGCAATACCTGAAACTGTCCTCCTGGACGTTCCTGGAGCCTGGACTTGACTTCGACCGTGTACAGCTCTCTTTCCTATTAGATTTCTATTTGACAGGTGCAAAGTTTAACTTGATTACTTCTTTTCCCCTTTTCGTCTCGCTGCAAAGAGGAAAACACACCATCCATCTGCTCCCCCCGAGAAGCGACGTGCTTTTCCGAGCCGGTTCATCCATTTAGTTTGTTCAATGACATTTCCAGCTCGTTCCAGGCACAAGGCGATGCAGCTGTAGGAAACGCCTCCGCCGGCTGCGTGCATGTTCCCCAGGGCACGCGGGGGCAGCCCTTTGACTCTAGAATGTAGCGTATACCCGGCTGTCTCGGCACTTTGTAATTTAAAACGAGCGAAGCAGAAGCTCCCGCCCTAGTTCCCCTGCCCGTGTTTGCTTTAGTGCCTGTTACTATATCCTAGAGCAAATATATTGAAAGCTGCACCCACTCCATCGTCTATTTTCTATAAAGCTCCTTGCAAACGATTTCCGAATATCCCCGTGGCTGAGCCGAAGTTACTGTGGTTGCTTTGCCAGAGCAAGGGAGTTCTGGGCTCCTGTGTTTTCATCGGTGCTTAGAAACTTCCCTTCCTGAGCTGGTTTGGTGGCCAGGGATGCAGAGGGGTTTTGTGTGGCTTGTCTCGGGCTCTGCCAGTCCTGATCCTTCCCTGGCAGCAGCGCAGGGGCTCAGGAAAATTATCCAGGTAACAGTTTTCTAAAGCAATTTTTCTCTCCCGGGTGGTTTGGTGTGTAATTCATGAGGTGCCAGAGCGCGGAGCATCTCCGGCTGCGGGGCTGCGGCGCTTCCCCGAAGGAAGCTGCAGCTTTTGCAATGTGGCATCTTAAAATGCTGGGTTTCGGTGCTGGGACGAAAACTGAAGCGTTGCATTTCGATCCATCTGCGTTTGCCTTTCTCCACGGCGGGAGGCTGGTGCAGGCGAGGCGGGCGGGGTGAGGAGCGCGGCTGCATCCGGCCGTGCCAGGGCAGCGCCGGGGTTTGCCGGGTGTTCGGGGATGCTCAGCAGCACCCGGTGCCCGGTGTGCTGGGTTTGGGAGTGAGAGTTCCGTGGGAGTTGTGTTCCCCGAGCCGGGGTGCGTGTGGACTCAGCTGCCAGGTGGAAAGCATGGTTATTTCCATCCCGGCCGTGCCTGGAGGCTGCGGGAGGGATGGAGCCTGGTGCAGGATCCTTTGCTTTTTCCCCCTTTGAACTTCCTCCCCTCTAAATCCCAGTATCGAGGTGGGTAAGTTGGGAAGGGAGAGCGGGAGCAGAGCCTGCGGCTGGGCTGTGCTGAGATACAGCACTGGGAGCCAAAATGATTGTCGTGGATGCTCTGAGCTGGTCCTACTGAGCAGGGAGCTGGCTCCCCACGCGATCCTGGCTCCTGGGGAATCCTGAGATCCCCATGGCTCAGCTCATTGCAAAACTTGTTGCATTTTGAAGACCTTTTCCTGAGGTTTTCCCCCCATTGTAGGAGCTTGTGAGCTCCGGTGCCACCTCGTCACCCCATGCACTGAGGTACAAGGGGAGAAATCTCAGCCTGCCCTCGCCTTCATCCACTTCCCCACCTCAGTGCAGGCAAACCGCAGCCCCTGGGCAAAAGAAAGGGCTGTGGGGGGGATTTGCACGTCCAGCAGAGCACACCCCAGCTGTGACTCCAGGGGTGCAGCACCCGCTCACGGGGACAGAGCTGGGGAGCCCTGGCGAGAGTGGCCACGGAGCAGGGAGAAGCCTGGAGGGCTCTGCGGGCAGATGGGATTGCTGGAGCAGGGAACAGAGCACCGGTCTGGCAGCAGCCGCCAGAGCCTGGCAATAGATAATGGGAAGGAAATCGCCCCCAGGCAAAGGGAGAGTGGCCAAACACTCCCTGAGCCCAAAGCCCTTTCTCTGAAGGGGCTGGTGTGGGCAGCCGGTTGCTCCAGCTTTTCCTGAGGCCGGAGGGAGGGAGGTGCTGGCTTTTGGTCCCCAGGGATGAGGGCACTTCTCCTCCCGGCCCTCCAAACTGGGTGCAGTGAGACCCCTCCAGGGGTGCCAAGCCCACCCAGGCACTGTGCAGGGGGTAGGATGGGGGGATAAGCAGCTGTGGGAGTGTAATTCCTGTGGCTTGTTAGTATCAATATTATTCTGTACAGCACATACCCCACACATGACGGAGGAGCAGGATTAGGGAACCCCATTGTCCCCGAGCTGAGACTCAAAATGTGCATTTTGGGTTCCCAGAGACGGCCCTGTGTTTGGAGAACCCCAGCTGTCATCACGTTTGCATGCGGTCCCTTTCCATGAAGGAATGTGGACCTCCCACTGTCCCAAGCTCATCGCAAGGAGCTGCTGCCGGAGCAGAAAGTTACACCAGCAGCTCCCGGAGCTGAAGGAAATGCAGGATAAAACAGCATCCCTGATATGAACCAAGCAAAGGATGCTCAGAGCCCCCTGCAGTGGCTCATCACCGAAACAGAGAGGGGAAAAAAAGCACCAAAAATTGTTTATTTATATGCCCTGCATATGAAATGCCACCAGTGCTTTGCTACCAGCGCAGGCTTTCAGATCTGCTTTTCCTTCCTTATTTTCCAAAACTCAGATGTTCCCGGGGCCGCCCCAGCTGCAGGCAGGTAGGTGTGGCTGGGGAGGTGGATGTGGGTGCAGCTGGAGCTGGGATGGGCAGCCCTGCCTGCACTCAGACCCCAGGACACATCCTGGGGCAGTTCAGGTGCTTGTGGCACCGGACCAGGGCAGCCCAGCTGTGGCCCAAGGTGCTCCGTGGTGCCCAGACCTGCAGGAAAGAGGCTGAGTGTGGTCTCCTTCAGTGCAGAAGCAGCCAAAGCTCCCAGCATGGTGAGGGCACCTGGATTTATCCAGGAGAAATAACTGAGCTGGAGCATCACCCTTGTCCTCACTGAGCACAGGGCTGTGGTGCTCCTGCGTGGGGACAGAGAAGAAAATCAGCCACGAGCTGCCTCATCCTCACAGAAACACACAGAATTAAAGATCATTAATTCTCCCCAAGCAACTTTACCCCTGAGAACTACACACCAGGCTCCTTCATCCTCACCCTCCTCCTCCATTATCATGACTTAACACAAACCTTCAGAGGGAGGAAAAATACCCCTCTGCTTTTCATTTATTCCTTTAGGAAGAGCGAGTCAGGGATGCTACACTCATACCTTGGGGCAACTGAGGCACAGACAAAGCAGGGTCGAGCTCCTGATAGCAGGGAAGGGTTTGCACAGGGGAGAAGCCCCACAGAAATGGATTTTGGTCCTCTGCAGAGTTCTCTTGAAACACTGGGCAGGTTCAGGACCTCCACACCCAGGACAGTGCTCTGTGTGTCCTTCCTCTTGTTCAGAGGTGGCTCCTGTGCCCTGCCAAAGAAACTGGGATTATTAATAAGGGTCTCTCCTATTTTCCTATGGATGTTTCTAATTAGCCAGGCTGGGATATTTCTGGGAGACAGGAGGTTCCTTGCTGACCACTGACCTGTCCCCAGCAGCAGAGAGGGGCTGGAGGTGACACCACCAGGGACTGGGAGACTTTTCCTGAGGGGCGGGAGCTGGGGACACTCAGCTTGGCCAGGGGGCTCAGGGGGCAGGTCATAGCCCCTGGAATGAGCAGAGCTGTGTGTTTTCCCCAAGGCTGGCTCCAGGCAGCCCCTCAGGGAGCTGGCACAGCACCGGCCAGGCAGATGGAGAAGGACGTGTTTCCACTAATCTGCCCCAATCTGGATTATTTTTCCAAATAAACCTCTGTTCCCAGCTGTTTTAAGCAAGTTCTTGGCACGCTGGGGACAGGTGGGGTTCTGGGGATGAGGGAGAAGCTGCCAGGGCTGGAGGTGATGGAGGGGATAACACCTGCAGCCTGTCCCTGTTCCACGAGGCTCCCATCACCGGCATGGAGAGGGGGACCAAACATCTGAGGTGGTTTTGGCAGCACATCACCCAAACCCTGGGGCTGGGATTATCCCAGGGGGCCTCAGGTCTTCGCTGGAGTTCCCTCCTATCAAAAGCCAGTGGAAAATAACTTCTGTTGAGGGCCTGGTGTCCCCCACCCCATCGCCCATCCAAAGCACAGCTGGGACCTTCTGCAGCTCCTGTCAGGATAAAACAGCCCAGAAAATGCCTCTGGTGCTGGCTGTGCAGGATGAGCCACATCAGCCACTTTTGGGGGGTTTGGGGAGCCAGGATCAGCCCAGGGCAGCTCAGTGTGGGTCCCTGATCCTGCGTAAGGACACACGGGCACAGACAAGCCCGCAGAGCTGCTCCAGCCTCCAGCACGTTCCCAACCCCTCGCCAACCTGACATTTACAAATCCCTATTTTTAGATGATCTTCACCACTTCTAATTGTTCAGGCTCCTCAGCCTCAGAGACGCTGCTCTGCATGGGCAGGGAGATGCCTCAGGAGCCTGTGAAGAGCCGAGCCCAAGGGACAGCCCACACGGACTAGGCTTGGCACATTGGTAATTAATTTAGTTACTAAATTAACATTTAAATTGACAAGACCTGAATGCGAAGCCAGGCACTGCTCCCTGCCAGCACCCATCAGCTTCCAGCGACCCTGGCTGCTCCCAGCTGCATGTCCTCAGGTCCTGGTGCCCTGCCAGCAGCACGCAGGAGCCCTGGAGGCTCCACGAGATGCTCTGCTCCCCCCAACTGCTCCCACCATCCCCGAGGAGGCTGGACCAGCCCAGTCACACTGTTCCTGAAAGAAGCATCTGTGTGCAGCAGGGACAAGGACAGCAGATGCTGGTCCTAGGGTCCCCCCTCTCCCTGCTGAAGTGCACCCCAACCCTGAACTCCCGGGGGTCCTGGCTGGCCCTTGACTGTCCCCCACAGTGAGGGGTACACACTGGCACGCCCGGGGCTCCGTCCCTCTGCATGGACTGGTGGGGACATCCAGTGCTGGATCCTGCAACCACAGCCCAGCGGGGACCTAGCCAGGTGCCATGTCCCCACTGCAGTCCCTGCCCCACTGTGCCCAGGGGGATCCTGCTGCTCCCCTCACCCCCTCCCCAAACAAAGCGGTCCCTCTTCCCATCCTTACGACAATTCCACACTGGGAAGGGGTTTGGTTGAGTCTGTACCTGGAAAGCACCATCTGTTGTACTGCGCTGCAGAGGATGGGCTGGAATTGGGAGGTAATTCTGGTGAGCTGGGAGGAGGAGAGGGGCTCAGGGAGAGCACCCATGGCAGATAAAACCACAGCTGGTACATTCCACGGGATGAAGCCTGAAGTCACCACTGAAAAGACACAGGAAGCTTCAAATATCCTCTCCCTCCCTGTGCCAGCTCCCTCCCATGCTGCTGCTGTTCCTGAAGCAGCTTCACCCCCACAGCTCCAGGTCCCGGGGACACCCTCCACAATCAGGGGAGGTCTCAATGCCATCAAGAGGATGAGGCTCTGAACAGCTTCTTGTTCCCAGGCCTTATCCAAGTGGCCCATGGAGATTTCCTCCAAGCCCAGCTCAGCTTTTGGGGCAGAAGTGTTTGGCTGAAGCAGATGGAAGAAACATGGATTGAGACTACGAAGGGAATATTTTATTACTTATAACACTTCATTCAGCTAAATCCACATAGCAGTACACAGAAACTCTTCAGAAAAGTGCAAATTCTCACTCTGTACTTGTTATATGCCCTAGTTTTACAGAACAGACATCAGGTAAACAGGAGTGCAGATCCAGAACTCCCCAAGATTCCAGGCAAGGAGAACGATGCAACTTGAGACACTTCAATCATCTTGTACAAAGCCACTCTCGAGCAAAGGGAATCAAGCTGGACTGCAACCACCCAGGTGTCACCATGCAAGGAGCCCCCTCTCTCTTAAGTTGGGGAGAGAAGAGGACAAAAAGGGGGAGGGAAGACAAAACAAAGTGATAACAGTATCAGTTTTAAAATTAGAGACCAGCCAGGTGCTTCCCGGAGCAGCACACACATCCCACCCTGCCCAGGTGACAGAAACCATCGCTCCTCTCCCAGCTGCTACCGTAGTGTCACACAAACACTCCTGTGAGGGAATGGGAGCTGGAATCCCTGATAACCTCAGGAGCCTGGCAGAGGGGACACATGAAGTGCTACCTGAGCACAGCTGAACCAGGGAGCAACTCCAGGGATGCCAACACGCGAGGAACCAACCACCAGAGCCTGGGAGCAGGCAAGGCAGGTAGGGGAGCCCCAGGCAGCACTGGGCAGCTCACCTGGACAGCTGGGCCACCACGGAGGGTCTGCCCTCTTCCTCTACCCTGGGGACAACACCAGTGTGTATCTCCCCTCCTCAGAAGGAAGGGCTGGGTACTTCAAATGAGGGAAATGAGCAGAGCTCCTCAGGCCAGATCCCAGTGCTCCCGCAGCCCAAGGGATCCCAGCTCCTTGGAGTCACATCCTGCTGGGAATGCGAGGGAAGCAGAGCTGGCTCAGCAGCCCAGCACGGAGTGGGGGCTATGCTGCTCCTCTGGGCCACAGCTGCAGCCCAGCTCTCCCTGTTACACACATTCCCTCCTTCTCTGCCACACCAGGGTTTACGATTCCCTCCCACCCTCAGAGGGGCAGGAGGAGAGACACGGACAGCACTTGGAACTATTTAATCCACACCCTGGCTGCTCTATCACAGCTACAGTAAGAACTCCAGCTACAAGCTCTGCCTCACAGACACTTAGCCTTGCCTGGCAAAGCCCTGAACTCGGAAAACTCCTGTCCCAGGCCCACAGAAATTAAATCTGTCACAGCCAAGGGACACACCCAAGCCCTCCAGGTTTTATCAAACACTAAACCCAACTCCCTGGCTGTGTGATTGCCGTTGTAGCCACTGTCCAACCTTTGAAAAGGAGTGTTTAACCTGGAAGCACCCCGGAAACAACATCCACGGCATCCTTTGATCTGTGATCTGCTTTCTAGTCAAGTTAGAAAAGCCTTTGTTCTTATCTGAGAAGTGGGAGAGGACAGCTGACAACTCAAGGAAGGTTGTGCACAAACCAAGTAAACTCTAACACAATGCATAACAAAGTTACTACAGGGCAAGGAAACGAGAATTCCAGTCCTTCACAATAACAGAAGTAAGGGATGAGAATCAGAGGGAGGAGATAAAGGAGTTCCACAAATGGAACAGTATAAATATATCAAACAGTTCCAATACAGTAGGAAAACAACAGTAGCAGCAGTTTCCAAACAGCAAATAGTTATTATACCCTGAAAGTACATTCAACACATTGTGCCTGCTGCTGTCATCCCAAAAGCACCACTACAGCTACAGCTCACTGGCAAACCTATCCAAGGGGAAAATCCCAGATGCACAACACCCCACAGCTGGGTTTTCTTCTTTAATTAAAGATACTTAGACTATGAACAGTTACCAGCTCCTAACAATGTTTATTTGAAAACATTTTCTCCATTTCTAGCACTTGCCTACTGACACAAAGCAGATCTCTGCTCTCTGTAGGAGCACAACTATCGCTCACAAGACACACCTGCTACAGAAACACACAGCTGGTCTCATCACACACAAGATGCTTTCTACAGTGTTTGTTCAAAATTATGTCCCAAGCCACTTGTTCTCCTCTCTACTACTTGGAGAACAAAATCCTCAACGCCTCAGGGTTTAATCTGCTGCCAGTGGAAGGAATGGCAAGAGCTCCTTCAAGTTCAGTGCAGAGGGGATCCAGATCTGCACCCTTTTTGGGAAAGCTGAAGGCAAAGCAGCAGCCAGAAATGCCTTCCCAGCCCTACCCAGCACAGACAACCACAAAAGCATCCTCTGAGTCTAACTGGTTTTACCTATTTTCCCCACCACGTCAGTCAAATGTACAATCAAGGTAAAAAAAAAAAGCTTTTGGCATTAGATACATTTCACTCGATGGCAGAACGATTTGGAGATACTTTCTCTTAAAATAAAAAAATAAATAAATAGCAGTGACAGGTCAGAATTTGTGCAACACAGACCTTCTCTAGTACATGTACATTCATAGACACTGAAATACTTCTCCATGGATATAGTGCAAAGCTGCTGGCAGCAGGAAACACCCACACCTCAGGGCTCTCTGAAGCCATGGAGAGGCAACACACACAAACCTACCCTGTGCCATCCTACGGCCTCCAGCTGCGGGGGCACAGCCAGAGGGAGGGTGAATTTGGAGAGGCAACAACAGCAGCAAAACAGCTTGAACTCCAGAGCACCTTGGGGCCTTCTGCCATCATTCCAACATAGATAAAACCCAGCACTGAATTGCTGCTACTTCTCTTTACTTCCTGTCAATAACAGCAGGGAGCTGTCCAGAACCAGCTCGCCTGTGCCAAAACACGGCTTTTACTTCCTGAAATCCTTCATATCCACAAGAGAACTTGGGTATTGGTTTGTTTGGGTGTTTTCTTTGGAAAATGTGATTAGCAGTCTCGCTTGCTACTTGAGCAAAGGGAGAAAATATATGAGAGAAGCTGTTAAAAATTTGCCCTTAAAGAATAATAGTATTTGCAAAGTGCTGTTCTAACAGAAATTACCTTACAGGACACAGAAAAAAAAAAATCACAATTTAGTAACTGTGTCAGTCTCTCATCTCCACTTTCTTCCTTGTTTGTTTGGGTTTTTTTTAAATACACAGACAATATAAATTCAGGCCAGCAAAAACCACGAAGTCACTGACTGGCATTTTCATTCAAAGCAACTGAATAGAGAAAACCTAGAAAGCTTAAGACCCTTCAGAGATGTGGGACAAAACAAAGCCTATGGTAGTCAGAACGAGCAATTTTACCAAGCAATGACCAAGTTCCTGCTCCTTTGGAAGCCTTGGAAAGGCACCAGGCAATTCTGACCCCAAGCTGCAGCTGTTGCCACTATTGTTTCACTGCCAATTATTTTAAGACACACACAGGAAAGCTACAACACACCAAGAACACCTTTACCAACAGAAGAATTCTTAAGTAGCTGAAAAATGTCAACAATTTGCCTAAACAAGAACTGCTGAGCTCTGCTTCCATGCTTTTGGAAGTGCAGACCTGTAGGGAAGGTCTCAGAGCTGCAAGGAAGAAGCAGCCTTAGTTGTCAGTTTGGAGTGATCACTCCTTTAAAACTTTAAAACCTTTTCATACACAAAAAAAATAGGTGTTTTAGGTATCTGAACTGAGTTTAAGACAAGATGTAGCAGCTACACTCAGCTGCCTCAAAGGTACTAGGGCAGTTCATTTGCATTGGTGTGAGTTAATTAAACTTTTGGTCACAAGGACTGAAAACTAACAATAAATTCCACCCTTCCCTCTGACCTCCTCTCCTTATCCCAACTTGGTGAAAAGCCTGACAAAAGAATGCTTCTTCTTTACAGAACAAGAATGCAGCTGTTTAAAACACACACACACAAAGATGAGACTGGTTCTGCTCCTGGGTCCTTTGTTCCACGTGGTGCCTCCTGTGAGCACCGGGCTCTACGCAGAGCGCCAGGTCAGCCCGTTCTTGTCAGGCTCCAGGAAATTCTCAATCAAAGCCTCTATCAGCTTCTGGAGCTCTTCTTCCAGCACACTTCTATCACTGCAGGAAAGAACAGGGCCGGGTCAGAGGCTGGGAAACATCCAAACATAAATAAATACACAGCAAGACCTGATGGAGATGGACTTGCTCTGTTGTGTTTCCTACCCTGCCAGGTGCAGAGACTCCAAGCTGCCTGCTTTAACAAGCTCCTTTTCAGCGGGGGTTATCCAACCCACAGAATGGTTTGGGTTGGAAGGGACTTCTAAAGGTGGTGTCCAGAGCCCCCTAGTGGCCCTTTTCTTCTTTAATTAAATTAACTTCAATTAACACTACAATAATCAGGTGATGAAGCCCTGCACAGGTTTCCCAGAACACCTGTGGCTGCCCCACCCCTGAAAATGTCCAAGGCCAGGCTGGAGCACCCTGGGGTAGTGGAAGGTGTCCCTGCCCATGGCAGGGGGGTGGAATGAGATGGTCTTTAAGGTCCCTTCCAACCCAAATTCCATGATTCTGTAATAAAAGAGGTTCCTGTGGTGTAAACACACCCTGGATTTTTCGCCCCGCCTTTTAAACTGGAAGAAGCTCAATCCAGGTGAACAACCTCTAGTTCCTATCCAGCAGCTCTGAGCACCACAGCAGATTCCCAAAGGCAATGGGACCCACCTGGCTGCAAACACTCACCAGCAGCAGCACAGCCTCAGGAGAGAAAGAAAAGCCTGGATGTGGCACTCACTGCCCTGGTCTGGCTGACAAGGTGAGGGTTGGTCACAGGTTGGACTCTGACCTCAGACAGCTTTTGTGGCCTAAATAATTCTGTGATTTTGTCACCTGATCAATTTTAACTCTAAGTAAATGGGGAATTGGGTTAGTTAAAGAAGCCTACTGTAGCAGATGCTGAGAATCCCATTCTTTGCCTCTCATTTCTCTGCTGAACGCCCTGCAGTGGGCAGCCAGGAGGGCTTGGGGCACTGACCTGTGCCCGGGCAGCGCACACATCTCGGCGTAGTACTTGATCTTGGGCTCGGTGCCACTCGTGCGCAGCGTGGCCACGCACCCGTTCTGGAAGGTGAACGTGATCATCTGGCTGCTCTTGCTCACTGGCAGCACCTGCAACACAACAGCAGCCCCTTACTGCCACGGGAGGCACGGCACAGGAGCTTCGGAGCTGCAGCAGCATCAGGCTCAGTGAGTCAATAAAGCCCATTGACTGTTAAATCAGAATAACCACCACATTTCCCGTTCAGGCAGTTCTCTCCCCAGTAAAGGATGTTTAGCTCCCTGATGGAACATTCTGCCCCCTCAGCTGACATATACATCTGCCTCTTTCCAGGTCTATTCCCCTTTCAGTTTCTGCAGACCCTCCTCTGCAAAAACACTTGGTAACTCACCGACTTCTTGTTCAGCTGGCTGCTGTCATAGCCCGTGGTGATGTCTCGGACGTGCAAGATGTTGTAAATCCCACAGCACTTGGGGTAAGACTGAGGGCCATCGAAGTTCCGCAGTCTCTCAAATATCCTCTTGATAGTGGGAGGATCATAGCACAGGAAATAGGACGTCTTGGATATGTGATATCCATACCTACAAGCAGATTCATGCTTTCAGCTGTAAGATTCAGAAGGTTTTGGCACATTGGGTATCTTAATTCTGACACAAACACAATCCTTGTTTTATTGCTGGGATTGTGTCCGTAGCCATTCCTTCCACCTCTGCTGTAACAGATCCCTTCTGGCACTGGGAAGCCATTCCCAGTGTCCTGTCCCAAATCCCTCCCCAGCCCTCCTGGAGCACTTTAGGTACAGCAGTATCTGCACCAGTGATGGGCTGTAATCCATCAAACCCCACGACACCTCACAAAGAGAAAACATCTGAGGGACACAAACATTTATTTATATACATTTATATTTAAATAACTATTCCTTAGATAATGCCCAGCTCCTAAATAGTGGAGTAGAACATTCTAATGAAAAACACCACTCACGTTTCATAAATGTCAACGAGTTTCCGTGCCAGGGTCAGGCTCTGGCCCTCCAGGTAAGTTGCCATTTCAGCAATGACCACAGCTGCACTCACTCCATCCTTATCCAGCACTGATGTGCCACACATGAAGCCTAGGCATAAAAAAGTGATTGTGGAAAAATAACCTGACATTATCACACTGATTTACTCAACTGAAGTTTTAACCTTTGGTCCTGTAAAGGGAAATTGGCCAGTACATGGAAGCTCCTTTATTGCTGCATATGCAGGAGAAATCTAATTAACTTGGGGGTTATAGGGCTGTAAAGACAAACAATACCAGAACCAGCAACACAGATACAATTTATTGTTATGGGGGCTGGCAAGTCAATTTGATGAGAGCAAAATAGCAATGCTGCTAACTACTAGGACAAAAAGTACTTTTTGTGTGTTTTATTCCAAAACTAAGATCAGTCCCTCCTATTCACACTCCCCCCTCAGTTCTCAACAGTTTAAAGGGATATCAGTACTCATACCAATAGACTCCTCAAATGCAAAGAGAACTTCTTTTCCATTATCTAGGAGATTTTTTACTCTGCTTCCAATCCATTTAAAACCAGGGAGTGTTTCCTAAAACATGGGGAAAAAACAAAACAAAAAAAAAGTGCTTAAAATACACATTTTCAATTTAGTTGCAATTCAAAGAAAAAAGTATAGCCACTGATCCCTTCACTTCAGACCAAAAAAAAAAAAAAAACCCAACCAAAGAGAGAATATAATTATGTATTCTGAATTTTAGGGTCAAGGGGAAGGCTGCTGCAGAGTCACAACACTAAAGCTTAAGGATGTTTTTCTGATTTTTATGAAGTGATTTCCTTCAATTTCAATCTAATTAACTGACAAGCAGAATAGGGACAGTAAAGAAGCATCAGACAAGTCACATCTTCATTTTGGATGATGAATCCAAGGCAGAGAGGCACTGGATAGCATTTTCCTAGTGGATACTCAACTAGGACACGAGTATCAAACCAAGGAAAAAGTGTGTCAGGGACTGTGGTGCTCTGAGATCACATCAGATCATCTGTGGTGCTCATCAGATGAGACAAAGTTATTCAGGAGGAAAAGCTACAGAAATATAAAAGCAACACTTTTAGGTGCTGGGAAGGGAGAGCACTGTTGTGGTTTGGGGGTTTTTTTTAATATAAATCATGCAAAAGCAGTCAAAAACTTAGAAACAGTGTTTCTTAGAGAGAAGGAAGTTAAAAAAAAAAAGGAGATATTTTAGAGAAGGCCAAGAGGTTCTGTAAATTCCTAGCTTCTCTTTTTCTTTCAGTCAAATATGTCCTTTTCCAATTAAAAAAAAAAAAATCAGTATGTAGAGAGAGAACCAAATCCACTACAAGGAACTGATGTTCACCCTGATAATGCTTATCTGGCCAGTCCCTCAAAACGGTTTTCAGAGTTGCTTTCACTTTTAAATCCCTCATTGTTTGGAAAAATATTTATTCCTACTGCACATGGATTTACGTAAGACATGGAGAAACAAGGCCTGGCCCTTTGTATGTTTGTGCTCTGATTTCAGGCACTTGCCTCTCTTCTGGCTAACATCCAACAGAAATCAGATTTAATTTGGATGCAGGAGCCACAATAACTGCCAGTCTGGGGGGCACCCCCAGGTTCTTTTCTAGCAAGTTCTTCACAAAGCTGCATTAAAGATCTGAACATGAGAGTTCCTCGGCCTGTCCCAGTCTGAAGTAAACCCAAATTTAAAACCCCCTGGCACCGGGCACCTGAGGGGCCATTGTGTTACCTCCAAGTGCTCATTACAAATCCATCAACACTTGCAGTGAACACAGCAGGCTGCACCAACTGCCCTGCTCTCACACAGAAGAATTCCTCTCTAGGGAGATAGCAGGAATACTTTACCTGTGGTTACCTGGAATTCAGGTGTTAATTCGTGTCCCTGTTACTGAGCTTTGCCCACGCTGATCTCCCAGTCTGAGAACACCAAGGAGATTGAAATCAGGCTTGTCTGGGTGACAGAAGAGTCTCTGCAAGTTGGAATCCCTCAAAACTTCCAGCCAAAAGCCTGGAAGTCCCCTGTCTGCTTTTCATTCCATGAGGTCACCAGCAGGGGTTCAGATGGAGAGGACAACACATAACCCACACTCACCTCGAAGTGAAACCCCTCTTTAAGTGCAATTGCCCTCAGAATCTTGGAGGAGACCGTGGTTGCCAGCATGTAAACATTCCTCACGTCTGCATCTTGGGAGCAGTTCTCCTTCCAGCAGGAAAACATCCACCAGCCAAACAAGGCTGCCAGCTCATTGCCCGTGAACACCTTCCAGCAGCCACTGTGGAGGAGAGGCAAGGTGAGGCTCTCCCAGCTTCCCCAGGAGCACCCCTCAGGAGAGAGGATTGCTGCAGTCACTGAACAATGGAGAGGCAAGGTGACGCTCTCCTGGCTTCCCCAGGAGCACCCCTCGGGGGACAGGATTGCTGCAGCCACTGAACACAGGGATGTGAGCACAGCACTGACACGCTGCTCTAGACAAAGCCACCGTACTGACAGGACTCCACACTTCTCACACCTCGAGGATTTACAAGGCCAGAGCGTTCTGCCAGCAAGGAAAGACACCCCCAGGGTCTCCTCACTGGCAGCTCTAACACAGCTCAGGCCTTTGATTACCCAGCAGCAGGAGAGCAGCATAGAATTGATCCATACAGAGCAGTCTACGCCATCTGTACATTGCAGTCAGGCAGTGCCTGCACAGCTTCTACTTACACAACCATCAGAACTGAGGCCTGTTAGTGGGAGAAAAATAACTTCTATTCAATATGAGCAAGCAGGGGAAAACAAAGGATTGAAATTAAAAATACCAAAAAAAAAAAAAACCAAACACAAAAAAAGGCCACCCCACCCAAAAAAGCCCACGACAACTGCCAAGGAACATTTGCCTGATATAAATGAGAACACAGTAAACAACAAGATTTTACTCTCTTAAGCAGCCACTCAGTTTTCAGCTGAGCTTTATTTGGCCGTTTACTATTACACCAGTAAGTATTTAATCTACTTTTTACTGAGTGAACTGATTTAAAATGCATTTGGAGCTAGACCAAAGGATAAAACTAGGAGGAAAAATATTCAAAGAGCTAAGGAAAAGAGTGGATTGAAGGCCTGTGCCTGGCAACCATTTAGGGACATTCTGTGACTCACTCTTTTCTGCAGAAAGACACAAAAAGGGTCCCATCACTTACTTTTCCTGCTGTTCTGCCACTGCCAGTCTGTCTGCATCTGGATCAGTGGCCACTACTACTCTTGCATCTTCCTTCTCTGCAAGTCTCAGTGACAACTCCTGGTGGGAGAAGAGGGAGGGGGCAAAAATCCCAAAAGGTAAGAGTAAATAAACCCACAGCCTTCCTACTCACATCTAACACACAGTGAAAGAAAAATCGCCCACAGACTGCCCACTGTATTAATGCAGCTGAAAGCAGTTTCTCCCTGTTCTCCTCCTCAATTTCTTTTTCCCCCACAGAAACCTGATGCAGAAGAAACAAAAATACCAGCACAGATTCTCCTTCTTCAGGATTTGGGCATTTGACAGTAGAGAAGTCTGGGTCTGGGTCTTTTTGCTCCGGTACTGGAATGGGGGGCTGAAATCCAAAGGCTTTGAAAGCCAACTGCACATAGTCATGTCCAACTCCATGGAAAGAGGTATGAACAAACTTCAAACTGGTCTGCATGTTCAGCTCCCTGAGGGAAAACAGAACTTCAGTAAGACTTCAGTTATTTAACAAGATCATTTTCCTGAGGGAAAGCAAAATAAACTGCAATTCCTCTGTGTACTATTTTGCTGATTTCTGCATTAATTTCAAAGGAATGAGTGAAAGTGCTTATTTTGCACTAGAAATTGCTAGGTTAAAGCTTCTTCTCCTGGAAAATGAAATATTTACCTTCTGCTGAAACAGATCAAAGTCTCCCAAGAATAAACTGTTGACTTCTACAACAAACTCGAGCTCTCCGACCACCTAAAGATATTATTCTGGCTCCACTTCACATCATTCATCACCCTCCTTTTATTCTCATTTTCTGCCCCACCTAACCCTTAGGCTGAATCTTCTCACCTCTATTTTATGCACGTGCACCTCACTTTCACTCTGAATTTCTGCATTTTATTCAGAACTCTTGGAGCATATTCACTTGCATTAAATGGTTTCCACTGGGGTGTTTCACTGTAGCTTAATTCCCAGAGGCAGCTGCTTTACTCTCAACCAAATGGTTTAACCCTAAGGATGGTGACCCCTGAATTTAATGACACATCAGAGAACACAGTGAAGTCTGTCTGCAGTCAGTTTTTCCACATGCAACCCACAGCTTACTTAAAAACATAACTTAGGTACCTTTTGCTTTATACCATACCTATGATAGCAGATCTTTGTCAGATCCTCCATGTAGCTGTCACAAATTTTCTTGAGAGGATCCTGTCTGAGGGGACTGGTGTCAACCAGATTTTCATTCCAAGAGCCATTCCATGGTTCAACACACTCCTCTATACATTTTATAATTTCCTTATCATGAGGAGAGGTGATCTGTGCTCCATTTTCCCAATAAACCTGGGGTAAGTTGAAGGAAAACAAGACACAGTTTATTTACAAAGATTATTAACCTGATAAATTCTTTTAGCTATAGGATTCCACCTACTTTCTGCTTAGGTCACACAGAGAAGTCAGTATCTGACTGGCTGGATTCTCAAGACATTTGGAATCATTCAGAATGAGCCTCTGAGTTCATGACTGCAGTTGTGATAAATGGAGCTTACACAGCAACACAACCTGCTTTCATAAAAGCTGGTATTTAACTATTACAGCTGAAACATCAGGATGTGAGAAAGCAAAACCAGGCACTTTGATCTGGGAGTGCTGTGCAAACTGCAACAGCAGAAAAATATCACCTTCTCCAAGGCTGGCATTCCTTTGGAGAAAGGAGCATGGCTTGGGTTTGAACCCAAAGCAAAACAGATAAGCAGTGTGCCAAGGTCCCTGTTTTTCCACAGCTGAGCAACTGTAATCTCTCAGCTGGAAACACTATCTAGAGTGGAAACACCGTATCTAACCCTCAACTACAAAAAAAGTCTTTGTTAAAGAATTATTTAGAAGCCAGTTTTCCCACAGTCTGTTGCCAGTAGCACGCCTGAGCTCACAGTGCAGACTCTGCTCAGATAATTTCTGCCTCTGTTTTCTTGTCAGTATCCTCTGTGTTTGTCACCTTCAGTTAAAATTGTCCAAAAGCTTCAGAAGCCGCAGAAATTCACACAGGAAATTGTGAAACAGCTCTTGGGAAAGACTAGGAAACAAACCAGTATCCTGGCAAAAGTGAACTGCTGTGTATCAGAAGACACAAACATAACACTGCTTCTTGACAAATGAAGCACCTGGGAAATTCATGTGCTTTCTTTCCTAACTCATTGTTCCAGCTAAGCAGAAGCAAAGGCTGGTGAAGAACTTTATACAAGTTGTTCCAGGGATGACAAGAGCAGTTCAATCACCCCCAAGAGCTCTCTCTGTGCACAGCAGGACTGCCTTTCCTCACACTGCCATCACTCACTGACCTGCCACAGGGCTTCTACAGTGCTCAGCTCAGTTAAAGCTGAGAGTTTAGTTCAGGTTCTTATAAAGTTGAGGAAGGAAATATCCAGTTAAAACATTGCATTTGCTATTGTGGAGGGTTTTATCGTCCCAAGCTTTCAAAGTGAAGCCACTCACTCCTCTTTAATGCCCAGAAAACAAGGGAACAACACACTGCTACCGAGTTATTAATCCACTCGGAAATCATTCCCACCTTCAGCACAGTCCCCAACCGTGTGCACTAATTCACCTCAGTTCTGGCTTCGTTTTAAACTGATTTTTAAGCCTAAGAAGTGAACACACAAATTGCTGGAGCATTTCTTCAGCTGCTGATTAGACTTTATGGAGTGTCACTACAGATTCATGCTCAAGATACACAAACTGTGCGGTCTTACGTTCTCACCACAGAAGAGTGTGTCAGGTTATAGAAGCATGAATTACTTTAAATAACTTATCCTTCTGATGGACACACACAGAAGAAGCTTTTTCACCATGAGGGTGCTGAGGCCCTGGCACAGGGTGCCCAGAGAAGCTGTGGCTGCCCCTGGACCCCTGGAAGTGTCCAAGGCCAGGCTGGACAGAGCTTGGAGCAACCTGGGATTGTGGAAGGTGTCCCTGCCCATGGTAGGAGGTTGGACTAGATGAGCTTTAAGGTATTTTCCAACCCAAGCCACTGTGTGGTCCCATGAGAGGCCAAGTGCACCCAGGGAATACAGGAGAGCAGCTGGAAAGGCCGTGACAGCTGTGAGCGAGCCCTTACCTTGTAGCCATTGTCCTCCTTGCGGTTGTGGGACGCCGTGATCATCACCCCAGCCACAGCTCCCAGCTGCTGCACGGCGTAGGGCTGCAAAGGAACCCCAGACAGCATTACCCCAGCCTTCTGCCACTGAACACTGTATCAGCAGGACAGTTTTGCAATAGGACCCTACAGAAATGGCTTTTAACACTGCACCAGTTTATCTGAAAACTACCAACATGAACACTCTGCACTGTCTCCTGCAGCCAGTAGTAGCACTTGGTTCTAATTGTTCTCATTAATTACAGAAATGCAATTGTTAACTGGCCAGCTAAAGAAAGCCTATACTCAGATTGCAGGAGCACTTGGGAGCAGGCTGAGACAGAACAAAGGAAATCACAAAAAGGCTTGTTGAAAAACAAGTTATAGGTACTCCAGGCATTTTAGTCCTCCCCTCAAATCAAGATCCACAGAATACACAGCACACTGGAAGAGCTTATGGAATACAATGAAGGATTTAAAACCATGCAAGGAAAAGCTGCTGTGACTAGAAGAGTCTGTTTTTGAGATATTAAAAGCAGAGGCACTGAGGAATTCAGCCATGACATCCTTGTTACAGCCTCGTTGAAGAGCCAAGTGCACCAAGCAGCCTCTACTTTTCTGTTAAATAACCATTTAAGAAAATTGCTGGTTCTCTTTTTCAGTAAAGTCAAATACTCCCTTAACTGTGTGGTGCAACAATACAGAGGAGAAGGTGACTCACCACAAAGGGGGTAGGGACATAGGTGGAGAAGAAGTACACAAGGACATCTTTTGCCAGCAGGACTGCTGCAGTGAGCTTCGCAAGCCTACCAATAGGAAAAAGAAAATATTCAGTCACTCCAACTTCCCCAGGGCAGCCCAGCAGCCAGTTGGAATTCCTGTCACCTTCAGGCACTTGTTTCTTAAAGCACTCTAGTGCATTTTGGCTTATGCTCAGAGGGCTATCCTACAAACATCGGGTAACAGTTCTCAGGCTGTACAATCTGAGCTGCTGCCTGGACAGGGCAAGGCCCAGCCATCCCTCACCCAAACAAAGCAGATATCCCACACAAAGATACAGAACCTGCTGGCAGAACACTCATCCTCTGCTCAAGGACAGGACCAACTTCCCAGAAAGTTCAAAGTACCAGATGTCTGCAACAGCAGGCTCAGAAAAGGATTTAGTATCCCACACAAAGCTCAGCCCTGTCCAGCAGCTTCAGCCAATGTCCAGGAAGCAGATCTATTCCTAAAATACATTCCTACAAAGCAGCACCTCTTTTTCCAGAACGTTTAGAAACAGGAACAGTGCCCACAGTTCTAAATGTCAGTTTTATAATAAACTTGCCCTTTCAAGCAACAGGGAAGGTCATTCTCTTCCGGGTAACTGATATGAAACTTCATTTGCACTCAGGTACCCACAGCTCAGGAGGTAATGGGAAGTCTCAGAGTCAAAACAGATGAGAGACTAAATGGTGTAAGCTCACCTTGCTCCCTTGTTCTCACAGACAAGCATTAATCCTGACTTCCTTCTCTCCCATCACCAGCAGTCCAAGTGTCACTGACTCTGAATTTCACTACAGCACCTGTCAAATGTCACCTGAAACCACCTGGAAGAGTTTGAGAGCTCAGCTTGGAGGTGAAGCTACTAAAATTCAGCTTACACCAGCTTAACTACAGGACACAGCTGGATGATCTGCCATCCCCGGCTGCCCACGCAGTGCTAGAAAAGCACACTGCTCCCACTGGAAACACTCTTCTGGGAGAGTTCAGTTTGATTTTAGCACTGCTGTGAGGGTGCATTATCCCAGGGGACAGGAGAAACACGTGGTTGAGAACTGAGGTGCTTCTTCCACACGTGAAACAACTGTGTTAGCACCGAGTCTGAATTCCAAGCTTCGTGTGCCTAAAAAGGAACATCCCTCTCACACGTCCCCATTTCCAGGCTGTGCCTAACCCACACGGTCTGGGTTTGCAAACACCTTGCAAACACAGTGTCTCAGGGGAGTTTAAACCCCTCATGCCAAAGCCTGGGGGATAATGGGCCACACACATCCCAAGGCCCAGGGGAAAGGAGAAACTCCTAGAAGACAGTCACTGCATTCTGTGCTCTATTACACCAGGGACTTCTTCATCCCTAAAACATTAAATACCACACAAGTTTTAAAAAAAGGACTGTGTTAGTTGCAACAATAACTACAACAATTAACTTCTCATTACCTAAATACTAATTAGCTACTGGCTTGGCTTTTTTGCAAGGCATGCCATTACCACATGTGTTTTGCTCCCTGAATGACAAGGGATTAAGATTCCTTAGAGAATTCAGGAAGCAGTTTTCTGCCTTTTCCTTGCAAAGAGCACACAGTTTGCCACTGCTGGAAGTCTACATTTTAAGCATTCCAAGTAAAATCCCCTCAAAGTGAAAACACACTGGTTACAGCAGGCTGCAGGTGGAATTCTTCTCCCCCAAGCAAGCTTAAATCAGGTGTGAAATACCAGAGAGTGACAGCATTAGAAGTGCATTAATATTTAGGGATTTCCAGCTGGATGTTAATAGTCTGAATTTACCTTCATATTCAAATTTGTCTCCAGGCGTATCAAGCCTAGCGTTCTTGTGCATTTAATCTGTAAATTCTCTGGTGGAATAAGCAGCCTTACACTCCTCATTTGCTGGCAAACTGGTACCACAAAGGATTTAGTACCAGCCTTTCTTCATTACTATTTAAATGGACTAAGGGAGAGGAAAGAGTGTGCCAAGTTCATCACTAACAAACAGAAAAAGTGCTGATAGGACAGAACACATTTATAGCCACAATTTCATTTCTAATCTTGCAAATGTAATCAATACTCATACTTCTTACTGCTGCAGTTGCTGGTGACCTGACCTCGTGTGTCATATCCAACAACAAAGCCTCTCTGCTTAAAGTCTGAAAAGTTCCTCTCAAGATACTTGTAGATCCCCTGGAAAATAAAAAAAAGGAAAAAAAAGAATTAGCTGCAGTGCAGCACACACAGACATTAAAGGTGATCTTCCACAAAGGATGGATAATGTCAGTAGGCAAAAAACAGCTCAAACACACCAATAATGATATTCACTAAAGCAGCAGTGGTTTTCCCCAGTGTTCACTGAAAGAAAGCAAGTAACCAGAGAAACAGTTGTGGGAAATAAAAGTGAGTGGGACAACAATAAACCCTCAGCAGCAAACACTCATTTTCCATCCACACTGTGCTTGCATTTATTCACATCATCTTCTTGAAGACTGAATTGAGAAAAATCCTATTTTGAAAGTCCATCCACTCAGGCAATACGAGATGTGCCAGCCTAGTCTTTATCTCTCTGCCCACAGTACAAGCCAGACATTTTCAACATTGTTTCCAAAGTGTTAGTCCTAAATTTGCCTTAAAATCAGGGAATGGCTTGGGTGGCAAGATCAGCTTTTACTCCAGTTTCACCTCCCCTGCAGCCTTCACATCCATTCATTTCCCAGCCAGAATCTCTCTGGAGATCCATCACGGAACCGGCCCATGATGGATCAGCAGTTTTAGATAAAAAGGTGGAAGCACTATTGTTAATGGAAGTTTCCAGAGGCTGCAGCTCCCCACAACCAGACAACGCAGCACAGTGAACTTCACAGAGCCACGCTGATCCTGTAAATGCTGCCTCTCACAGAGGCACAAGTTGGGAGTGGGGGTGTTTTGTACCAGAATTAAACTGATTTTCCCCCGCCACCAGTATTTAGTGCAATTCTTCAGGATGTTTTTATCTGGATCTGACCGGGTATCTGGAAAACCAGCCTGACTCCTACCCTGGAATTCAGCCAGGATCAATTATTTTAAATGGCTTTGGCCCTTTAGAATCACACAGAATTGTCAAATTGGGAAAGGCCTCTGAGATCAAGTCCAAGCAGGCACTCCAAGGATGTACTCCAAAGTGTGACCTAGTGGATACTGGCAGCTCTTTGGGGAACCCTCTCAGCTGCAGATGTGAAGAGATTTACAGAGAGGGAGGAAAACAATCTTTAAATGGCAGGATCACCTGCTGGAGTCACCTTCACACCGAACCCAAAACATACAAAATGTTCACCCTGCCCTGACAACCTGCCAAGAGTTTTCATTCACAGCTGCAAGGAGAGAAGAGAGACAAATGGGAAAAACTCATTCAAGTTGACTTTAATAACATCTAAAGACATGAACAGCAGATTTCTTATAACAGATCCCTTATTTAGGCTAAGATTTTGTATGAAGAAAAACAGGAATGTCTTCACTTTCTGCCATGGAGCAGTTTGCTTAAAATTAATCCCTTAAGCTCAGCCACAGACCCCACAGCTGAAGTTAACTCAGCCCTGCTGGACTTGCTTGCTATGCAAGCATCTTTATGAAAGCTGCAGGAAATAAAAGTAACCCAATAAATGTCAGTGACAGGAAGTGAATGCAGAGCCTCTCCACTGTCTGAACCCTCTACCTGGGCTCACACCAATCTTTTTCCAGGTGCCCCAAAGGCAGTTAGGAATTCCAGCACCTCCAGGGTTAAGTCCTCTCTTGAAAAAGTTTCTTAATTTAAATAACTTCTATTTCCCTTTAACAAGACTCAGGTTTTGGTAATGTCCCTAACTGCTACTGCTGTTAAATTTCTACCACTTCTAAACAAGGCCCAGGTGCATCTTGTGGTGCTAATTAATGGCTCATTAGCACGTGTCAGCACACAACTGCAAAACCCCCTCAGATCTAAGCCAAAATTCTCCTCAGGTGACTGAAGTTCCACAATTACCTCTCCCACTGCACGGTACAGGTGATTTCCTGATGCAGAATCCATGGAACAGAACAAGTCTACAGCATGTCCAGGCCCTTATGCTCAAGCTCAAAAGAGAAGGGAGGGAAAAGTGATGGTATCAAGAGTAAGGTGGAAAGATTTTTGTATGATCCAGAGAGGTAGGAACAGCTTTATGAAGCCCAGCATTTACATTTTTCAACTATTACCTTTAGCTTTGCTTTTTAAGCAGCAGGAAGCTCCTTAATGCAAAAGTGGCTGGTTTAGTCACTGTGGAGATCAGTGACAGGTTCCTTACCCACTAATCAAAGCACCTGGACATGCATCAAAGCAGGACAAAAGCCAGGGAATCAGGGCTTTACATGGCATTTACATACCTGCAATTTTCAGCGGAGTCCAAAGCAACTGCTGAATATTCTGTGGCTTCCTGGATCTGACTTTTCATAACATCAATATAATCAGATCAAATGAAGGACACAGAACACACGTGCAACTTCACTACAGCTTATTTTAATTGAAGGAAGTGTTAATTACACTCAAGTCTGCTATTTGACTGGCCATTTATTCCTGTCCCAGGTAAGGTCAATTCCAGAGAGCCATGCTCAGACCAGGTTCAGCAGAACTGTTCCTGCCCTCAGCTTCTGAAACAGTGCTCAAACAAAGATGAAATCTGCTGCAGTTTACTTCAGAAACAAGTTTAATCCAACACCCAGAGGCTGCTTTTCCCAGCTTGATACACAGCTTTAATAAACAACTAAAAATAGCAGCTGTGAGGAGGGAGCAGACATGCACACCCCCAGTTTGTTATTCTCAAAAACCAGTAATGCCCATGAAACTGAGCTTGCCAACACATTCCCTGCCGAGCAAAAGAGAAGCTTTCCCTTTCTGCCAGGAATGTGGCTGAGCCAGCAGACCCACACTCGGTCACACTCCGCCAGCCTGAGGCACAAAGGGAGCAGGCAACGCTCGGAGCGCCAGCACCTCCAAACACAACAGCAGGGAAATGACTCCCAGAAACCTCCTCTGCTTCCAAGAAAAGGAGGCTTGTTCGGAGCAGCTTGGCTGCTTTGAACCACTCCACCACTGGCAACAAAATACTGACTTTTAAACTGCTCTTCTCTCAATCTCCTTAGTCTGCTCCCACTGCATCCACAGAGTCCACCTGGACCTGTTCATGCCATTACAGCATTCCTGGCAGGGGAGGTTGGCACACCCGGGTCAGGAAGGGCAGAATTGCAGGAAGCATCATTCTAAGATGTGTCCAGTTTACAGGTCAGACACCTAAAGAAAGCTTTTTGTTAGACCCAGGAAGATCCTGAAAAGAAAAACTGTCAGAGAGAAGGCTGGGTTTCAAACTAACACTTCAACACAAACACTCTGTAAACACTACTGGAATTTGGCTTCCCCACAAGAGTTTGGGCTCCAGTTGTACAACTCAGACAATGTCAAACAGCTTAGGAGAGTCCCAACTGTTCCAAGTCTTAAGCACATCCCTCCATCCTAGGCCAACAGAAGGCATTATTTCAGTCGCATCTCCTGAAGGAGGTCAGAGCATCAGCCTGCAGAGAGAAACCAGCTAAAAAGTGCAGAATATTAAGTGAGAGACTTTACCACCCCTTTGTAAACCATGCAATAAAACACCTTTGATCGTATGGCTGAAGGTCCATTTCTACAAAAAGTACCTGTCAAAGCAGATAAGATTCAGTAGTTTTGTCACAACAAACATTTTACTTATTTTCTAAGTAAAAGGGTTCCAAATATATCAGCTCATTCTATTTTCAATAATCAAGGTGGGAACAGAAACTGTTTAACTATACGTAATATACTCAGTCCATATATGTTCACAACTTGTGCTAAAAATGAAAGAAAAGGTTTGGTTGGTTGGGGCTTTCCTTTTGTGGTTTGGAGCATTTGTTGTTTTGTTTCTGACAAATACTACAAGTTCTTACGGCAGCTCAGGATTTCCAGCTCCAGGGCTGTGTAACAGACTAACCACTGGCCAAATTCCAGCCCAGCCAAACCTCTCCAAGCCACTTCATTTCCTCTGAGCACTGAACCCTTCATGCTCCCACCCAGCTTCTGAGTGGCTGCTGCGAGCCAGCTCCGGGATATCAGCAGGACGCTGATCCCACACACTCCCTGGTCCCAGCTCTGGGATTTCAGCAGGACACTGATCCCACACGCTCCCCGCGGGGCAGAGCCTCTCCCACGGCTGTGCCCAGCTCACCTGAGTGGACTGGATGACCGTGAGGTCGTTGATGTAGCAGAAGCCTGCCCCCATGGCCGAGCGCAGCCCGGCCGTGCCGAAGGTCAGCCGGCAGCACAGGCGGTCCCGCAGCTCCTTGTGCTTCCCGTTCTGCAGCAAGCTCTCGATCTGCTCCTTGGTCTTCTGGTTCTGCAAAACAAGATTAAGCTCTTCGTTTAGTGCTTGAAATCTGGAGCTGAACTGTACATGCTTATCCGTTTTAAGTTATTCCCAGAGCAAATTCCTCCTAGCCTATAAAATGCCTGTGCACCAGCCTCCACTGTAACTCATTTCTATCACATTCTTCCCACATCACCCTCATTAACAAAAGAGCTCTTGCCGCCACTGATATGCTGATGTGTTTGCCTGGTCATTAGGACACCTTCCAGCTCCTCTGTGTGAGGAGCACAGACTTTGGAACAGGTTTTTCCAAGGCAAGTAACACAATTCAATTCCTGAACTGTGCCGCTGGAAGACAGACAAAAATCTAAACTTGAAAGCAGCGTTTCCTTCCTCCCCACCCACAGGAAATAGGCACAGTAAAATCGTGGAACTCACAGGGTGATTGGGGTTGGAAGGGACCCTGAAGATCATCCCATCCCACCCCTGCCATGGGCAGAGACACCTTGCACAGGAGCAGGTTGCTCCAAGCCCCCTCCAGCAGTGGGCAGGGTGCTTTGCAGCAGGCTGGATCCTGATCCAGAGTGATCCCTCTGTTCAGTCAGGATTTTCCTGAATCAGCACCACCATCACAGCTAAGAACTTGCAAGTGCACAAACTGCACATTGCACACCTCCACTATTTGCTCCTCATAGCTATCCAACTAATACTGAATTAACCTGGCCACCAAGACACTCAGCCTGGCTGCTGACACCCAGTTTGGACAAGGCACCTCCCAGATCCTACAAACACAGCAGAGAAGGAGGAAGAGGCAGTGGTTACACAGCTGGAAAAAACAATGACTGCACAGCTGTGGTGGCACAAGTGCTTCTCTCAAGTGGCCTTGCTCGAAGCAGAGTCACAAGGAAGGGTTAAAAAAGGCAGAAGGAATCTGCAGGGCAGGGGTGAAGCACCCCTGACATTTAAAATAGAGGTCAGCCAGCTCCAGCAGCACTGGGAAACATGCTCCACACAGACGGGGCAGTTCTTCAGGAGGATTGGAAAAATGCTGGGAAAAGCACAAAGATATGAGCTGTGCACATTCACTGGGAGAAAAAATAATCAGTGAAACTCATTGAAGAATCTGAAATTATTTCTGCAGCTTGATAACAGACCCTGAACACTAGACATGGGAATTTAAAATAACTTTTTATTTCTGTGTGCTCTAAAATAAAAGGCAAGCCATTATTGTCCAGGCTCCTGGATGGCCTGGCAGCCACAGCAAGACATCACTCACTACACAGCTAAACACAGGCCTAAAAAGAAACCAAAACAATGGGGCACAACAAATATTAAACTGCAAAAGTGAAGGTTTCTCTTTCGGCCAACCAGAAAACAGATGACTAATGTGCAAAGAGTCTAAGGGAAGAGTATTGAAAACCTCATTTCACACTATCATAGTGCATGGGTTTGCTTTAAAATAAGGTTATTAAATTACACAGCATCCGTGATAGCTTTTCAGGACACACTGCATTGCTTCCCTGCAAAAATAGAATAGAAATTGCACATTCCATAGTTTATGGGGCTTTGCAAAACTGAGGCAAGACTGAAGCAATAGCACAAACATTTATTTTACAAATAGATTAACAAGCATTTTTCACTGAAGCTACTTAATTCATTTCCTAAGGAATAAAAATGAGTTGGCCAAAACAGCACCCAAATAACATTTCAATTTGCTCAGGTCACACTCAGTTAAGCTGAAGCTGCAGAAAATAAAGGAGGAGAAAAAAGTTACAAGTGAAAATCTCCAAGCTTTCTACAGATGACCTGAAACCCCTGGGCCAACAGAAAGAGGGAATTCTACAGGAGTGGGTATAAATTCAGAAGTGCTGATGATCCATCTCACACTGTGGGTTCTATTGCTATTGAATGTATAAGCCTGACCTCCAGACAGCCCTTATCCCAGCCTGGCACCATCCTTCCTGCTTCCCAAGCTTTCCAGCTTGCCCTTATCCCAGCCTGGCACCATCCTTCCTGCTTCCCAAGCTTTCCAGCTTGCCCTCTCCCTCCAAGCTGCAGCTTCACACCCCATGGCCCAGCTCACTTCTTGCAACACACAGCTTGGTCTGAGCACCATCTGCCACCCCGGCCTGGGAACTCCAGAACAGCTTCCACTGCTGGCACTTAACCCCATTGCAAATCCTGAAAAAACCAGGGGGTTTTGCTGGTTTGCTTTGCAGTTATCAAATCAAGTCATACATCTGAAGGTCTCAGGGGCTTTTGTGATGGTTCATCTTTCCAAAAAAGAAAAGTTCCTTAGAGGTTTCAGACTACAGTGTTTGACTGATTTTTAATATCCTTAAAAAATTCTGATACAGAACTGCCTAAAGCTTCCTGTCTTCAGCAGAGATAAACTAGGCTGTTTGATACAAAAATAGTCAGTCCTTAAAAAAGCAATGCTTTAAGACATCCCTGCATCTTGATAGATCTAACAAAGCAATTCAAATTCTCATGAGTGAAGAGCTCAGAGACTGTAGTGTTTCATCTGAAGTCAAGCAGTACGTGGATAATGATGAGATGAAAACAGCATTTATTTCAATGCCCAAACATGCCAAATCTCTGCACTGCTGACCAACCAGCCTTCCTGGGATCATGGAATGCTTTGGGTTGGCAGGGAGCTCAAAGCTGAGCAGGGAATATCCCAGCACCTCGCATGACATCCGGCAGAAGCAGCACCAACTCTTCCCAAACATGGAAGAGAGACCCTCCAAACAAAGCCCCACACTGTTACTGATTTTCCAGGGGTTATTTACTGGTGGAAAACACCTCACATTTGGTTATGGAACATCCACTGACTCCAAACTCTATTGTTATTTGATGAATGTCTGCTGGACACAAATATTTATATTACCCTTCCTCTAACCTTCTTAACAACAGCAGGAACTTTGAACCAAAAAATTCTATCACTTTCTTTATATTTTTCCTTTGCAAAAAAAAAAAAAAAACCCAACAAAACACAACCACACCTTCACACCATACCACTTTTGAACCGACATTTCTATAGAAAACTCCATACATTTGTTTATTTGATCACCCTCCTAAAACACTAGGAATACTTCAACTTCATGATATACGTATACATAAAAATATAAATAAATATATGATACCTCTCTAACAGACATATACACATATAATAAGTCTATGACACCTCTCTAATGTAAGTGTGCATATAATAAATCTGATACCTAATATAAATGTGTACATAATAAACCTATGATATCTAATATAAATGTGCATATAATAAATGATACCGACCCAATATGTATAATGATACGCACCTGATACAGCTCCATGTTCTCTATGGTGTCCATACCACACATCTGTAAGTGTTTAGCACACACAGCACAGCCTGTAAAGGCCAGAGGAAGGCCAACGCCACAATCAAGAGGCAACATCCACCCTGTCCCCAGCTCCGGCTGGCAAAGGGTCCTGCCCACAGCCAGCTGCACAAGGAGCTGGCAGATAAGGTGACAGTGGCCCTGGGGGAGGCTCGTGCTACCTGAACACACCCTGCTGGGGCAGAAAAGGGACAGGAGGACAGGGCTCTGGCTAGTGTTTGGGCTAGGGACGGGTGAGCTGGCACTGCCACGGGGAATCCCTGCTCCTCCCTGCATGTCCCTGCTGGTCCAGTCCCCTGGCCTGGATTGCCCCTGAGTAGCAGCTCTGCCCTCACCTAATTCCCCATCCTGCAGCACCCACCAACACCTGTGAGTGCCCTCAGGAACCTTAACCTGCCATTTCAAGATGTAAACTTGTGAGGCACCCCTAATTTCTCAGCAGCTTTGAGGCTTGCCATGGATACATGGGAAGTGGAGAGAAGCAGAGGCCAGGCAATGCCTTCCCAGCCCATCTCATCTCAAGCAGACTGTCCCCAGTACACCCAGACAGGGCTCTCACCCTCAGAGCAGGGCTTGGCACTACTGCCAAGCTGGGAGGAGAGAGAATGAGACTGTCAGAACCTTCCCTTCAGTGCTTCACATTCCCTGTCACAAAGAAATGGAAATCAGAAACATTTGGGACAGAGACAGACAGGCTGCTGCGTGGGTGACAGACTGAACATCGTTCTGTGCTCACATAAACACCAGGAATAAAAAGTCCTGTAATTTTTCCTCTAAAATTATTACACTATAACAACTATTTATAAGAAGCCACTGCCAGAATCAGAAGTCTGGGGTCACAACCTGCAAGAGACCCTGCAATACCTTTCAGAAAAGCTTGAAGTTTTATGAAACAAAAAAGATATACATTCTCTGCCAAATTTTCAGTTTTCCATGTACTGCACAGTTGCCTGCTGAGGCACAATCACACTTTTTTGTGGCTCATCGAGACGCAACATTTGGATCAAGCCGAGAATTAAAGACAAGGGCATTAACTGAGTATTTCTTAAGGTTCTTTCACACCCAATCATGTTAATCACGTGTACTTACCACCAGAGTTAGGTTTCAAAGCTAATACCCTGTCAAAATAACTGGCAATTTACTACTCTCACGGCAATGTTCTTTTTGTTTTGCACACTCTTTGCATGTGTAGCTGGAAGAAGGGAGAAAAGTCTCAAGTAGCCTTGAGCTTCACTGAATTTTTCTGTGGCCTTCATTTACACCATATTGTTCTTAAAAATTCACTTAAAAGTCTTAATAAGCAAAAATATTGCAAGTCAAATGACTGGAGCAAGCTACTGGTCTCAAACTATCAAGTCCATTTCCTCTTGAAAAGCACCTCAAAAGCCACAAAAATTAGAAGAACACCGAGAGACACTCCAAAAGCACCCCAACACCAGCCAAACCACCTTATCAGTAAGGAACAACTCTCCACGCTACAGCTGAGACAATGATACCGAGCCCATGAATTAGTAAAATCAAGTGAGAATGCAGTGAATGGGGCCTGCAAAAACAGCTCCTGGATAATTAATTCCAGCTTTCCCCCCTGCCACGTGAAGCTGAGAGAGCCTTTAAGTGCCAAAGCTTCCCCCAGGTACCCCCAGCCAGGAGCAGCATGTGTACAAAGGCTGCTCTGAGCAGCTTGCCACACAAGCCAGACTCCTTCAGGAGACGTGAGGCAAATGTGGGAGTACAACAGGAAAACTGGGAAGTGGATGAAAGGGAATTAAAGGGAGAAAGTGGAGAACAATGACTAATTGTTCACATACTTTACCAACGAGGATCGAACAAAGGGCGCTGCCCTGTGCCTCCAAGCCTGGCTCAAACCCCAAAGCAGCAGCTCAGGGGAGAGAATGGGAAGGGGGGAATGCCAGGAGCATTAATGAGGATGCAGGATGCTGGTGAGAAGGGGAGGAAGGCAGGATGCTCATCCCACAGCCAGGTTTCCTCCACCCACCCAGGGTTTTAGGCGAGGTGAGCACGAACACCCAAACCACAAAGGACCGAGAGCACAACTGCGGTAATTAATTACAGCAAGCAATTTTCAATTAAGTTAGAGCACAAAAGTCTCCCACAGCTGGGAATGGAGTGCATAGATTTAGCTTTGATCAGAGGCAACAAAAATCCCTGCAGCTCAGGAAGCTGGGGGTGGGAAGGGGAGGGTCAAGTTTGATAAGCAGCAAAGGCCCCATTTCCTCAGTTTGTGGTGAAATATGAGGGCATTGGCCCAACAATCCCTGCTCAAGCCATATTTCCTTGTTTCTCCTTGCCTTCCCCTCCCACAATACCTTCACCTGGTTTGTTAACACCTCTCCTGAATGGCCCCAGCCCCAGCAAGCAGCCCCCAGTCCTCCTCCTCCTCCAGGTGATTTTGAGTAGTCAAATATCCCAGGAGCTCTCTTGGAAACCTCCCCAAGTAGTTCTGAATTCTCCAAGTTCAGGCAGCTTTATAGGAAAGGTCGTGTTTGTCACCTAGGGAAGCAAGGGCAAACAGGCACACTCACACTGACCCTGCACTTTGTATTTTATTGGTTAATTACAGCCCTAGAAGCAGCTCTAGAAATGGAGATATTGCACTGTTGCCAGTTTTAATCTGAGTATTTTTCCCCTGGTGGAAGTTCTCTGTCGTTGTACATTTTTAGAAAAGACAAAACAACCTGTTAAAAACAACAAAAGCCTTTCAAAACACTAACAAGACGTTATCAGAAAAAAAAATATTTACTGGAGTTCAGCCTGGGTTATCAAATGTGTTATCAGGAATGCTATTTCCTTTTTCCACTCCTTCCCTCCCCCGTGCCACTATTCCCGGATATTTTCACAGCAGCAGCTCCGAGTGCAGCATGTGCAGATGGCACCTGTTAATTTCTGCAAAGCTGGGAGGAGAGACCATATTTCCAAGTAGGAGAAAGCTCCTCTCAGAGCCATCAGGTGGCATTTGCCTGCAGCCCTCCTGCTTTGATCCTGACAGGATGAAATTAGAGGAAACAGTAACAACACACTGGTGGTCCTAATTAATAAAATAACGGCAAAAGAAATTCAGGAGATAGAAACCTAAAAAAAACAAAGGAAAAAGCATTCAGAAGCCTACACCACTGGTGTACTGGTAGTTTACCCTCCCCCGTCATCAAGGTATTTTTTTAAAGCACAGGCCGTGATGGTTGGACAAACCAGCTGCAAAAAAAAACCCAAAAAACCCAAAGTAACCCTTTCAACGACAAGATAGGCAAAACACCGTCCAATACCACACTGTTATCACAGCTTGGGGTGGCTTAACCCGAATTAATCAAGCCTGCAGCACTCTCGACACCGTGTTGGCGCTGAAAAGAAGAGGGGAATGCTGGAACCTGGCTGTTTCTTTCCTGGGGAAGGGTTAAATTCAGGCAGCTTAGGAAAACAGACTCACGCCGCATTTTAATGAGCCGCTGCTCCATCCCTCCCGCCAGCTGTCCGGCCCAGGCGAGGAGGGGCGGGCGCGGTGCTCCATGTGCCGGGATGGCATCACCCATCCCCATCCCCGCACAGGTGAGCGCGGCCGCACCTCCCTGCACAGCTGCGGGATTCCTGGGAAGGTCCCCCGAAACACCTGCGGGCTCCAGGGGCTGCGTTCCGAGAGCGGGGAGGGCCGGGGAGCACAGGTCGGGGGGACCGAGGTGTCGCGCCCGCTGTGGCACCGCGCCCCGCCGGAGGGCACAGGCAGTGCCGGGGGAATCGCCCACCTTGTCCCAGCTGAGCCACTGCCACACCGCCTTGTCCAGCTGCGCGTCCCCGGTGCTGCGGGCCACCAGCACGTTGGAGTTCACGTCCGAGGAGGACGAGGAGGAAGAGGATGAAGACGGAGAAGGTGCCGCTTCTTCACTTCGCCACGCCCGCCGCGGCACCGCGCATCGCCCGAGGGAGAAGAAGGGGCGGAGGAAGGCGAGGGGCGGCCGAGGGCTCCCGGAGGGCCGGGTTTTATCCCGCCCGGCGCTCCCAAGAGCGATTAACGGGGAGCGTCCGCCCCCGCCGCCTCCTCCTCCTCCTCCTCCCCGGGTCCGCCCTCAGCCCCCGCCCCCCCCACCCCCCCTCCGCGGGGCATGACGGGAAATGTAGTCCCCGAGGCGGGGAAGGGAGGCGATGGCAGGCGAGAGAAACTACAACTCCCAGCAGCCGTCGCGGAGCGCGGTCGCCTCAGGGAGCGGGACGGGGCTGAGGGCCGGGGGTTCGCGTCCCGCCTGCTCCGCGATGGGAACAACAATGTCCCGTGTGTCCCCCGCTGCCCCTCTGACGGGCACTGTCCGCGTCCTGCCCGATGGAGCCGAGGGAAAGCTGAAACCCTCCCCGGCTGTGACCTCGGGCTGCCCACAGCATCATCTGTTCCCTCCGAGAGAGTAATGGACAAGGCGCTGCGCTGGGGGATGAGCTCCTTGCTTAGAAGCGTTTCCAGATGGCAATTCCATGGCCATTAGGAGGAGAACCATAACCCTCCCCTGGCTGCGTCAGCTCTAATTGGATTGCCTGGCCGTGAGCAGCAGGCTCGGAGTGACCACATCCTGCTGAGCATCGTCATCCTGCTGAGCATCCTCACCCTACAGAACATCCTCACTCCACAGAGCATCCCGATCCCATAGAGCACCCCAACCCCACAGAGCATCCCCACCCCACAGCATGTCCTCGCACAGGTTGCCATAGTGACGGCAGGCACTGCAGAGGGATGGAATCGTGGACTCACAGATGGTTTTGGTTGAAAAAGCCCTCGAAACTCATCTAGTCCAACCCCCTGCCATGAGCAGGGACACCTTCCACTACCCCAGGCTGCTCCAAGCCCCATCCAGCCTGGCCTTGGACACTTCCAGGGATCCAGGGGCAGCCACAGCTTCTCTGGGCACCCTGTGCCAGGGCCTCCCCACCCTCACAAGGAACAATTCCTTCTCAATATCCCATCTAACCCTGCCCTCTGGCAGTGGGAAGCCATTGCCTGTGTCCTGTCCCTCCATCCCTTGTCCCCAGTCCCTCTCCAGCTCTCCTGGAGCCCCTTTAGGCACTGCAAGGGGCTCTGAGCTCTCCCTGGAGCCTTCTCCTCTCCAGGTGAACACCCCCAGCTCTCCCAGCCTGGCTCCAGAGCAGAGGGGCTCCAGCCCTGGAGCAGCTCTGGGGACTTCTCTGGACTCTCTCCAGCAGCTCCGTGTCCTTCCTGGGGGAGCAGACCTCTAGCTCTGAGGCATCCCGTGGCAGAGGCCAGGCAGCCTCAGCAGCTCCAGAGCAGGGCAATCATGGAAAAAGATTATGGTGATACAGCTTAGATCGTGCTGATGGAGATTTGCTGTGTTGGCCTGGAGAAAACACCGACCTCGTGGGAGATGACAACTAAGTCCAGTGTATTTGAGGGTTAATCAGCCTCCAGAAGAATGTTTAAAGCTGATTATCTTGCTCCAGGAAAGCTAAACCGAGTCCCATCTGCTGGCATGACCGGAGTGTGTGGAGGCCCAGCACAGCACGGCTCTCCCAGGCACTCGGAGGGATTGTAGGGCCTCCCCACGCTCTCTGCCTGCCAGCACAAACATCTCCTTTCATCTGCTGCTAGCAACAACATTTCCAGTCCTCATGGTCGTGGAAAAAAAGCCAGAACGTAGGCAATTAATCTGCGAGTGAAGGAAAGCCAAGGTTTCTGTGTTTTCCCCCTCACGCCTCGTTTCGCCCGACTGAGGCCTAGCACGCGCGGAGCAAAGTGAGCAGCAGCAGACAGCCCAGGGACCAAAAGCCAGAGAGAGGCCAGGCTGCCAGCGATGGATACCAGCCAGGCTGGGAGCAGAAGGGCTGCCAGGCTGCCGGCAGCTGCCAGCTCGTGTGCTGGGAGCTGCCAGGGCCAGCGGGGACCGTGGCAGGGCTCAGCCAGAGGGAATGGCGTCTCCCGAGCCAGAGGGAGCGCGAGCACCCACACGGGGCTGTGGCACTGCGCAGGCATCGCTCCTGCGGCCAGGACAGGCCCTGCTCTGCCTGCCAGGAGAAACCCAGAGGGCACACCTGGCTGATCACCAGCTCCAGTGCCACCCCTGCCATGGGCAGGCACGCCTCCCACTATCCCAGGGCTCAGGGCCCCGTCCAGCCTGGCCTTGGACACTTCCAGGGATCCAGGAGCAGCTTCTCTGGGCAAAGGACTTCCTCCTAACCTCTAATCTAAACCAACTCTCTGTCAGTTTGAGACACACTTGTCCTGGCACTCCAGGCCCCTGTAAAAAATCTGTCTTTCTTGTAGGTTCCCTTCAGGTACTGGAGGGCCACAATGAAGTCACCCCAGAGCTTCTCTTCTCCAGGCTCAACAATCCCAATTCCCTCAGCCATTCCTCACAGCAGAGGAGCTCCATCCCTCTGATCATCCTGGTGCCTTCTCTGGACTCTCTCCAGCAGCACCACGTCCTGCTGCTGTCAGCTCCAGGGCTGGGGCAGCTCTGCAGACGGAGTCTCACCTGAGCGGGGCACGGGGGCAGAATTCCTCCTTCCCTGCTGCCCCCACTGGGGCATCAGCCCACAAGAAGGGCTAAGGCACACATCTGAATCAGAAACATCTGTCCCATCCCGTTAGCATCCTCAGGGATCTGGTTCCACAGCCCAAATCCTAGTGCACAACAAACGCGATCAGCCCCGCGCTCTCACAGCTGGGGCGGAGCTCAGTCGGAGCAGCGTTTCCATGGCAATTTGCACAGTTTATTCCACATCGTGTAGAACAGCCCGGAGCTCCCATGTTATTCCAGGTTGCTTTTCCGCTCCCAGTTTCTGCAGAGAGCCGCGGTTGTGAGGGATGAATGCAGTGCGTCCCTGCAGCTGGTGGCTGAGCCTCTCAGCACTGTGCATGCCCTGGCTCTGGGGCACCACTTTTGGTTTATTATTTATGTCTCCTGAGCACCCTGTTTGTTCTCCCGGGCCTCTTGGGTTACCTGATAATGACACAGCAACTCCCAGCTTTCCCTTCTCTCCCAGAGCCGTGGATTGTCGGGAAGGCAGTGGAGAGCTCCAGGCGGGCAGCGAGGACATCCCTGCGAGCTGTCATTGCAGGGCAGGGGCACGGGTGCCTTTTGGGGCTGGAATGCCGGGGTCTAAGCAAATCTGGGGTCACAGCAGGAGAAGGGCTTTGTCCTGCAGGCAGAGCATGGACACAGAGCACAGGCTGGCAGGTGGGAAGGATGCAACAGGGACCACTGGCATTAGGAAACGGGTTTTGAAGTTCTGCAACTGCCCCTGGCTCGATGCCTCATGATGTCAGCTTTGGGAAGGCCTGATCCCACACCCTCTGGCACTGGCAACACACTGCTGAGCTTCCTCAGAAGCATAACACTCTAAACATGCTTTAAAGGCAGTTTGTAACGTGCAGCTCAGAGTCACTGGTGAAACCTCTGCTCTGGTCCCAAAGGGAGGGAAAGAGCAGCCCCTCTCACCATTCCCAATCTCAGCTCTCCAGGTCACTGGCCCCACTGCAGCCGAGGCAGGCAGGCGGTGGGAGTTTTCCTAAGGGGCAGCTTGGAGACAAAAATGCACCACAAGTCCAATTCTGCCCATGAGCACACAGCCGAGGCAACTGCCCCAAGCCAGCCAGCACAGGGGAGCGTGGGTTTACCACCCCTTCCCACCCTAACCCCTCTGTCCCTCAGGCTGCAGAGCAGCACTGGTGATGTGAGCCTGGCTCAGCGCTCCTGAGGGGAGAGCAGCTCTTCCCTGGCCAACATCTGCTCCCCCCAGAACCCAGCATTCCCACGGAGCACTGACAGCTCTCCTGGAGGAGCAGCTCTCCCAGAACCCAGCATTCCCACGGAGCACTGAAGGAGCAGCTCCCCCAGAACCCAGCATTCCCACAGAGCACTGACAGCTCTCCTGGAGGAGCAGCTCCCCTCAAACATAGCATTCCCATCACTCAGTCAGGCTGTGCCACCCATTCCAAACCAGTATGACCCGAGGCAGCCCATACTGGCAGCTCAGCACTCACTGATACGGTCGCTCTCTCACCCCGAGCCGCTATCATTTCACCTCACACATTCCTTATCGAAATGCCCGGCATCAAAGCAGTCCCAGGAACAGGCTCCCGTGATTCCTGCTGCTCCAACAATCCAACCATTGATCCGCTAAGCCAAGGTCAGCCCAAACTTCCCATACATTCCAATATCCTTTTCCAAGTACCAGACACCATCTCACCCGTGATCCATTGCCGTGTGCCAGGGAAAAAATCTTAAATAAATTGGCCTCCCAGGAGCCCTATTTTTTTCCTAGTTGCATTGCTTAAAACCCAGATATAGTCAGCTACAATTTGCTCCATTGGATTTAGGGACTCAGCCAAGACCAGCACACTCCAAACTCTTCTCTCTGTGTGCTGAGAGCAGCTCCTTGCTGTTAACAAAAGCTTTGTGAGTGTGACCCAGGAATCTTCTGCTCCTGGGGCTGCAGTCCAGGGAGTGAGGCCAGACCCCCATCAGCTCCGAGGAAGAATCTCTAAGCTCTGGGATGAGCACCTAAATAGTTGCAAAATCCTTCCCATCTCCTGAAGCAAACCCATTTCAGGAGGCTCCCAAATCCATCCTTCCCTCATATATCCCTGTTTCTATACCCCTCCGAGCAGCCCAGCACAATCCACTGCTGAGGATATTTGTCAAGCTGCCCCAGACCATGGATCCCATGGGGACACCAGCCAGGCTGGAGCCGTGGGTGCCATGGGGACACCCAAACAGCCACGGATCCCATGGACACCCAGCCAGGCTGGAGCCCTGGGAGCCATGGGGACAAGGACAGCCAGACGGGAGCCAGAGGTCCCGCGGATACAAGTCCCTGCCCTTGCGCCAGGGGTGCCGGGGTGTCGCGGGCATGTGACACCGGGACCCTGAGGCAGCTGCCACAAGGTGGCACTGGCATCTTGTCACCCAGCCTGGTGGCATCCAGCCGCCGACTCCAGGGTGGGGGCACCCGGGGCGTCCCCCCAGCCCTGCCCTGCCCTGCCCTGCCCCAGGCTCTGGTCCGAACTGACCGGCAGGGATGGACAGTTGAGCTGCCAAGGGATCGCAGATCGCGCGGGTCACCATTGCTGCAGGAGCTGTGCCTTGCAGGAGGGATATTCCCCCTCAGAATCTTCTGCATTAGGGAAGAGCAGCAGGGTTTTTTCCCAAATTTTTATGACATGCTATCCTTTAATAGGGTTTTCCCCCTTTGGGTCACAGCATCAGAAGAGATTCTGGGGTCCCCAGCTTCATCTCTCTCTCCCAAAATTGGGAAAAGCAAGAATTCCACGTCACTGGGGGGGATTTGGGGTACCACGCTTACCATTCAGCCCCCATCCCATCGCAGGGTCCCACATTCCAGCCCTGGCTGCTCCATGGCTCATCCCTCTGGAGGGGCTGCTGTTAGAGGAGGACAAACCCCGGGGAGGTGGAGGAAGAAGGATCAGCATGGTGTGTGTCTCTGTCCCCACCTGGCCCGATTCCCCTGATTTATTTGCAGATAAAGGGTTTATTTTCCTTTCCCAGCACTGCAGCTGCAAGATAAACAGAGAGAAGCCTCTCGAGCTACTTCCCGCTCAGGCCAGGTGCCGGAGGACACCTGCGCCCCAGAAAGCCCTGCCTGGCTCAGGAATCCCAGTGGGATCAGCCCCAAAACAGGTTCCTTGCTCCAGGTTTTGTGCCCAAGCCAAGGGCATGGCAAACCAGGAACTGGTGGCTGAGCTGCTGCCGTCCCGGTGCCGCCGGTGCCAAGGTTCCCAGCCCTACCCCAAACACGCTCACATCCACTATTATTTTTTGGATTAGGGTTTGGCGTCACTGTTTGGGCTCAGGATTGCAACTGTGTTTAACCTTGGAATGCAGGCGGAAAGGCCCCTATGGGCCAGCTAATCTAGCTGCAATTAAAGACATTCATTATGCCATTATGAACAGGCTAAGACGTCCGAGACACTGGGTCACTGGCGCTGCCCCTCAGCCTGTTTTGAAGGGACAGGGACATTTACTGTCCTGGACACCGGCCACTCCACAGGCCAGGTCCAAACCCAGCCAGCTTAATAGCGGAGTCAAAGCCAAGGAGCCCAGCAGGACCCAAGAACATCCCCTTCCCGTCCACCACTGCGCCCTCACCCCATGGAAAACACATTTGGGACCTGCGGTACAAAAGGCCAAAGCTACAGCTGACAGCAGGAAGGAAGCAGGAAAGACTCCGGCATCACCATCCGGAGCCTGGAGAGACCTTGGGAGATGCTTGGAGCCACACACCTCCGGCCAGGCTCGGGCCCCACTCACAGCATGCCCACGGCTCCGGCAGCGCTGCCCGGACAGCAGCAGGGACAAAGCATCCAGCTGGGAATGCGGGGCTTGCTCCATCCTGGGGGATTTGCCCCATCATAGGGGCCGTGATGGCACCGAGGGGCTGCCTTTGAGTCCACCTTGGCAGCACACAGGGAGCAGGTTTAGCCCTTCCAGCATCCCCTGGGCTCTGGCACAGAGCGGTGCCCCACGGATCGCCCCAAATGCCAACCTTGCTCGGAGAAGAAGCAAACACAAGTCCCCTGGAACCCACCACCTCCTTTAATTCCCTGCCAGAAATGCAGGGCCCAGCCCAGCTCAAACATTACAGGGTTTCAGCACAAGAAAAACCCACTAACCCCTGTCACAGCTGCTGGGAGCCCAGGGAGGTCAACGCTGGCTGGTCTGAGTAGGGAAATGGGGAAATATTCTCCTTGAAGACTCCTGCCAGCCCACGCAGGCCACAGCGGGAAAGGAGCTGCCCCTGCCATCCCCATGCCCACGGTGGAGCCGAGGTGAGTCTGTGGGACCAGGAGCTGCTTGCAGGTCACATTCTGCCAGCTCCTGCCAGCCAGGACATCCCAGCACTGCTCACCAGGACTGAGCTCCTCCATGGTGGGGGTTCCCAGGAGCTTTGGGGGGTTCTCAGCAGCTTTGGGGGTTCCCAGTGGCTTTGGGGGGTTCTCAGCAGCTTTCGGGAGTTCCCAGCAGCTTTGGGGCCAGCAGCACGCTCACATCCCACAGGGAGCGGGATGTGCACAGCAAGGTGACCCCGAGTGGCTCCCGGGGACAAGGCGTGGGCCGGGCTCAGATCATGGAGACCCTGTTCTTGATGTAGATGTGGTAGGGGTCGCTGCGCTTGTCCACCTTGCGGGAGCGGGTGTAGCCCAGGATGAGGCTGCCCACGGTGACGGCGAAGAGCGTCATGACGAACAGGATGTACATGTAGGCGTTGTCATTGCGGCCAGCGTGGTCAGTGTGGCCACCTCGTGTGGCCCCCGCGGTGCTGGCCGGGGGCTCGCCAGGACAGGGGATGGCCCTGTGCAGAGTCTGGTTTAAGGCGTTCAGCACTGCCTGCAGGCTTTGGTGCCACGTCTCCGTCCGGTTGTTCTCATCCATGTCCTCCTCAGGCTGCAGGGAAGGACAGGGAGGCTCGCAAGAGGCTGCCCTCACGGTGGAGGTGTTCCCGGGACCCAGCAATGACCCCAAACTGGGCCTCGAAGCACCTCCTCTGCCACAAAGCAGGGTGGACAAACTCTTTGTGTTCCCAACAACCCTCTCCCTGAATTTCAGTCCTTCCACAGAGGGGATAAAGCTCCCAGGGCTCCAAGGCAGCTGCCTGCCCCTCTCTCCTCCCCAGGGCTGGGGACAATGTGGGGACGCAGCTGTCCTGAGGGACCAGGATGGCTGGGTTCAAAGTCTGCTTTCCCCGGGGATGTGTGGGATTGGTGGGCACATATCCTGCACCCCTGCAGGATGCAGAGCTGGCACAGCCCCCCCCAGATAGCTGTGGACCCATCTTGAGGGATTGCTGCCCTAAACCCCGCTGGGGATTTCCCTTCCCATTGGGTGCCAGACCCCCTCTGACCTGCCATCCCCCACTGGACACGGTGCCCTTCTGCCAGCCTCCCCGGGCTCCCCTGTGCACCTCCGCACCTTGCTGGGGCCCCGGAGCAGGCACAGCCAGGAAGGGACACGGGGACAGTCCCCCATGTGTGCCATCCCTGGGGACACGCCAGCCCCACAACCCACCGTAGTCCCCCCAGGTACCCACCCTGTCCCCCACCGGCTCCCGAGCACCCCGTGCCTGCTGCCCCAGCAGCTCCACCCGTGCACAGGCAGCTCATCCCCCTCCCAAATGGGTCACCCTAAACTCGGGGTGCACCTCCCAGGATGAGACCCCAGCAGCAAGGAGCAGGAGGAGGAGGAGGAGGTGGAGGAGCAGGAGGAAGGGGCTGAGCAGCCACGACCCCACGGCAATGAGGTAGGATCAGGCTGCCTTCCTGGCTTCAGAGAAGTAGGCTGAATTTGGGAGGTTTAGGGCAAGACCTGGGTTCATCCCAGGAGGGAACCCACAGTACGGCTTGGGGGGGCCCACCTTAGGGAGGGTGTAGGGACAGGGAGAGGAGAGGGCACAGGGAGTGGGAAGGGGGCTCGCACTCACCTCGCGTGCCCTCCCTGCCTGCGCTGCTGCCAGGCTGAGCCGGGACTGAGCATCGCTGCCGGCGGGGAGGGATGCCGCCGGGCTGGGAGCGCCGCCAGCCTCCTCCCCTTCCCGGGGCAGAGCCACCTGCCGCAGGCACCCAGCCCCGCCGCGGGACACCCGCCTGTCCCCAGCCCCACGGCCGCTCTCCCCGGCCGGACACCGGGCTCTCTGGGGCCGGGGGAGCGGGGCTCCGTGCTTCCCCCGGCACACGCCGCCCGTCACGCTTTCCTGTCCCTCCTCGTCCGTCCCCGCTGTCCCCGAGCCCTCCCGCTGGCACTGAGCCTGCCTGGGCATGTTCCTCGCTGCTCAGCATTCCCCCCTGGAGCTGAGCCTGCTCCATGAAATGGGATTTTCCCCCCTTCCAGCCCCACCGGGCACCCATGGGTGGCTCACAGCGAGCTGCCAGTGCTGTGCAGCAGCAGAGAAACCCCAGAGCTTGTGGGGCAGGGAGAGGGCCCAGAACAGCAGTGAGGGGCTGTGGGTGGGGGTCAGTTCTGGCTCTGAGCAGGATGTGGGGACTTCTCACCCCTGAATAAACCTGTCCATTCAATCAGCTTATGATGCTGCAGCTGGGACAGCGATTTTGGAACTGCTGACAGCAACACCTCCTCCAGCACCACAGACCCAGTGGGAGCAGGTCCCCATCACCCAGCCAGGGTGCTGCATGGTCCCACAGGATCCATGACAGCCGTGGCTTCTCTCCTTGTGAACCCCGACCCCTTGCCCTCCTCCTCCTGCTTTTCCACTGCACCCGCAGCACTCCAGTGGTCTTTTAACCAGCGTTTACAGCCATCTTCCACCCTCTCTGACACCAGGGAGAGGATCTTTGACACGTGAGGATTTCCCTGGGCTCAGGGTGAGAAAATGGTTGTCATTGATAAAGTAAATAAATGAGAAAAGGATCAACAGCCAAAGTTCGCAGCAACTCTCTTTATATATAAAATCTGCCTCTTTTTACCCATCAGCAAGGGAAGGATGCTCGACCCAGCAGTCCCTCTTCCTCTTGTCCAAAGGGATCATGAGCATTCACACGAATCTTTAATTTTCATGGGGCAGAAGGCATAAAAAACCCACAAAAGCACCTGTTTGGGTACTTCCCCAGCAAGTGACATGGGGATGTGGTACCCGTGGAGGTCTCAGCCAGGGATGGAGACTTGCGGGGCTGGAGAGAACAGCCCCAGTGAGGTTTGAATGCTCAAGCAGCAGCCTGAACCCCTGTGCCACTGTCCACTCACAGTCTACAGGCAAAGGCACAAGAGCTCCTGTCTCACAGCAGAGCCCCCCCGGGCTGCCCTGACTCCATTGGCTGTGCCGTGGCTTCGCCAAAACACCGTGCCAAGGCACTGCAACAATCCTAATCCCCGGGGTCTTCTGAAGAGACCAAAGTGCAGTCAAACACCTCCTGGAAGGAGTCGAGGAAGGGCTCGAGGACACGGTTGACGGCGACGTGCTGGCCCAGCTCATGGCTTAGCGAGGTGACTCCCTTCCCCTCCAGCCCGCAGGGGACAATGTGGTCGAACCAGGTGAGGTCAGTGCAGCAGTTCAGCGCCAGCCCGTGCGAGGTGATGTGGTTCCCACAGTGCACACCTGCAGGGGCAAAGAGCATCCACCCGTCAGCACCATCACCAGGGGTGCCTTGGTGGGAGAGCTTTAGTGACCACACTGCCCAGGTCACTATGGACATCCTCCCCCCACCATGCTGTGCCCCTCTATTCTGCCAGGGAAAACCCACAGACAGGCTCCCCAGATTTGGGCAGATGGGGTGCAGCATGTCCAGGTCCCTCCGCCCCAGCCCTGCATCCCCATCACCTCCCACTGCCAGAGTGTCCAACGGGCTTGGACATCGGGAGAGCTGCAAGACCCCAAATCCAGGTTGCAGGGTCCCAGGAAGAGGCAGAGCATGTGGAGGGGGAACAAGGGAAGGGGGCAAGGCTGGGGACTGCGCTGCAGGCAGGCACCCAGCCCTGGGTGCAAGAGCCTAATAGGTGCAGGGCTGCAAACGCTGGGGCCTGGGTAGGCTTCAGGGGCCCAAAATTGTGCTGGCCCCTCCTCCTGGTCTCAAATCCCACCCCTGCATGCTCTCCTGTGCACACCCACCCTCCACGGTGTCTACAGCGGCACGGCACAGCCCCACAGTGCCCTGCCAGTGTGCTCTGCCATGGGGCACATGGAGTCACAGGGTGGGACCGGGAGGTGTTCCATGGGCAGGGACATCTCCCACTGTCCCAGGCTGCTCCAAGCCCCGTCCAACCTCGCCTCGAGCACTTCCAGGGAGGGATCCAGGGGTAGCCACAGCTTCTCTGGGCACCCTGTGCCAGGGCCTCCCTACCCTCACAGGGAAGAATTCCTTCCCAATATCCCACCTAACCCTGCCCTCTGGCAGCGGGAAGCCATTCCCCCTTGTCCCAAGTCCCTCTCTGAGCTCTCCCTGGAGCCTTCTCCTCTCCAGGTGAGCACCCGCAGCTCTCCCGGCCTGGCTGCAGACACACCCCCGCTCCCGGCGCCGTCCCCGCTCACCGATGGCACAGAGTTTGCTGTCGCCCATCCAGACCCCGGTGAAGGGCGGCGGGAGGGCGCGGGCCGTGCCCAGCCCGAGGCGGCGGCAGAGCCGCAGCACCAGCGCCTCCAGCCCGGCCACGTAGGCGCGGAGCGGGAGGCGGCGGCGGCGCAGGTCGAGCACGGGGAAGGCGAGGAGCTGCCCGGGGC
>VWZT01014477.1:44985-104308 GCA_013397055.1 Pachycephala philippinensis | reverse complement strand
TTCTTTGTCTCTCCTTCCCCTTTCTTTGTCTCTCCTTCCCCTTTCTTTGTCTCTCCTTCCCCTTTCCTTCTCCCCTTCCTCTTTCCTTGTCTCCCTCCCTTTCCTTCTCCCCTCCTTCCTTCTTCATCCTTCATCTCCCCTTTCCTCCTCCTTCTCCCCTCGTTACCGTCCTTCTCCCTTCTCTCTTTTTCTTCCCCTTTGCCTCCTCCTTTTCCTATATTCCTCCTTTTCCCTTCTTTCTTCCTCTTCCTCCCCCACTTCCTTCTTTCTTCTCCCCTCTCTTCCTCCTCTCCCCCTGTTCTTCCTCCTGTCTTCCCCCCTTCCTTATCTGTTTTGAAGGCAGCTCAGAAAGCTGATGGTTTTTTGCATGGGTCTCTTCCTTTCAAATTTTATTTCAAAAAATTTATTTGGAAAGAAAAATGAAATGAAATGAAATGAAATGAAATGAAATGAAATGAAATGAAATGAAATGAAATGAAATGAAATGAAATGAAATGGGGTTTGCCTAGAAAATGGTGCAGCAAAGTCAGTGCATCTTGTTTGACAAGGTGAACATGAGCTGCCTGTGGCTTTGCAGCTCGTTGCAAGAAAAATCTAGACAAACAACCATTTAAATGTTGTGTTTTCAGCCCAGAGCCTGGGGCTTGGTTTAAAAGGGCAGAGCAGGAGGAGAAACAAGTGTCAAAGATGTACCTGGTCAAAATGACACAGCGAGGCAGGGCAGAGCTGCGATTCCAGCCCTGAGATCCTAACATCTGGCACACTGGTGCAGCTGGAGATCCCCCTGTCCCCAGGACAGGAGGGGGGCAGAGATTCCCCAGCACCCCTTTTGGGACAGGTCTCAGGAATTCAGTGTACTCTCTGAAGCACAGATGTCCATATGCTCTCGTGGGTCTCCATGTGCCGTGGGTTTCATGGAAGGGAGGGGGGTGTCTAAAGAATTCGATTGACCAACAAGCCAAAGAGGGGAGATTTATCAAATTGAGAGGCCAAGGTTTCCTTATTAAAGTGGTTTGTTGGGTTTTTTCATTTTCCAGGTGACGTACAAATGGCTGAGCTACACCCTGGGAGTCCACGTCAACCAGGCCAAACAGTAGGTGTCACTGCATCCCCCAGAGCCTGGTTAATTCCTGTTAGTTCCTTCTTAATTCCTGTTTCCATCATCGTGGTGAGCGTATTAAAATGATTCCTCTGGAAATATTTAAAAACCGTGCCTGTCTTCTGAGGCACAGGCAGTTGTGTTACTCCGTGTGCCTGACTGTCTGCCGGGCTTGCTGGGCAGTGTGTCAAGGATGGGAAGTCAGCTGTAATTCCCCAAATTTAGCAGGGGAAAGTGTAGCCTTGTCTTATATTTTGAAGAATAAAAGTTACTGTAACCTTGTCATAGATCAGTGGTGTGAGTGGGAGCTGGAAGCTGGAGGCTCAGCCCAGTCCTAACCACACTCTTCCCTCCTGTTCCTGATGGCCCTCCTGTGGATGTAACTGGCGTGCTCCATATACACCTGATGATGTACCAAAAAGTCTCCAGTTCCTCTCAGGGGTTTCAGAAATGCATTTCTGGAGGGCAGACTTTGGAACAAGCTGCCCAGAGGCAGAGACCCACTGTTAAATGTATTTGCCCTTTGGTTTCTGTAGTTGTTGGGCTGGGGTTCTCCACAGTGGCAGAGGAGGAAGGGTCTCAGGGAGATTAAATGGATGCTGGGGAAAATAACTGTGCTAATGTGACAAGTTTCCATGTCAGGCTGGCATTGCTCCTTGTTTCTGATGTGGGCTCCATGGGAGGCTGGCTGCAGGCTCGCTCCTTCCCGGTGGTTAACGCTGGTTTCTTTTGTGCAGGATGCTCTACGATTATGTGGAGAGGAAACGGAAGGAGAACTCAGGAGCTCAGCTTCATGTCACCTACTTAGTAGCAGGAAACCTCGTCCAGAATGGACACGTTGTGAGTGTTTCACTTCTCAGAGGTGTCTTTGTTGTGGTGTCTCTTCTGCCTTGTTTTGTGATCTTGGGGTCAGAAGCTGAACTGGCTTTTCCCAGCAGGAGCCACAGTGTGCCAGGGCTTCTGCACAGGTACGAGATAAGGCTCAGTGTCTGTCCCAGCGTGCAGGCAGTGGGCAGGAAAGATCACTTGGTCATGGATTGGGAACATAGGGCTGAATAACACACCCAGGTTCTTAACTAATTAACTTAGATCCTGTTAGCACTCATCTCAATCCTCTCACTGCTGGTGGGCAGCAAAAATTGCAAAACCTTGTGGAGGGGCCCTTCTGAGATCAACTCATCCACGTGCCAGCATCTGCTGTGGAAGTGTCTGACAAGTGTTTGGGGGGAGCCTGGAACTCACGTAGCATGGAATAATTACAAATAGAACAGCACATGTACAGTTGAAGTTGTCTTGTTAATTAGACTGGCTTTCTGAGCCTGGTAAACAAAAGAAACATTAATATAATAACAGTATTTTATATTTAAAGTGCTTCAGATTATTAAGCAAAGGAATTGCTGCTTAATGCATTTAGCTTGTCATATTTTCAGGAATGTCAGCTAAAACTTCAGGCAGATACCCCAGAGGTTTTTAAAAGCAGATGAGAAAATTCAGTGTCTGTTCCCCTTTGCCCACAGTCAAATTTAAGAGCTAAACACTAAATGCCTTTGACATCCCACTAAATGTTTTTAAATACACAAATATCTATTACAATATGATCCAGTCTTCTTTTAGGAATAGTAAATCTCAGGATGTCCTGGCTCTTTTTCGTAGATTGGAAAAAACCCCCAAGAAACCTTTTTTTTTTTTGTTCTCCTAAATAATAAGTGGTTCACATGCATGGAATATTGTCTGTCAGTCTCCAAATCTGCCTGAAATGGAAGGTAATTTTTTATTGCATTAGTTCTGTATGATGGAATATATGTATTTAAAGTTGCACGAGTAGTGTCACATTTATAGTTTTGGAAATAACAAGTCTCTCGGCTCACTAGAACTGGCCAGGGGATTGTCAACTTGTACTATTATATGTAATGTATTTGAAACAAACAGGTGACTTCTGACATAGGAACAAGTGATTATTTTTTAACTTTGTCTTAGCAGCTTGTGTATTTTTAAAATAAGATTACAGTATCACTGGATGGTTTGGGTTGGGAATGACTTTAAAGCTCATCTCCTTCCAATCCCTTGGCACGGGCAGGGAATCTTCCACTAGATCTACCAAGGGAACCTATATGAAGGGGACTTTTTGTGCCCCGTTACTTTTAAATCTCTTATTTTTGAGTGCTGGAGCGTGAGTGCGTGCTGAGAAGGGATGGCTGCGGGTGCAGGGGGTGAGGCACGCCAGGGTTGGGGGTGACCCGCGGGAGGGTCCGGGTCCCTGGCTGGGTGTCCCGGGAGGTTTGGGTGGGCAGTGCTGGGAGAGCTGCAGCTCAGCCCTGCTCGCTGGAGCCCTGCACTGCTGCCTGCTGGCAGTAGGTGTAGCCGGAATGCTGCGGATCCAGCTGCAGCACTCCCGAAGGGAGAGGGGATGGAAATCCCTCTCAAATGCTCCTCCTTAAGCACTGCTTGCTCTTTCCGTGCTGCTTTTTACAGCGAGGGGCCGAGACTGCCAATCTTTATTTACCCTCTCACTNAGACTTTGGAACAAGCTGCCCAGAGGCAGAGACCCACTGTTAAATGTATTTGCCCTTTGGTTTCTGTAGTTGTTGGGCTGGGGTTCTCCACAGTGGCAGAGGAGGAAGGGTCTCAGGGAGATTAAATGGATGCTGGGGAAAATAACTGTGCTAATGTGACAAGTTTCCATGTCAGGCTGGCATTGCTCCTTGTTTCTGATGTGGGCTCCATGGGAGGCTGGCTGCAGGCTCGCTCCTTCCCGGTGGTTAACGCTGGTTTCTTTTGTGCAGGATGCTCTACGATTATGTGGAGAGGAAACGGAAGGAGAACTCAGGAGCTCAGCTTCATGTCACCTACTTAGTAGCAGGAAACCTCGTCCAGAATGGACACGTTGTGAGTGTTTCACTTCTCAGAGGTGTCTTTGTTGTGGTGTCTCTTCTGCCTTGTTTTGTGATCTTGGGGTCAGAAGCTGAACTGGCTTTTCCCAGCAGGAGCCACAGTGTGCCAGGGCTTCTGCACAGGTACGAGATAAGGCTCAGTGTCTGTCCCAGCGTGCAGGCAGTGGGCAGGAAAGATCACTTGGTCATGGATTGGGAACATAGGGCTGAATAACACACCCAGGTTCTTAACTAATTAACTTAGATCCTGTTAGCACTCATCTCAATCCTCTCACTGCTGGTGGGCAGCAAAAATTGCAAAACCTTGTGGAGGGGCCCTTCTGAGATCAACTCATCCACGTGCCAGCATCTGCTGTGGAAGTGTCTGACAAGTGTTTGGGGGGAGCCTGGAACTCACGTAGCATGGAATAATTACAAATAGAACAGCACATGTACAGTTGAAGTTGTCTTGTTAATTAGACTGGCTTTCTGAGCCTGGTAAACAAAAGAAACATTAATATAATAACAGTATTTTATATTTAAAGTGCTTCAGATTATTAAGCAAAGGAATTGCTGCTTAATGCATTTAGCTTGTCATATTTTCAGGAATGTCAGCTAAAACTTCAGGCAGATACCCCAGAGGTTTTTAAAAGCAGATGAGAAAATTCAGTGTCTGTTCCCCTTTGCCCACAGTCAAATTTAAGAGCTAAACACTAAATGCCTTTGACATCCCACTAAATGTTTTTAAATACACAAATATCTATTACAATATGATCCAGTCTTCTTTTAGGAATAGTAAATCTCAGGATGTCCTGGCTCTTTTTCGTAGATTGGAAAAAACCCCCAAGAAACCTTTTTTTTTTTTGTTCTCCTAAATAATAAGTGGTTCACATGCATGGAATATTGTCTGTCAGTCTCCAAATCTGCCTGAAATGGAAGGTAATTTTTTATTGCATTAGTTCTGTATGATGGAATATATGTATTTAAAGTTGCACGAGTAGTGTCACATTTATAGTTTTGGAAATAACAAGTCTCTCGGCTCACTAGAACTGGCCAGGGGATTGTCAACTTGTACTATTATATGTAATGTATTTGAAACAAACAGGTGACTTCTGACATAGGAACAAGTGATTATTTTTTAACTTTGTCTTAGCAGCTTGTGTATTTTTAAAATAAGATTACAGTATCACTGGATGGTTTGGGTTGGGAATGACTTTAAAGCTCATCTCCTTCCAATCCCTTGGCACGGGCAGGGAATCTTCCACTAGATCTACCAAGGGAACCTATATGAAGGGGACTTTTTGTGCCCCGTTACTTTTAAATCTCTTATTTTTGAGTGCTGGAGCGTGAGTGCGTGCTGAGAAGGGATGGCTGCGGGTGCAGGGGGTGAGGCACGCCAGGGTTGGGGGTGACCCGCGGGAGGGTCCGGGTCCCTGGCTGGGTGTCCCGGGAGGTTTGGGTGGGCAGTGCTGGGAGAGCTGCAGCTCAGCCCTGCTCGCTGGAGCCCTGCACTGCTGCCTGCTGGCAGTAGGTGTAGCCGGAATGCTGCGGATCCAGCTGCAGCACTCCCGAAGGGAGAGGGGATGGAAATCCCTCTCAAATGCTCCTCCTTAAGCACTGCTTGCTCTTTCCGTGCTGCTTTTTACAGCGAGGGGCCGAGACTGCCAATCTTTATTTACCCTCTCACTTGCTTATGTTTTCTTGCCACTTACTCTTTTGCTGCCTAATCAAAGCAACTTTTTAATCCTGGCAAACAAAAGAAACATGAATTTATTAACAGTATTTTATATTTAAAGTGCTTCAGATTATTAAGCAAAGGAATTGCTGCTTAATGCATCTAATTTTCCTCATTGCTCTTGTCAGATTTTCAGGAATGTCAGCTAAAACTTCAGGCAGATACCCCAGAGGTTTTTAAGAGAAGATGAGAAAATTCAGTGTCTGTTCCCCTTTGCCTGCAGTCAATTAAGAGCCAAACACTAAATGCCTTGGACATCCCACTAAGTGTTTTTAAATACACAAATATCTATTACAATATGATCCAGTCTTCTTTTAGGAATAGTAAATCTCAGGATGTCCTGGCTTTTATTTGTAGATTGGAAAAGAACCCAATAAACCTTTTTTTTTTTTTTGCTCCTAAATAATAAACTGGTTCACGTGCATGGAATTTTGTCTTTCAATCTCCAAATCTGCCTGAAATGGAAGGTAATTACTTATTGCATTGGTTCTGTATAATGGGATGTATTTAATGAAAGCTGCACAGGCAGTGTCATGTTTATAGCCCGAATTTAACAGGATTTTCCCTGATTTCAGACTGGTCCATGATATCTGCTAAACACAGAATTAGTGGTGGGGTTTTTAGTCTATCTCTGGATCCTCCTGGTATTAACCACAGCCTGTTAAATGTCCTGGAGCAGGTAGAGACCTTGAAGAGTGGCCAGAGAGCACATTTCCAGGAACACTGATTCCTGGCTTTTAAATTAATGCTTAATTTTTGATGGTGTTTTGCTTCCCTGGTGCCATGTCTGGGCTAGAGGCTGCTGTGTTCGAGTGCCCGGGCAGTCCCAAGTGTGCAGGGGTGCTGTGGGCTCCTGGGGCAGGCCTCCAGCAGCTGCCCCTTCGCTTTGCTTCTGCTGCACAGTTGTTAAGGCTTTGTTCCCTCTGTCTCACCTCCCAGAGTCAGGAGTGGAGGACAGGGGCTTTCTTTAGGGGTGTCTGTGCAACTGGAAAGTGGGATGGCAGAGCTTTATAAACTAGTGGCTGATGAGTGTTTAAAGGCATTGGCAGTGTTCTGTGCTGTAATAATCATTAGATTTTCTTACTCAATAACTGAAAATAGCAGTCTTGCATACAACCTCAGATTTTAAGATTGCCATGTGTTTATTTTTTCCAGTGCCACAAGGTTGCAGTAGTGAGGGAGGATAAACTCGAAGGTAAGCAGACTGGGAAAATTGTGTGGCTTTAACTTTTTTCTTTGAAAGAACAGCAAAATGAGCAAAGCTCAGAACTTGCCATCTGCACGTAAATGCCCAGCCAGGTTCTCGGGGTCAGGTGTGTACTTTTTGTACCAGCTGTTTCTCAGAATTTGGAGTGTCTGAGCCAAAAGCTGAATACCTTCAGGCTTGTGATTTGAGTATGATTTTTTTTTTAAGTTCTGAACATTTTGTCAGTGATTCTTCTCCACCTCCCTGCCACTGACAGCAGGGAGACAGCAATACCCCAGCAGTGTCTCAGAACAATTGTGAGCCTTCAGGCCCCCAAGAATGCTGAAACTGGTAATTCTGGTTATTGGTTCAATGCAATCACAGTCCTTGCCCTGAGTCCTGTGGGTGCTAAAACGTTCTCATGGGACATTTACCTCACTTTTGTGAGTAAAAGGTGAAGAAACCCCCATTGTAACATTGCTCCATGCACTGTCCGTTGTCTCACCATCTTTCCAGCTCTGGTCTTGCTGATGAAATCTTACCCACAGCAATTGAAACACAACTTCAGGCTCTTCATCACTTTCAAATAACATCTTTGGCATTTGAGAACACGCTGTGGCATTTGTGACCTTAAGGATCTGTGCTAATGACCTCACTTTGTTTGACAGACTTGCGTTATTTTCCTTTTGGAAATCTGAAGTGGATTTCTAGCTCGGGCTGCTTTCCTCGGGGCGGGAGATTGTCAGGCAGTGCAACTACTCTGTGTCATGTTTGTTGAGTTATGTGCGCTGCCTAACGCTCTGTTTTGCTGCAGAGGAAAGGGTTGCTTATGGTTTTTGTATTGGAAGGCAGGCCAAAGATATGACTTATATTTGGAAGAGGCTGAGATTTTTGATGGGAGTAGGGCTGCATAGTCTAGGACTGGCCCCAAGAAATGATCACTGTGTGTATTTTTACAGTGCCTAGAAGCTCAGTTTCAGACCAGGACTCTGTGGAAAGAACAATATAAGCAATGAACAAAGAATTCCTAAAAACCAACCCTTGTCTCAAGGGGGTTGCAGTCTAAGTAGCATAAAAGAGATAAAGTTTGATTCCAGCAGAGTGGCGGGGGTGACACTGTGGTGCTGGACACGGCCCCAGTGGCAGAGAGCAGTTCCAGCGGGGCAGAGCAATGACCAGCTACTTTCTGCCTTAGCTTTAGGTACTCACACAGGTATTCTGGATCCCAAACACTGGATATTTTGAAGGTAAACACAGAGAGATCGCTCATAATTCAGTTGTGCAAGAACCAGGAGTGTGTAGTGGAAAACGTGACAGGCTTCTGGAGTCTGTTACCTTGAATTTTTCATTAGTGAGCGCTGGGGGAAGGTGCAGTTGGACCTTCTTATGTTCAAGCTTTGCTGTCGAGTAGTCTGTCAGTCTCTACATCCTAAAGGGTGGTGCTAACAGAGGGCTTTTTTTTCTTCTTTTTCCCCAGCAATGAAGTCTAAGCTGTCCACAATTGCCAGTGTGCACGTGTACAGCATTCAGAAGGCCCTGCTCAAGGACAGCTCCCCTCTCTACAACACCGACTACGACATCGTCAAAACAAACCTGCAGCACTGCAGCAAGTGAGTCCTGACTCCCTTTTCCTCTGAAGCGCTTCCAGACTGGTGTTGCACTTCAGTGCTTACTAGATAGGCCTGGATTTTTAGAAAGCTAGGAAAAGATATCCTCAAAGTGCTGCCAGACCAGTGCCCAAAGAGCACGTTGTGTGATGGTTTTGTAAACTGAGCTCACAGTTGGTTCACTTGGTCCTTACTCCAACAGGGAGACTGCTCCTGTACCTTGTTTGTCTGATGCCTGGAAACATTTCTCTCTTTTCCAGGCCACACTTAATCATGACCATTTTAATCCAGTTCTCAGCCACACAGGAAGAGAAAATCGAAACAGGCTGCTAAAACCATGAGTGATGTGCTCAGCAAAGCATTAACAGGACTTTGCTTTCTGTTTTGTGAAACTGTGTTTTCATCTTCTGGATTCATCCACCTCTCTGAAGATGTCTCACAGGAGCTCCTTCTCCAGGAGTTGGGCTTTGATCCTTGTGGGTTCATTCCAGCTCAGAATACTCTGTGATCTCTGAGACATAGGAGAAGCACACAAAACAGCCCAGGTAGCACAAGTGTCCTTTATGGTGGAACTGGAGAAGGATTGGGAGGGACTGCAGTCTCCAGGAGTCACTGTCTGCCTCCTGAGCAGCGCCTGGCAGCTGGAGCTTTTCATTTGTGTGTTGTTCCCACCACGGCAGCTTCAGCTTGAAGTCATGGGGATGCACAGTGCCATGACCAATCTGGTTAAAGGGGGATGCCTGAAGCTTGTGTCATAGGAAGAGTATAGTTTGAAAGGAGAAACGTAGCTGTATCCAAAGGGTTGACAAGAGAGTGGCAGAGAAAATAGAAGCTGTGTGTTTGGGGCACGAGTGTTACTGCCCTGGAAGGTGCTGGAAAATCCCACCTCAGTGGAGCCACGTGCCCTTCGTGTGGCTGCAGTCAGGCACCCCAGCATGGTGATACTTGTGCCTTAGGGATACTTGTATCCTTTGGGATTTAAACATCCAGAAGGTCATCTAGATAATCCCGGGGTTCTGAAACAGCTCTCTGAAGCCTGTGTGTAAATCCAGCTTTGAAGCAGGATTTCCCAAGAAAACTAAGAAAAATTGCAGCTTCTTCATTTGTGTCCTGGCTGAAGTAAATACAAATTGATCATTCCCCCTCTCTTGTCAGCTCTGTGGGTTGCCTTTGACACTTGGGAAAAGATTCCTGTAGGACCTGCAAAAGCCAGAGGTTTAATTATGTGATGTTTGTAGCAAACAGAACCTCCCTGGCAATCCAGATACTTCACAGCTCTGGGACAAGGATCTTTGTTCTCTTCTGTGTTTCTATGGGACCTGCTTTGCTAGAAGACAGTGGAGGTGGTTAGATGTAATAATTAATACCAATATCTGGGTTTAGTGCCTGTTGCCATTGCCAGCTTTCCAAACAGAAGCAGCTCCTTGTTTGCAGAGCATAGTCCAAGTATTGCCTGTTTTTTCAGTGATTATTTAGTGAATTTTGGGTCAAGCCCATAAAGCTATAGTCACACAGCAGCATCAAGGCAAGGTGACTTGGAATGTGGGTAGTTTAGCTGACCTCTGCTGCACGGTCAATATAACTATTGACAATATTATTTGTGACTTAGAGGGTTGGTGGTGTTTGGAGTAGGAGCACAAGCTGCCCTGAGAGCTGTGTTAACCATGTTCAAAACAGATTGAAAGTATAAAGGAGAGCAGGATTATTTTTCTTCAGTGTCTGTTTTCCTTCCTTTAAAGGTTTGAATGTCAAGAGGTTGCTGCTGCAGCCTCAGAATGCTGTGGAGATCGTGTTGTTTTGTTAATACAGATCCTGATGGGAGTAGAAGTGGACTGTGCACGTGAGCAGCTAATGCTGAGGCGCAGAAGCGAACTGGCAGAAGGAGGCTGCTTTATTTCTTAGGCAAATAAAAATATGCTGTGTAATTCAGTGGGCTGGGAGGCGTGAGTCTGGGCTCTTTTGTGGCATTTCTGTGGGAAATCTGGAAAGCGTCGCCTGTGATTTGCACAGTGGGGAGCAGAGTTCAGCTATTTTTGGGAACTGCTATTCCTGACTGTCAGTGAATTGTGCTGTAACTGCGAGCACATCATTTAATTCTTGTATCTCCATATCCCCAAACAATCAAGTTTCAGACCATTGTAAGATGAGCTGCTTCTCAGTCTCAGGGATTACATGGAAATGACTTTGTTTAGTTAAATCAGAATGTCATGGATATCTTCTGAGCCTTTTCAGTTGTTCAGTTTCAGCTGGGATTTACTTACCTGGCCAAGCGTGGCTACTTGTTGCAGCAGTTGTGGGCTTTGTCAGCATCAGAAAGCTGTAAATGTTTTAGACCCTCACACACCCGTACAACTTCTGCCACGGGCTTTAGAGAGCGTAACCCATTTAGGAATAAAATGCAGCCTGCTCCCTGTCCAGCCTGGGTGTGAAGGCCCTTTTCCCCCCAGGAAAGCTGCACAGCTTGTTTAACATGCAAATGCCGTGGCTCTTGCTGACAGGTTCAGCTGATCTTTTCATCAGAGGTCTCTTGCTCTGTGCCAGCCTTTCTTTCTTGTCCCATGCACGGATTAAATTGCTCCTTTTTCCATAACAGGAGAACGCAGGCCCGGAGCAGCAGTGGCGCTACAGGAGGGGGGAAGGCGAGGTGAACTCTGCAGAGTTTAAAGGCTGATGGCATTTCTCGCTCCGTCACACAGGTTCAGCGCCATCCGCTGTGCCGCCGCCGTGCCCAGGACACCGCCTGACGCCCCCCGAGCTCCGGCGTCCGCGCAGAGTCCCCAGGGGCAGAGGGACCCCAACGCTGCCGGCGCGGTCAATGGGCACGGGCCCCCGGCTGCCAAGCCCCCCCCGCAGCAGCACAAAGGGATCATGGGGATGTTTGCGGCCAAAGCAGCGGCCAAACCCCAGGACACCCATAAGGAGGCCAAAGCAGAGGCCAAGGAGGCCCCAGGTGTAAGTTACCTCAGACCCCCTGGGTTCTTGGCGTTAATGATCCGCTCTCACACCACCTCAGTGACCTCAGCCACCCCTGCGCTGCTCCTCGTGCTAAACCCGCGTCCCGCTGGGAATGCTCAGTGATCCTTTGTAAGTGTTTAACTGTGTGCAGTCACCTGGGGCAAAAACGCCTCGTGCCACACTCTTGATCTCTCCACAAAGGTGTGTTTGCCATAACTTTGACATTCCCCAAAGAGCCGGATCTTCGGCGAGTGTAAATCAGCATAGCTGCCTTATGGAGACAATTGTTCCGTTGTCTCCAGCTATCCCAGTATACACAGCAGCTGAGGATCTTGCTCTCTCCATTGTGCTTAAAAGGATTTGTTTTGAGCAATAAGTGAAACGTGAGAAGCCCAGGTCTTAAAAGTATCAAGGTGTTTAAACATGGTCTGTGAGGGAAGTTTCAGAGCTTGACCTGTGCAAGACTAAATTGTTTATCTTTCGACTGCTGTTTTTCCAGGATAGGATTATATTTTCATTTTAATTAGTATAATTGTTTTTAAAGCAGTGTGGCCAGATAAATGGGTGTTAAAATGGTAACACTCCCTGTGGATGGTCTGGCCTTTTAAAACAGCTGAGTACATGTCGGTTCCTTTTTCTGGTTTTTTAGGGAATTTAGAACTGGTGAAGTGTGCATGTTTTGGGAACTTCAGTGTCTGGTTGCCTTTTATTTGCATGAAAATAAGTTGGATTAGGAGGCTGCACTTTCTTAGGTGGTCTGTGTGGGTGTGGGGGTGTGTGTGATTTCTCACCCTGGTGGCTGCATTGGTGCAATAGAGCAGTGATATTTCTCTGCAAACAGCCTACGTGCCAGAGGAGCTGGATAAAGCCTTCCTGGTTTGGCCAATCCCTGTTCTTTCCTCTGTCGGCTGCTGTGAATTGAGGCACTGATAGTTTGCAAAAAGAACAGTTCTTTCCCGGGAACTGACCCAAGTCCCAGGCACTTATTTCGGTAACACTGTCAGCCATCAGATGGGAATGTGCCCCAAGTCAGGTCTGAAGGCCTGGCCAAGGAGTCCTTAGTAACTTACTTGGGCCCCTTTGATGCACGTAGTGTCTAGTGAGTATCTTCAGGTTCTCCTAAACAGCTGCTAAAATCTAAGGCAGTGGGAACAAATGCTATCTATTATTTTGCTTGTCCAGAAGCAGTGCTGTGCATCTTGAGGGCTGGGAACAATTCCTGTGCTTATTCCTCTCTTTGCTTCCAGGTGTCTGCAGCAAGCAGCAAACCACCAACAAAGAACAACATCATGAACAACTTCTTTGGAAAAGCTGCTATGAGTAAGTGCTTTTCTGTTTCCAGAGGCTATCATGGTCAGGGAACAGCCTGTTGTAGTTAAAAAACCAACCAACCAACCAAACAAACAAAACCCCAAACCTGTGCGTTATTTGAAGTCTCTTTTTTTTTTTTTTAATTGTATTTTATTTAAACTGGGTAGAAATTAAATATTCAGTGAAATCAAGTGTTTCGTAGTGGACCCGTGATGGGAGGCATACAGAAAGGAGCAGAACTCTTCCTCCCCATCCCCACACTACCAAACTCATTAGATTTTCTTTATATCCCCTCCTTCCTAATAGTTTTCCATACTATTCTTCTGCTCTTTTGCTCTCAAAGGGGTTAATGTTTTTGCACACAGCTCTTAAGGCAAAAATTAAGAGTTTTCAGTGGAATTTTTCAGACAAAAAGCTTGCTGGAGGGAGATCAATTAAAATGACATATTTGAGCAGACTAACCCGGGAAGGATTTTTAGTGCAGAAGAAATCTGATTTAAAGTGAGTTCTCCTGGCTGGAAGATCAGCTATTGGTGAGATGTTTGCCAAAACCTGTTTTGCAGGGCAAGTTAATGGTGCTTGCTTTTCATCACACAGCACTGAGGAGCCCATCATTACCTTTAGGGTTAATTTCTTTCCTAAAAACTGAAGGACTAATAAATGGGGAGTAAAAATGAGGGGTGGCCTTTCTCTTTGAGCAGAGGTTTGGACTAGGTGGCCACTGCAGGTCCCTTCTGAATTATCCAAGTCTAAAGAAAATATGCTGAAGCTTTTAAATAGGTATTGGAAAAGGTCTGTGGGACCTTCTTCAAAGATTCCCTTTTAACAGTGAGTACAAGAGGCTTCAAAGAGGGATTTTGGGAGAGAGTAAACAGCAAAGTTCACTTTCTAACAGACATCTGTCAGAGTTTGCAGGGGACAGTTCCAGCACTGAGCACACAAGGCACAGCCCTGCTGGGACTCTGCATCCCTGTTTTGGTGAGACTGAGGGAGCTGAGGACACTCTCAGCCTAAGGACAGGCATACAATTAACTGGAGTAAATTCTGAAGGTCTGAGAAGAGTCCTAGACCAAAGTTCATGTGCTGAAAACCCAGACTGGCATGGTAAAGGTGACCCGGTGGTGATGGGGAAGGCTTTGTGGATGCATTTCCATCATTTCCAAAGGGGTTCCTTTCTCTGCCGAGCCCTGGCGGGGAGCACATCAAGGAAACTTGTGAGGTGGCTGCGGAGAGGGAGCAAACTGAGCAGAACTGGAAATGATTATGTGTATGGAAGAGAGGGTGGGATTCCAGGAGTAAGATTTATTCCCTACATGCATGTCTCTCCTGGCTTCAAAGGTTCCACCATTGCCAGAAAGTCCTGAGTTAACAACAGTGGGGTCCTTGGGCTTTCTGCTGTTGATCATAAATAAGAGAGCTGTCATTCCAGTGGTGTTTGCCCTTGCCCAAGCAAGCAGCAGCCTGTTTTCCCAGCACTCCCAGAAAGGCATTGGCACGACATCCTGGCCCTCCCAGCAGCCTGTGACCCCACTGATGATCTCCTGCCACTGCCTCCCAGTCCTCTTCACTGAGTTTTAACTGCTGCAGTACACGTGGCTTGACATCAGGAACAGCAGAACCATGGAAAATCACCTAGAAGTTTTAAGCATGCCCTTCTTTTTCCTATGTCTGATACAGCTTGGCCAATCTAGATCCTTAATGCAATCCAGATCCCTAAATCCATGATGGGTAGTGTTGTCTGTATTCTTGGTGCACAGAGCTGGCCAGCTGCTTTGTAAGTTGTCATTCAAACTGAATGCCTGGTTTTTGTTCTTTTTGAATGGTTTATTCACAGATAAACTCAAAGTCAACTCTGTGCCTGAGCAGCCAAAGGAGGAGAAAGAAGTAGCGAAGCCTTCAGTTGCTGTAGCAGAACCAGAGTCATCTCCTAATACTGTAGCAGAGAAACCTGGGAAGAAAACAGAGTCTGCTAGAATTCAACAAAAGGACAAGAAAAGGTGGGTCATATCTTTCAGGGTCCCCGTGAACCTGCTTGTGGACGGCCTGCAAGGAGCTGGCTGGTCATTCAGTGCTGGCTCACCTCCTGTTTCCATCCACTAAATTGTGCTAAACCTGACTAAAATTATCTCAGGGTTTTTTCCTGGTGTTTCTTTTCCATTTACTGCTGTAGGTGCCTCAGGGCCGTTGGTGCCATTGCATATGGGAAGGGACACGGCCCAGGTTGTCTTCAGTGGGAGGGATGGCTTTCCGTGAGACAACCTCCCACTGTGAGCAGCCGTAGGAGAGACCCCGCAGGCAGCGTGGGGAGGGCTGGCAGGAGCACCTGTCCTGCAGGGAAGGTGGGATATTCCCAGGCTTGTATGTACACAGCTTGCAGCACAAAGTTGTGCTTGTTGATCTCCATAGCTCATGTACGGCTGCTTTCAATGCCACTGGTTTACTTTGGGCTGAGGCTCCAAGTTAATTTTAAGTTCAGCCCTTTGTGTTTAATCCAACCCAAACTGACAGAGACAAAGAATCACTACAGACTGATGGCTCTCTGGTGGCCTATGAGTAATTAATTGGTGGTCTCAATCCATTTCTAGCTGAATAGGTAAGCACACCACCCAGCCCACCATCGCAGTTAGCACTAACTGCTTGTCTTATTGATAGTCTTGTCCAAGAAGCCAAGGGCCTGGAGGTGTTGGCAGCGTGGAGTTGGGAAGGCCACTTGGGCTGCCCCAGCTCTTTGAGGATACGTGGGCCTTTAGCCTCCAGGCTTGTTCGTCTGACACGTCTCGCCAACATTAAAAAGAAAGAAGCTATTTTATTTTTCCAGTAGTCTTTAAAAATGGCTCCAGGATTCTGAGACACTACCTCATAGTCAGTCAGTGGCAAGCAGTCTGTCAGAAGAGCTTCTGAGTGATGCTTTTGGGGACATTGGGAGCCTGAGCTAAAGAGACAAGATCAGAAATACGCTCTTGCCAGGCTGCTGTGGCCAGGCGAGGTGAGGTACTGGGCTGAACTGCAGAGGGGCTAAAGAAATCCTCCTTGTTTTGGAGAGCTGGATATGGGTAAGGGTGAGAGGCCTGGAAATGATAGTGTACCTATGCCTGGTTGTGTAGTGAGTGTACAGTTCAGAGTATGCGATGCTCAGGTTTTTAAGAGGCATTTGATTTCCTTGCATCAGGAACGTGCTCATCCAAACACACGTGATGGTGTCACGCACACATGAGAGATAATGGGTGTTCATTCCCTTTTTTTCTCTTTACCTTTTGTGGCAGTAAAACGAAGAGAGCGGATAGGTCAGATGACGAGGAAGAAAGAGATCCCGAAAATGTCAAGAAAAAGAGGAAACGAATCAAACAACTTCAGTCTGACAGCAGTGATGAGGAAGGTAAAACGATCTATAGACAATCAGGCATGTAGGTCAGGGGTCTGATTTCCAAAACATTACTCTCCAAATCTGTTGGTCAGTGATTGAGGGAATAGTTTAAAGGACTAAAGACCGTGGAAATGGCTGCAGCTTGAGCTCCCTGTTTATCTTTGTGCTGCAAGCACTTGGGCATCGAGTTTAGACGTCTCAGCGATTCAGCTTTTGTTTTAGCTTAGCTCAGACCTGGCTGTGTCCTCACCAAGTGTGCTGCCAGTGCCACTGGCATGCAGGAAGGACATTCCCAAATCTCTTGTGAAAGATAGCACGCCTTCCAGAACCGTAGGGCTGGTCAGAACCGGTTCGTGTGGGGAGGAAACACTCACAAGTGACCTCCCTCTCCTCACAGGGTCATTTTTAGTATCTTTATTCTGTCTGTTTATAGAAAGGGTTTGGAAGACAGTGTTGGAAGCAAGACTTCCAAAAAGAAAAGAGATAATAGGGGAACTGGAGGCAAAGCAGCTGAGCCGTATCCGCTGCGACTCTGCGTCTCCTCGGAGGCTGTGACAGGAGTGGGGTGCCCAGAACATTGCAAGATTTGGGCTTATAATGAGGAACAGCAGGGCTGGGTTCCAAAGAATTTGGATAATTGTGGTGACAAATGCCGTTCAGTATAGATAACTGGAAAATAAGTTGGAATTGAGCTTGGGAGTATTTTCTAAATGGAGCAGTCGTCCAACCAGCTGCTCGGGAAAAGAGCGTGGGGATCATTACGGACGAGTAATTGAAACCACCAGTTTGGTGTAGAGCTCCAGCAAAAGAAGGTGAAACAGCAAATGGGGTGCATTGGTGAGGAGGCAGAGTCCCTCAGGAGAGCTGATTTCTCATTTAGTGTGGCTGGTACGTGGGCAACAACCAGGAGATCAGGAAAATGTGCAGTGCCAGGGAGAGAGGTGGCTGCTGTTGGTATCTTTGCAGTATTAGGCCTGTTTTCATAGTTTCCCTTCTGCCCACATGATTTCAAGTGATCTTTGCCATCAGGTATGTATCACTTCTTAGACTATTGCACAGGATGATAAATCTCTCAGGAAGCTGTTCTGTGTGATCAGCCTTAATTCCATCACATTCCTGTGTGAAACTCCTTGTTTGGTTATAATATATGTATACATATATGCCCACACTCTGTGGTATTTATTTCTTCAAATGTTTGTCTTTCCATTTCCTCATCACTCCCCTACTGACAAGCTAAGTTGTTCAGCTCTGAGGAGGGAATTTTGAAATCAGCCCATCCTTGCTGGGCTGGAATCTCTCAGCTCATCCACATCCTGTGAGTGAGGTCAGGCAGGAGTTTGGAATTTAGAACTCTCTGGTCTCCTGTTGGATACCTGCATGACCTTAGCATGTGTTGAACAACTAATGCTTTTGAATGGGATGCCTTCTGGTTTCATTTATTCCAAGGTTCATATTCTCTCTAGTGACCAGGGATTGAACCTGAGGGAACGGCTGGACCTGCGTCAGGGCAGGTTTAGGTTGGATATTAGGGAAAAGTTCTTCCCCCAGAGGGTGGTCAGGCACTGGGGAGGTTTTTTGTCACTGCTGTTGCTGCTCCTCCACTGGAACCCTCTTTGTTCTTTATTTCTTTGTGTTGTGCATTAGAATTTTAAATTTATGCAAATTACAGCACATGTATAGAAATTTGGATATCACTCAGTTTGCCCTTTCAAAAGGGAAAATGAGAATTGAGAGAACTCAGCCCTTTGGCCCTGCTGCTTGGCCTTCTAAATCCAACCAGATGAAAGACGATAGATTTTAATTGTTTGGAATATTTCTAATGAGTCCAAACTGGTAATATTATATTCTGTATTGAAGTAGAAGACTATGAGTTGGATGAAACAAATAATTTTAAAAAATAATAATATATACAGCAGCTGGACTTCAGGAGCATTTATCCTTGGAAACAGGTTTCTCCAGAGAGCAGGGGCAACTTGAATCAACAGCATCAGTGAGCAAAATGGGGTCTGGAGTGACAGGCACACTCAGCAAGGTTTTGTGGGTGTGAAACTCAGTCTGCATGGCTGATGTGAAGCACTGTATGGGCACTTCTGTGTCAGGCCAGGTCTTCTGCCTAGTTCTATATTAGTCTGCTCTTGATGTACTAAAAGTAGCCCAAAATAAGCTCTCCTTACACCAGCATCAGCACATTGTACCACGCTGAAAATACAGAGAGGGCATAAGGCACAATCCTCTCCATTTAAATGATTTTTCATTAAAAAGTTATATTGGTACGAGGGTTCCTTAGTCACTGCGGGTTGTTTTGCTTCCAGTGCCAGAATAAACTCCACAAATGCGCCCACAGAGGACAGGAGGTTTGGCAGCTTCAGCTGTACCAACACAGGCAGCGTTTCGCGGTGTTGACAAGTGTTTTACAGCCACTTTGGAGGGTGATTTCAGTGGCACTGTGACCTACAAACTCCGTGGGTTTTGGAGAGCCACAGCAGAAGCACTAAAGCTTCTCACAGTTTTTCCAGGCAGGGTCAGAGCAAACCAAACAAAGCCAGGATTTACATCTTTGGTCCATCCAGTTGCCCAACTTGTATCCATTTCATGCAGCTGTTGCTGTTGAGCAAACTGTGGGCAGCAGCTAGTGGTTGACTCAGGAGTTATCACATGTCAGAGGGCTGCGTTGGCTAGAAGAGGGTAATAAAGTAATAAAGGGATTGATAGTAGTCCTAAACACTCTGACGTGGGGAGAAGGTGCCTTCTGCCTGCCAAAAGCTGGGGAAATTGCTTGAAGGAAGCTGAAAAAAGCCCAAATTTCCCCCAAGGAATCTAGCGGAGCTGGCACACTGACAATGCCTTCAGCAGCCTCTGTTTGAGCATGGCAGAGGCTTTTCACCAGGCCGGTTTTCAACCCTCTTAGCCTGTCCTCTGCTAAAGGTATTTTCAAAGGGCTGGGGCCAGGCTGGGCAGTGGTGATGCAGATTTGGTGCTGGGCAGTATGTGGAGGCCTCAGCCCACAGTTGCTGCAGGACTGGGATAAACATTGAGAGTTCTGAGCTCCCACAGCCCCTCGGCCACCCCAGCGCTTCCAGCTCGGAGCAGAGCCGTCGTTTGGCTCTGTCCTCACAGCACTGCCAGCCCCAGCCCTCTGGAGCAAGGTGAAACCCCGAGTCATGTTATCCCACTCTGTTTGCATTCCCGTGCCTCGCTCACTGCAGTAGTTGGGAGGCCGAGTCCTTGTTGAGGAATGTGATTTATTATTGGGCCTTGGCAGCCGAGCGCTGTTTCACTCGAGCCTTGGTAACCTCCGAAGGTCAGCTGGCTGCCTGCCTGGCAGAGCCGTAACTGCTCACACTGACCTAATCCCTCGGGACAGCCTTCCATCCCGGCTCCGTGTTCGTGTTCGGGCGGGCTGAGGGCGGTGCTGCAGCAGCAGGGCTGGAGCAGGAGCCAGGCAGGCACTCGCTGTCTGCTCCAGCCACATCCTGGTCCTGATGAAGCAATAGGTCACAGAGGAGTTTGTTCCCCCACATTCCCAGCTCTCCCCCACATCTGAGGGCTTGCGTGGCAGCGTTTCTCCCTTGGATCTCCTGGAGCTCTGTCCCGCTGCCAGCCCCACGGGAGGGTGACCCTGCCTTGCTCATGGTCTAAAGCCCTGCTTGTCTCGCTTTGACGTTGCTGGTAGAGGCTCCAGAGCTCACTTGGCTCCCTACAAATGTGTGAAGGTGTCCTTGACTGGTCCGATCAGTCTTGGCATTGCATGGAGTCCGGTGTCCCTGTCCTTGAACCCAGAGGAGAGCAAGGAGATGAAACACTGAGAGAATCAGCTTCATTTTTTGCAGTGGTTTGGTTTGTTGTGGGGGTTTTATTGTTTTATTTTTTTCAAATAGAAGTGTGGTATGTCCCTTAACAATCTTTTAGGATGTGTGACCATGTACTGCACTTAATTCTTGGGTTAAGATAATAGCATGGATTGTTTGAGATGTGTAGCACCACGAGTGAGGCAACAGCTGTTTTACCACACCCCACCTCTTTTCATTTCTAAACAAATTACAGTAATTCTTTTTAACAAGTAAGTGAAATGTATAGCTAAAACGTGCTGGATCCTCTGCCTGTTTTTAAAGTTTCCCTTGGTGGAACTGATTTTTTTGGCTTACCAAAATCCCCAGCACACTTCTCGATCCTATCCCACTTTCCTTCCTTTTGGAACTGCAGCGTGTAGCATTAGACCCGTGCGCTATCAAGGTGTTCCTCTTCTTAGCAGATGTCCCACCGTCTCCCACACCTGAGGAAGAGAGAGCTCCATCTCCACTACCTGTACCTGCTCTGAAAACTGAACTGGAGCCTGCATCCACAGAGGTGAGAGCAAATTAGAGTGATTAACAGCCAGAAATTAACTCCTGGTTTCTCACAATGCTGCAATGTCCTCCAGGGCGCAGCTGGAGGGAGGAAGAGGAAGCGGAAGCGTGTGCTGAAATCCAAGATGTTTATTGATGAAGAGGAAGGCTGCATGGGTAAGACTGGCTGTGCCCTACACTCACTGGAGCTCACTCTATTGACCATTTTAACAGGCCAGCCTCTCCCAGGCTTAGAAAGAGGTTCACAAAATCACTTTGTTATCCCACTTGGAACTCCTGCTCCCAGATTGAGGTAACTGCCCCTCTGATGAAGGCCTGGGTAGGGAGTCAGAACTGTAGCTGAATCCTTACCCTTTTTTGATTACTCACAGATTTTCCTTCAGTTCTTTTCCCTTTCCTCCTGCCAGCATGAGCACCACCTTCATTTACTGTCGTCTCCAAAACTACACGCTTTTAAAGATGGTACAGGAAGAGGTTTAGGGTTTGGGATAAATTCTGGCTGAGATAACTTTGTTGGGTTTTTTTTCCTTTGAGGATAAATCCAAAGCTATGCAGAAGAACTTGATTATATGTTAAAGAAACTTTCAGTATCCCAGATAAACAGGGAATAAGTTGGGGCTTAAATACTTCATAGGCTTTCTGTTTCTGATAAGGTTGGCTCTGCTTTCAGAAGGGAAGAGAGTCCCTAAGGAAGCCCTGAGAGCCAGAGGCTTTGAATTCCAGCCTGACTGGACTCTGCTTCCTCGTGTGACCTGGAGAAAGCTGTGTAACACCGCTGTATTTGTTTCCTCCATGTCCTGACATTGAAGTAGAGCTGCAGACGTTCAGAATATGTTGGTTTGGGTTTTGTTGTGTTTTGAGAGTTTTTTTAGGGGCTTTAAACACTTAAGAGCGTGGAATGTGTTTTTTGCAGTGCTGTTGTCAGCTCGATTGTATGGGATGCTTTCATTCCCCAGCCTGGCTGGGCTGAGGGGATGTCAGTGGAGCTCAGCCAGTGCTGGGGAAGGTGTGGTGCTGTTGCACAGCTCTGTCATGGTGCTGAGCACGGAGAGCCTCGGGCACTCCTGGCCCAGCTCCGGAGCTGCCTGGCCCGGACTCAGCCTGTGTCTGTTTGCACCTGTCTGCTGAGCTGCATCTCCTGCTTCCCATTAACTTGGTGTGTCTCCTTTAAAGAAACACAAAGCTGCAGCACGCAGCAGCTGGCTGCACTAGGGACTGAAATCCCAAGTACTGGATCCTTGTCCAAGAATTGGACTTGCACAGAGTTATCGACAGCTTTGGCTCATTACGTTATGGGGCGTTGTGCTCTCCATCCCAGATAGAACCATGAAAACACTTGGAAGGAAAATGGAACAAAATAGCATTGGATGAGGAGTTGAGTTGTACAAACTCTGCATCCAGAGCACAGGAGTGACTCTTCCAGGTTCAGCTTCCACCAAATAGTGCTCTTCTCCCTCTGTTCAGCCTTTCCAGAGAGACCAGGGCTGGGAATATTGCCTTTCTTTCTCTGCGCTTCACCCCCACAGGGTTTCATAGTCCCTTGGAAAATCCAGACTCTTGGTTTTACAGTTCATAGCCATTTTATGAAAAGGGATTGGAAGCTCCTATTGTGCCCTTGGGAGACAGATCCTGTGGGACAGAGAAAGGGATGGAGGTGGGATAGTGAGGAACTGGGTAGGGAGGAGATGCTGCTTTCTCTACTAAAAACCCTCCAGCTTGTTGTGCGGAACTTGCTGTCTGGTTATTGTCCAGTTTCTCTCCTCCCTTCCATTCCTCACCCTTTCCATGCACAGGCCTAATAATTCAAAGGCTAAATAACTTGCAAATCTCCCAGGCTAATGTAAATTTTAGTTATTCTTTGAAATACAGGGTTTTTTTCCCCTCTCTCTGATGTCTTTTTTTTTTTTTTTTAAACCAGGGCTAGGTTTTAAGAGATGTTAAATCCTAACATTATAGTGAGGCTGTACTTTATGTTTCTCCACAATTTTAAGTGATGGTTTTCACAATAGCTGCAATAGCAAGGAATTGGTGTCAAAAAGCAAAAGTAATTTAGGGATTAGTCCTGAGGGAAATTGAGCAATTAAAGTGTGTGTGGAGTTAAGCACAAGACACATTCCTAGGCATCAACAGGAATCCATGGATTGAGTGCCTGCTCTTAAGTCTCTAGTAAAGAGGAATTACTGAGGTTTAAACTTGTGTGATTCTACCTTGCACTTCCTAAAGCTTGAAAGGACACACACGGGCTTGGAGATTGGAATATCAACACATGCATTGGAGGGAAATCTGTGTTACAGCATTTTAGAGCTCCCATCTTTGAGCCACTGTGATTTAGGGAGTCTGGCTGTGAGTGGGGCATCAGTAACTGTACCTGTGTACCCAGAGCTGCTGCAAACACAGGCTTGTAAAGTTCGGCTGAGATTGCAGCCAAAGAACGTTGATCTAAGCTGTGTTACTGGAGGGGGTTAACTGCTCACTTCGGGAGTTCCCAGCGATTCCTGACAGGGCTGACAACAGGATAAGGTTTTTAAGCTCACCCAGTGGTCTGTGGAAGCTGCTCCCTGAAAAGCCTGTTGCCTCTGAAGGGAGATTGCTTGGTTTGCAGTCCCTGTTTGAGGTTCTGCTAGTGCTGCCCAGGAGGATTTCATAGCATTCCTCTTCCCGGTCTCTGGTTACGTAGGAAACCTTATTTAATTTGATGCATTAATACAAGAGAAAGCCAGTTTCCCAGAAGAAGGGAAGTTAAGACATCTGTTTAAAAGAATACAGTTGCTAAAGAAAAATGGCTTACTAGAAGAATCCCAGAGCACTGCTGGGAAAGCTGATATAACAACATTTACTGGGATCTGACGGTGGCTTTCATCAGCGGGCTGACTCCAGTTTAATTTCCGTGAGCGTTGTTTTATATCCCTGGGCTTTCCATCGCCGGACGCTGACAGCAGTGAGCTGGCAATCCCCTTCAGGCACAGTCCCTGGTTGCAGACACAGCTTTGGGCTGGTTTTTTTAAAGGATTTCTTTATATTTGCCCTGTTTGGCCACCTCTGTGGAAAGAAGCTGCCCCAAAGATTTTGTGCTCTTTGAGATGGGTGACATCTGCTTGGCTCTTCCCTGACTGTCCATTGTTCTGGTGAGAGCAGCATGGGGCTGTCTCTAGGTTGTCTTGCCTGGATTTCTGGACAGTCTGATTGCTTTGGCAAAGATGGCTTAACCATCATCATCCTCTGTTCCCTTCCCTCTCCTTCCCACCAGTGACTGAGAAGGTTTACGAGAGCGAATCGTGCACGGACAGCGAGGATGAATTCCCCAAGCCCAAGGCACCAGCTCCACACAAACAGCCTGTGCTGCCCACAAAGAGGGAACCAAAGGAAGAAAGGAAGAACCTGAAGAAAGGGGCAGCTCCTGCCAACAGAGCCAACAAACAGGTCTCCATCATGGGCTTTTTCCAGAAGAAATGAACTGGGTTTTTCTTCTGGTCCTCTTGGCAGCTTGGGAGTGTTGCTCCCTTTTTCTGTATGGCTCTCTGCAAGATGCTGCTGCTTGTAGAGGCCACCGTGCAACCCCTGGTTATGCAAGCTGTCCTGCTTACTGTGTGAGGAAGCATTCTGGACTAGATTTTGTATCAGAGAAAAGTGTTTATTTGTTACTGCAATAATTTCAGTCATCTTCACTAAGCAGTGTGGGAACTGCCAGCTAGAAGCAACATCTAGAGGAACTCCTGAAAGGCTGTTAAATCTGTTCACATGAAATTGTATTTTTTTAATCACTCTTTGGTGCTAAGTTAGGAGGGGAGTTGTGGCATTTCCCTCTCCTCTTTGTAGACCCTCAGCTCTCCAGATTGATCCAAACGTTCACGTTGGGTAGAAGCCATAACGTAGCAGGTCTTCAGGCACAGACACAAATATTGAACATCTGCTTCAGCTTTAACTGAATGAAATGTACTTCATTTTCCCCCAAAGACTGGTAAATAGTTTTTGCTCTGCCTTTCATAATCTTTTTTTGGACAAAGCAGTGCATATAAAATCCTCTTACTCTTTTCTTCCTTGAACGTATCCTCTGTAACTTGCTCAGATGCCTAATTATAGTCTGGGACACTGTTGGTGTTCTGTCTTTACAAAAACATCCTTGAGGCTTCCCACCCAATTGGCTCCGGAGGAACTGGGGGAAGGCTTTGCTGTTATTGGGAAAGCACCGGATCTTTAACCTTGGAGGCCAATGAGTCAGAGGGAAGGGTGATGAGAGGGCACTGCTGATAACACCAGGCAGGTATCAGGGAACAGTCGTGTGCTGCATTGTGGGGTTGGTAGGTTTCGGGTTGCCTAAAGGGTTTTTTTACAGGCATAGACCAGACAAGAGAAGAGTTTTTCCTTGGACATATCATCATCTGCCTGCTGAAGAAAGTGCGTCATGGCACATGGGCCTGAGGAACCTGTTGGGGGAGAAGAATAAAGCACAGCAGTCCTGTCAACCAGAAAGGAGCTCTTGGTCTGGGCCTCCTGCTTGGCTGGTGCTGAGGTCGATAGAGAGATGTAAAAGATTTTCCAGAGGGGCCGAAGCTGAGCACTTGTGCAGCGTGGGCTGGTGGGTGCTCCCACATGGGGCTTGTGTCACCCCTGGTTGGTTGAGAGGAGCTGTGGCACACCAGCAGCATCACTGGGTTTGTGCCCATGCTGTGGCCTGGGAAGAGAATGAACAACTTTGTTCTGGTTTAATGAAAAAAACTTAACTGTTGAGAGAAAAACCCACCCTGCTGTAGTGGTTCTGTTGTTCTTGGTAGAGTTGAGGGGGTATTTTTAAAGGTAAACATAAGTAACAAATCCCATTAAACACAAATTTCTTTTTCATTTGTCCTTGTTCATTAAATAATGTGTCAAATCCTGATTTCCAAGGGTGGTTGTGATATTTGACTGCATGGAAGTCCAAGACATTTCCGTGGTGAAGTGGATAAAGATTTCTTCCATCAAAACAAGGACTGGAAGCTTTCAACTGAGTTTTAGGGCATCTGGAACTTCAAAATACCAGGATTTGTATTGAATTTGGACCCCTGGAGTGTCATTGCTGTGGCAGAGGGACAGGACGGGGTGTCCTGGTACTCCTGCTCCTCACCTCTGCCGTGGTCTCGCTGGAGCTCCCGGCTCCACCCCGACTCCTGTAACCAGATCGACGTCATACAGCACTTCCTCAGGAAAATGACTTAATGTCTGCAGGAGCAGGACCTGGGAGAACTTCAGACTTCCAAAAATCATGATCTCATAATCCCCACTCCCACACTCCATGGGCTGCCAGCCCCAGGGGGGCTTCAGGTCCCTGGATGCTCCCTTGGCTGAGGCTGGAGTGTGCCCCAGCGATGCCTGGGAGCAAGGAATTGGGGCTGGATAGAGGGAGAAGGCTCCCTTGTGGCTGGGAGTTACTCGTTTGGCACCCAGGGGCTGGAGGGGAGCAAAATGTCTGGGAGCCAGGCTCTGGCTCTTGGAACATGGAGCACATCTCCCACCTCAGGACATGGTACTGGTGGGGCTCAGGGTCCAAAGCCTGGAAATGCAGAGGTCTCTGTACCTGTGCATATGTCATTCATGGCTGGAGATCCAAATCTCCTCTCCTCCTCCCTCTGTATCTCCCTTCCTACCACATTTACACCCTCGCAAGAGTCTCAGAAGAGGCAGTGGCAGAGTATGTTGGTTTAGTTAATGAATGGCAGTTTATGGTGTTTCTTTCCCCCCTGACAGCCTCATTTCAGGCACAGGAATCTTCATCCTTGTTTTCCAGGTGTGCTGAGGAGTTGCACTCTCAGACACTCCAGGCTAAAACTACTGCTGCCCCAGGCTCTGGTTGGACAAGGCACTTCTGAACCAGCAGCCCCTGGGAAGGGGCTGGAAGTGCTGCTCTGAGGGATGCGAGAGCCCCATCCCTTGTTCAGGAGACAGCTGAGCTGATTTATAACCCTCCTTCGCACGGGGCCGGGCCTGCTCGGAAGAAGCGCTCCCGCCCTTCCCGCCCTTCCCGCTCGGGCGTCGGGCAGTGCGCAGGTAGCAGCCGGGGGGACCCGGGCAGCGCTGCCGGTGCTGAGGGGAGAGCTGGGCTGGGCACGAGGGACTCCCGGCAGCCTGCTGGGAATTGTTGTGCTCTCCCAACAGGCGATGCCAGCTCGGCCGCAGACACCGGAGCGGGGAGCAGCAGGGCCTTATAAGGCAGCAAAACGCGGCTCAGGGATTCTGAGGGACAGCGGGACCCGCCAGGGCCCTGCCTCAGCCTCAGGGAACCACAGAGTCCAGTACGCTGGGACAGGCCTCCAAGGCCGCTGAGTCCACGCTGTGCCCGATGCCACCTTGTCCCCAGCCCAGGGCACTGAGTGCCACCTCCAGGCCATCCTGGGACACCTGCAGGGATGGGGACTCCCTGGGCAGCCCCTGACAATATCCAGTCACCCCTTCTATGGGGAAATTCCTGCTGATGTCCAACCTGGGCCTCCCCTGGCCCAGCCTGAGGCCGTTCCCTCTCCTCCTGTCCCTGTTCCCTGGGAGCAGAGCCCGACCCCCCCCCAGCTGCCCCCTCCCGTCAGGGAGTTGTGCAGAGCCACAGGGTCCCCCTGAGCCCCTTTCCCAGCTCCCTCAGCCTCTCCTGGAGCTCCAGTCCCCCGCAGCTCCCAGGTGGAGCCAAGGGATGAGCACGAAGGCAACAGCCGCTGCTGCAGCCAGCCCAGAGAGCATCTCCACGACCTCGGCCTGGGCAGAGAGGAGAAAGGAGCGAAGTTGCAACACCTAAGGTGAAAAAGCATCCGTGGGACTTTGAAGATGGCTTTTCCACATCCTTCCTCCCACAGTGAGTACCACATCCCACTCCTCCGGTGGGATCCATGTGCAGTAGCCAAGCATCCCATCCCACACACTCATGAGGGCAGCAGGGCCGTGGTGCTGGGGAGGATAAGCCATCCTGCCGGGGTGCTGAGCATCCCCCCAGGAGCTGAGCATCCCCCCGGGTGTGGATCTCCTTCCCTTGGAGCTGAGCACCCCCTGGCACCGAGCCCTGCAGCCTTACGCAATCCCTCATCTCCCTGTGGCCACATCCCCGGCCCGTGGTGTCCCTCGCTGTCCCGTCCCCAGGAGCGTCCCCAGAGCCGCAGCTCCCGAGCCGCCCGGCACGTCCCGGCGTTGTTTACTCCTCCCGTCCCGCCGCGTCGCTTCACCCCAGCGCTTCCTGGGCTGGTGTCTGAAAATAGATATTTTTAACCTTTTAAAAATAGAAAGTCTCGCAGAACAGCAGCTCCTGTTTTTCCATTCCCTGCTCATTTCGTGTCGGGGCGACGGAACCCGAGCCGGGCCGCGCCGGGGGTGGCGGGGAGGCGGCCCCGTAAACAGGTTCCTGCAAAAGGGGCACTGGGGATAACACACGTGTGCCTTGAGAGCTAAAAGAAAGGGAAGAAAGAGAAGGAAAGAAAAAAAAGCAGCTAGAAAGGCCGGCCACTTTTCGCCGGAGCCTTATTTGGTATTTTCATGAAAAGTTATATCTTCACACTGTAAAAAATGCCACCTATTACTCATGCTTTACTAGGTAAGTGTATTTTCCTTGGCAGCAAGTGCTCTGGGGTTTTTTTCTCACTTCACTACTCCCGTACAAACTATTTCGAAGGTTTCATTAGTTTCTCCATCAGAACTGGCGCTGCTGCCGCTGTCTGAGGGCCGGGCTGTAAAACCGAGACACAGCCGCTGTTTGTTCGGGACGTTTTGGGCCCGGCTGCGGGGCTGTAAAAGCCCAGCGCGGGTGTCCCGCGGCGGGGCCCACAGGGCGCCCTTCCAGCTGCCGCGGGGACGGGGCTGTCACCGGTGTCACCCTGGCCCTGGCACTGCCTGTGGCTGGGCACCGCCCGTCCCGCGGTCACTCTGTGGTGTGTGGGCGTCGCTGTGGGCATCGCCCTGTGCCGTGTCACACAGCAGTGCTGCCACCCCCTCCCCTGGTCGTTACAGGTGCGTGGATGTCACCGCGTCCCCATGAAGTGCACCGATGTCACCCTTTCTTCATGACCACTGTGGACAGGTGGCTGTCACCCTCTCCCCATTGTCACTGCAGACACACGGGGATGTCACACTGTCCCTATGCATGTGGATATCACCAATCCCCGTGGCACTGCCTCTGCGTGGACCTCAGCCATCCCGTGGTCAGTCCCACGTGTCACTGTGTGCAGCCACCACCTCGTCCTCGGGGTCACAGCACACGCAGGGACATCACCCTGTCCCCACGGTCGCCACATGCCCACGGGTGTCCCCGCGTCCCAGGGTCCCTGCAGACACATGGAATCCCCGCTCCACCACCCCTCGTACCGCGGCGTGGGGATGGTGAGCGGTGGCACAGCCCTGCCGCCAGCCCGTGCCCGTCCTGCCGGCCACCACCGCCCCACGGCCGCCTGGCCGCGCTTCCCAGCCGCTCTAAAAGCCAGCTTTGTGTTTTACAGCCAGGCCCTCGCTTGGCACACGATTTTAATTAGAGTCTGGTTACACGGCTCGGCAGATGTGGAATGTATTTCTTAGCCCAGGTGGAATAAATCTATTGCCATAAAAACCAACCCCCCTGTTATTAAATTCTCCCTTCTAAATAGCCCAGTATTGAGATGCACAGCCCCCCCGTCCCCCCGCCCACTCCCCCTCAATGCAAACCCTTTTCTAAGTGCTTAATGAGCTTTAATTTTATTATATTCCCTGACTGTATGGACCCGGCTTCTGGTCCTGGCGCAGGTTCCCGGCTACCGGCCCCTCTGCAGGGGGGGTGCAGGGGGCTGGTCAGCCCCATGGCCGGGGCGGTTTGGGGGTGGCCACTGGGGTGTCACCCTGCCCTGCAACAGAAGGGGGTGCTCGAGGCTGGGGCGCGGCGGAGCTCGGCTCAGGGACCATGAGGGAGCATCGCGTGGTCCCCAGGAACAGGGACGTGCCTGGGGTCTGTTGCCCGCAGTTGGGAGCCCCGGGCTGCTGGGGGAGTACAGGGAGCCCCTGTGAGGTCCCAGTCACCCCAGGGACACCCCTGCCCTTCGCGGGTCACTTGTGGAGCGCGGGGCGCCCCCGGGGATCCGCGGAGGGTCCGGCTCAGTGCCACGGCCCGAGGGGACAGGGATTGTCCCGCTGGGATGTCACCGTAGCTCCAGCGGCGACACAGCGGCCCCGCTCTCGGGGGAACGGGGCTAAACGGGGGGCTCGCAGCGGCCGGGGACGCTGGAGCTGGAGCACTGCCGCCCCTTCCCCAGGGAATTGCATCTCCTCCCCCTCCCCTCCATGCTGTGGGTGCCCCGGTGCTGTTTGCAGGCTCTGGGAGCTGTTTCCGTGGCTGTGGGGGCTGCACCCCTAGTGTGGATGCACATCACCACCATGGCACCTGCACGCTTGTGTCCTGCTAAATTTGGGGTCTTGAAGGCTTTTGAGCTGTTTATTCAAGATACTCCACCTGCTCCTCCTCCCCTGTTGCTGCTCCAGGGACCAGAGCATGCAAAGTCCATCCCATAGGGTCACCAGGATGTCATTTTCCACAGGTCTTCCACGGACATCCCCCACTCCATCATCCCTAACCAAGATGTTTGAAGAACAAAATCCCAGGGATTTTTGCTTGCAAGAGATTCCTCCTCCCTCCCCGTACCCTGGGGAAAGGGAACAAACCCACAGGCCCCACGGGGAGCGGAGCCTGAGCCCTCCCCATCAACTCCCAGCTGGGAGACTTGGCTGCGGGCTCCCCCAGGACTCTTTCCCCAGCTGGCCTGTCCTCTGGCCCGCTGGCTGGGAACTTGCAGCCGCTTCTGTGCCAAGGAGCTGCAGATGACGTTATCCCTCCTCCCCAGACCAGGTGTGGGGAGCACGGCTGCTCTCTGGGGGTGCAGAACTCCAGGGGGACGAGGGACCATCCCCACCACGTACAGGGACCCCCAGGCTCGGGGAGAGCACCACCCAAAGCTTGTCTCAGAGCCCCGTGCAGGGATCAGGCTGCTCTGCTGCTGCAATCTCCAAAGGAAAGAGCAGGGAGCCAGAGCTGAGCTGTGGCTGCCCGTCCCTGCTCTCACCATTCTCCGTATGCAGCCCATCATCCCTTTGTCCTAGGAGACACCAAGTCCCTTGGGGCGAGCCAGCAGCCAAGCCAACCCAGACATCCCCATCCCGACCTGCACATGTGCTGCCTGGCCAAGGAAGAGAGGGAAAACTTAGCTTTTGGGTCATGGGAAAATGATCTCACAGAGGTCATGACCAGCTGGAAAGGGTTAAATTGCCATTTCAAAGGCAAAACCTTCCTCAGGATCCTTTTGGATAAATTAAGGTTAACCCTGGCCTTGCCAGCCTGAAGGACAGAACTCCTCGGGTACCTGTGTGTCCTGGTTTGCACCGGAGCTGCTCAGACCTGCAGGGCAAGAGGTTCCCCAAGGTACCAAATGCCTTTTTGGGGATCATGGTCAGCTTGAGCCAGCATTTGGTGAGACTGATCCAACACCAGTCCTGTGATCTCTTGCTCATTAGCAGGTCCACACTGTCTGGAGAGTTTGTCCTGGGAATTTTGGGTGTCTATCACAGGCTGGGGGTTGCTTAGATGAAGGACCAAATTATATTCATCTCTAATTGACCTTTTTTTGTTCCTTGTAGTGATTCACAGTCAGCTCCAAAGGCCAATAATCCATCCTGGGAAGGCAGCAGAGCAGTTTGCAGATTTCCCTGGAAACCTCTTGGCCCAGGTGGTGACGGCTGACGGCCGTAGCACGGATCGATGCGGCCGTGGGCACGTACGGAAAGCCTCCACACCTCGTGGAACTGGGTCTTCCTGACTTCCAGGGAAGGTCGTGGAGGGAAGGACAACGTGCAGCTCTCCTCTGTGTCACGTCCAGGCCATTCCAGATTCCCTCGCTTCACTTGGGAGGAGCAGGAGCCCACACCAGTGTCTGCGCAGCTTCTCGGTACGTGCTAAAAGCAGCTTGGAAGGGGATCAGTATTTCCATTCATTTTTCAGTGCCGATCTTCCTGCCACAGAACAGGAGCCGGAAGCCTGATGGGGTTTGGAGGAGCCCCCGTGGGTCCCTCTGCAGCCCCCTGCCAAATCTAGCTCGCAAACTTCTGCCTCGGGCAGCCCCCAGTGAGCAAAACTCCCTTTTCCCAGGTTTTCCTGTGAAAACTGCAGCCTGCAGCACTCAGCACCAAGCTAAAAACAGATGTAAAGACAGGCAGGGTAAAAAAAAATTCAAAACCCTTAAATTTGGCCTGTCCGGATGGACACTGACATTGCACGTGATGCTGGGGGGACACTTGCCTGCATTTCCCGTCTAGAAAGTTTTCTTGGAGACCTGCCTGTCCATCCCACTTTGGACCTGTGGGTTTAATACCTTGTGGTTCCCCTTGCCTGGAGGCTGGAGGATGGATTGCTGAGGTTATGCTGGGGTTTAGCCCTCAGTGGGGCTCTGTCCCACAGCTGTGGGTGTGTGTTTGGGGGTCTGGTGCCGCAGGGCATGGCCAGGGGCTGGAGAAGCTCTCAGTCCTCCCCCACTACAACTCAGCCCCTAAAGCTGGAAGAGGAGCGGGTCCAGGGTGCAAGCTCCCTGGACATGTGGCCAAGCTCTTTTATCCTGCTCCTTCCAAGGCCACCCCCTTGCACCTGGGGACACGAGCCTCAGAGGAGCTGGGCGAGCCGTGGGTTGATGTTTGCTTTGCAGTCCCTCTCCCTGTGTCTCACAAGTCCACCAGGATTATTTGCATTGTCTGTGCAGCTGGGAGGCAAAAAGAGGTGTCTGGGCCAAGCAATCCTTCTTACTTCATTTTCAACTGTTTGCAAAGCCCCTGATCAGACGACCCAGATGGTGCTAAATGGCCATGAAGAACCATCAGACAGTGGGTTATTGTTGTGCTCGTTGAGTTAGATAATTGTGATGGGCCTGAACTAATTAATTTCTACCCAAAAAGTAGCACTGAATCATGGTCTTTTGGCAACGCTGGTGAGAAGGACTTGTAAGCAGTTTCCTTTGGATTTATCCAGCCTGTGCAAACAGGGATCTCTGCTGGAACTGCACACTTCCATGGCCAAAGAACAGGGGAGCAAGAACAACCATGCAAAGGGGCAGTCAGTGGCAGCAAAAGCAGCTCTCCCTCATCCCACGGGACAGGAGAGCCGTGGGACAATCCACCAGCTCCTTTGTGCCGTATGTCTGCCCCACCTCCCCTCTGGAATCCTCACATTTGGGGACAGGCAAAGGCCAAGCATCCTGCTGGAGGAAAGGGCCTCTGGGGCTGCGCTCGTGCCGTGCCGGTCACATTTCCTCCATCCCTCCTTTGGCTCCAGCCACAACCTCCAAGGATTTCCCTGCTTTTCTCATCACCCCTTTCTCAGCACCCGTCTTCCAGGAAGCCAGGGGCTTTTTCCAGTGTCCGGATAGTCCTGACTTGCTGGCAAAGCTCCTCTCTGCAGGCATTTCTTCGTTTCCTGATTCTGGGGGTGCCAAGCTTTGACAAAGCTGGAGACAGGGAAATGCGATCCCATTTCCCCAGCAGAGCTTGGACAACCCGCCAGACTAGGTACATCCTGAGCTGCTCCTGCATCCAAAAAGGTGAAGCAACAGGAGAAAAGAGTGATTACAGACACATTTCTATGTGAGAAGAGACAGGAAATATTAGGACTGTTTAGTCTGGAGAGGAGACAGGTCCGTGGTGGCACGAGAACGGCCTGTGAGCCCTGCAGCACCGACAATCCTCTGGTTTCTCCATTTCTCATCCCAGAAAAAGAAAAGGATGTGCAGAGGAGAGTGGATGCAGGGGAAACGTTCGCCCAAGGCAGTATGTGGCTCTCTATGGGGAGATTTTAAGGGAAATCCTATCCTTTTGAGGAGAAATCCCTCCTTTTGGCTGGGGGAAGGTGATATGAGAACATACATCCCAATTCATTGGGAGATGCCTAAAAATTCAAACCATCTCCAGAGCTGTGGCCTTCACACAGGACATCTGGAGCAGCACCAAAGCCAACCAGACCTCCTTTCGTGTTACTGCATGTGCCCGTGGCAGAGCCCTGTTGATGCAGTGGCACTCCAGGCTGAGCAGGGCTCGTCACCAGCACCGGCTCCCGCGGCTGCTCCTGAGGGGAACAAGACTCCAGAGAACACAACCAGGAGCTGTTGGCTCCCCCACAGGGAAGGGGGCTTCATGCACATGAGGGCGAGTGGATATTTTGTGTGACTGAGAACTCAATGCAATGGAAAACAGCAGGGGCCAAGGAAGTGAGTGTAGCTGGCAATTATATAGACATATAGTTTGGAGAAGTGTTTTGACTAACCTGATAATAAAGCATGAAATAGCATGGCTCTGACGTAAAAAAAGCCCTAAGACCCCGGAGGTAGAGCCAAGATTTTTGATGGTGACTTGCCATCCATCCCAGAGCACACAGCCACGGGGTAATTCTGGTTGGATGGGACCCCAGGAGGTCCCTGGTCCAACCTCTGTCTCCAAGCAGGGATAACTTTGAAGTTACATCAGGTTGTTCAGGGTTGTGTCCAGGAGAAGGCTGGGTCTCTCTGAGGATGGGATGCCCCTCCCTCCCTTGGTCGCAGTTCCAGCATTTCTGAAGGGGAAAACTTTTTTGGCCTATCTTCCAGCTGGACCAGGTCCATCCAGTCCCTGCCTGCCTGGCACTGGGGACCCCAACTGGACCTGGTGCCCAAATGCTGTCTGCAGAGCCCAAGGGTGCCTCAGCACAGGCTGGACAAACCATGGGAGATCTGGTGCACTTACTGCACTCCAAACAGACCACAGCAGGAGGACAGGGGGTGGCAGGAGGGCTGGCTGATCAGGAGGAGCCTGTCCGGAGCAGGGGGCACCAGCCAGGTTGTGCAGAGAGGTCTTGGAGAGCTCCATCTTCTCCTCAAGACATCCATCATTGAGCTTACCACAGAACCACAGAACCACTGAGGTTGGAAGGGACCTTTAAGATCAATGAGTCCAAATGTGCACCCAGCACTGCCAAGGGCACCACTGATCCGCATCCCCAAGTGCCACATCCACATGGCTTTTACATCTCTCCAGGAATGGGGACTCCACCACTGCCCTGGGCAGCCGTGCCACCCTTTTAGGGGAAGAAATTTTCCCTAATATCCAACCTGAACCTCCCCTGGCACAGCTTGAGGCCATTTCCTTTGTCCTGTCCCTGTTCCCTGGGAGCAGAGCCCGAACCCCCCCCGGCTGCCCCCTCCTGTCAGGGAGCTGGAGAGAGTGAAAAGGTCTTTTCCAGCCCAAACAATTGCACGCTTCCGTGCCCATCTCTGCAGCCACAAGCTGAGGTTGCTCCTTGCTCAGGGAAGTGCAAACACAGCCTGCAGTGCTGCAGGAGACAAAGGTCCCCCGGCACGGCGTCAGCTGTGCCCCGGGATCAACCCCGCGTTCGCAGCTCGGGGTCTGCGGGGCGATGCCTGCGGAGGGCACGGACGCACGGAGGAGGAGCAGGGCCAGGGCGGCGATGCCACCGACCGCGAGGTGCTGGCTTCTGCCCCGGGGCTGCCGATCCAATTACAAGGGTTAATCCCAGAGGTGCCCCGCGGGGAGAGCGGCCTCTCGGGGGTGCATGAGGGCAGGCTCCTGGGAGGGCTGGGCATCGCCGGCAATCACCGACACCACTGCAGGGAGTGCTCACTGCCCACCGCTCCATCCAGCCCACAGCCTGTCCCTCTGCCCCGTCACAGCCACGTGTCCCCAGCAGTGCTGTGACAGAGCCTGACGGGATGGGCCTTTGGAGTCCCGGGGGACATGGAGGTGTCTGACACCGGCAAGCCAAGGGGAAGCTGGTGTCTCCTCCCTCCCGTGCCCCTCTGCTCTGGAGACGGGCCAGCTGAGCTGGGGGTGTCAGGGGAGGACGGAAGAGCCACATCACACAAACGGCATTTTTGGAGACTCCCACCTCTCGCTTCTTGGTGGGTGCACTGAGCACCAGACCCTGCTGGCTGGGACCACCTTCAGCGCAAGGACAACGGCAGCAGGGGCAGAGCAAACCCTGTCCACCCCAGAGCTTCTGCACCAGGACAGTGCCATCCGTGTTTCCCAGGAAGGGACCAGGCAGCACCCCCATCTCCTGTGGGAAACTCCTTAGGAAGAGGCTTTTCCATCTCCATCTTGTGCTTCCATAAACCTCTTTCCAAAGAAACTCTGTCCTGCACATCACCGTTAATGTCCAAACCCCCTGCCCAGGTCAAGGGCTCAGCCAGGGGTCCAGGGCGATGCAGCACTGGGGAGAGGCAGCTCTGTGGTCACTTCAGACATGTGGTGCTCTCTGTAAGTACAATGTACCACACTCTGGGCAGGCATTGCTCAGGGAGGGGTGTCAGGGACACGTCCACAGAATCACTGAACTGTTCAGGTTGGAAAGCCCTCTGACTCCACCCAGTCCAACTATTCCCCCAGCCACAACTATCCCATGTCCCCAAGTGCCCCATCCACACAGCTTTAAATCTCTCCAGGGACAGGGACTCATCACTGCCCTGGGCAGCTGTGCTGGGGCTGGACAGCCCTTTTGGGGAAGGATTTTCCCCTAATATCCAACCTAAACCTCCTCTGGTGCAACTTGAGGGTGTTTCCCCTTGTCCTGTCACTTGTTCCCTGGGAGAAGAGACGGACCCCATGCAGGTTCCTCTGTCACTGCTCACCAGAGGGTTTCTCCTGGCCACGGAGCACCCAGCAGCATCCACCAGCCTCCTGGACATGGCAGAGGAGTTCTGTGTGTGAGGCACTCGGCTGAGTTGCACCTGAGAGGTCTGTCTGTGCTGGGCTTAGTGTCTGTGGTCCCAGGACACCCTGTATGGGCCCAGCACCCTGCAGATACCTGGAGCAGGCAGTACAGAATCCGTGCTGGTTTTCTCCCAGCCTTCCCTGTGAACCCCCTGGAGCAGCTTCATTCCAAACCTGCCACTTCTGGGAAATGAGCACAAATTGGCCCTCAGCTCAGCTCCAATTAGATCACATAAGGGCCAGCTAATTAGGCTGACAAGTGAGGGGTCAGGCTGTGCCCAAGGGCTGGCAGCATCATCCCTGCCCATGCGCAGCTACCGCCATGCAGGCGGCTGTGGGGCAAGGAGGTGGCTTCGCCCTCTGCCTTCACCTCATGCCATGGGGAGCACCCCTAATGCTCAAAGCCTCACTGGGATTTTTTCCTGGATAACCTGAGGCAGCTCAGCCCCGTTGTGTGGCCCTGGTGAGCAGTGCCAGCTCAGGGCTCGAGCCCCGAGCTCTGTTTGCAGCCCAGAGCTGTGGGCAGACCACAGGCAAACGGGAAGGGGTGACCCCCAATGGATGAGCAAAGCGTCCATGGGATCTCTCTGTGTGCCTCCATCCTGCATCCCAACCCTGAGGATGCTGCCTGAGTGAGTGCAAGGGACCCAGACCCCACCAGGGCCCCCGAGCCTTAACACAGACCACACAGGGAAAGGAGAACCAGCACAGGAAGCTGAATCAAGAAGACGCTTTAATCAGATTTGTCAGACAGAGTTGGATCTCCAAATAAATAGATTTATCAAAACAGAATAAAACAAGAATCCAAGGATAAATACATGTACCAAAACAACCTGAAAATCCCCCAAAGCTATTTCCAGACGGGGGAAGGTGATGCTGCTGCACGCCCTCCTCCCCATGCTGCAGAAATGATCCTGTTTGCCCTTTGGGAGATGCCCCTCCTGTGAATACAGCCCCGTAGATATCATATAGGATAGATATAAATATATAGCACAATAAATGCTTAGTAGAGACCTTAGTGCAGTGTTCAGGGTCTCAGACCCTGCCAGCAGGTGGGTCCTCCCAAAACCTACATTTCCAAGTGACCCGCAAAGAAGGGAAAAGAATCGTCCCAGCTGCAAGACAGGAGATTTTTCAAAAAACACCCTTTGGAGGGCATTCAGCCAAAGAAACCCCTTTGCAGATCCCAGGGGCTTCAAGGAAAGAAAGAGGGATGATTTTTCTTTCTTTGCAGGTCACCTTTCCCCCAGCAGCTGGTAAGGAGCACGGTCATGTTCTGCTTTGCTGCGCGCTCCTGACGCTCCTCAGGAGTGCCGGGGTGTCCGGGGTGGATCCCACCTCCTTGTGTCGCACCAGGTCTCACCCCTCTGCTGTCTCTCTCTCCTCCCTCTGCTCATCCAATATCTTTGGGACAGCAGGAGGTGACGGCCAACCTGCTGCACTCTCCCACTGGAGAGAGGCACCTACACGGCTGCGGCTTCGATGCCAATGGATTGGGATCGTTCTCTGGAGTTCCTGGAGTTTCCACTAGTGTAACCTGTATTGCAGTGCCAGTCTATTTGATAATGCAGCTCTGGAGTTCATATATATGTGTATGTGTGTCTGTGTGTAGATAAATCAATAGCTACAGAAAAGTTCTTTTCTTTACAGGTTCTTTGTTTCCTTCTCTGGGCTTTCTGTCACCCTCAGCTCCGACGTCTGGGCTCGGAAGATGTTCCAGTGACCTGGATGAGCAAAGACAGACACACATAAGCAACAGCATTGGAGCAGGTAAGCACAATTCCCCCATGTGTGGCACCCTCGGCACTGCAGGATCCACAGGACCTCACTGTGGGAGAGCTCTGCCCACAACACCGGCCATGGTCAGAGCAGCTCATCAGCCATCCCAGCCCTAGACTTTGTCATCTTGCAATTAAAATGGTGCTTGGAGGGGCCCTCCTACCCTTGCAATGCAATTAATGGCACAATCAACAGCACTTAAAATCCTTTTCCTGGAAATCACTTGCACAGTCTGAAAAGTGGCTCAGACTGAAACAGGGATAAATCCCCCTCTCCACCTCCTCAAAGGGTGCTTTCACGTGGTGTTAGGTCCATGTCCTGCCCAGCACGTCTCGGATTTGGGCTGACTTTCTGCCTGTCCGGGGAAGAAGCATTTTGGGCACTGCGGGCATGGCTCTGATCCGAACCCACCCATCAAACCCCAGCCCAGCCAGGCGAGGAGGCAGCCAGCAGGAAGCAGTGTGGCAGCTTCGCTCCATGCAGGCACTCCCGGCATGTGCACCGGCATTCCTGCTCTTTGTCATGTTTACGCACATCCCGGAACATCCAGAATGGCTTAAAAAATATTTCGACAGTTTATTTTTTTCCTAATCCCTTGCATCATTTTTCTTTTCCTCCCGCCCATGCTCCCAGTAACACCAGATGGATTAGATATAAAAATCAAACAGTTTTATGGGCTCTGGAGAGACAAAACCTCTGGATTTCACAAGAGTGCATCCACTTTTAGAAAGCTGGCTGCCCTTTCCAGCACCATAAAGTGAAAATGTGGCTGTTAATCAGGAGTGTTGCATATGGGTGTGAAGACAGGTCAGCCCCAACCCAGCTACACTTGCACAAGCGTTTTCCCCACGGTTCAGCTCCCCACACCATGCTGGGATTTCACAGCCTTTTTGGAATGGCCAGAGGAGAGCAGGAAATCAGGAGGTTGTTTGGGGCAGGGAGTGCTGGAGGAGTGAGGAAATGGGATTTTTCTCTCCCTACCTTCATTTGTCCTAGTGATCAGCCTGAAGTTTTGTGCTTCTTGCTTGAATTCTTGTTTGCTGATCTTCTTGGTCTGGATCAGATGGAATATTCCTGCAGAGGGGGACATGGCATCAGATTCTGCAGTGTGCAATTCAAGGCTCACACAGGTTTGGATTCTCTGTCCCCTCCTGACGCTGCCTGCCCTGGATGCCCTGGGGTCCTGGTTTGGTGCAGGAGCTGCTGCCAAAGCCTGCTGGGAGCTGGGAACGAATCCAGGGTGGGCCAAGGCCAGGAGACATCTCATTTAATTATCAGATCTGATATTGGAAGGAAATTCTTCCCTGTGAGGGTGGGGAGGCCCTGGCACAGGGTGCCCAGAGAAGCTGTGGCTGCCCCACCTCTGGAAGTGTCCAAGGCCAGGTTGAAGGAACCTGGTCTAGTGGAAGGTATCCCGTCCCACAGCAGGGGTGTGGAATGGGATGGGCTTGCAGTTCCCTTCCAACCCAAACCTCTCTAAGATTCTATGGTTCTATGAAAACAGTCACTGCTTGTTAAATCAGGATGTTTCACCACGAAGCAAGTGAAAGCAATAGGATTTTGTTGCTCCAGAAAGCATCTTGCCCTGGAGGAGTTCCAATCTCCCCTGAAACCATCAAAGAAATAAAGAGCAAGGGGGTGCTGGGATCCTTGTCCCTCTGCTCACTCTCAACCACCTATGTTCCCCGACTGCAGAGACCCCTCCATGCTCAGATGATTTCCTGTCCTGGAAGCAGCCGGGGACCAAAGTTTCTATCTCTTTGTCACCAGTGCTGAAATTCCTCCAGACAGGAAAAAACACAAGTGACCTCAGCAGAGATTGGTATTTCTGCCCCTGCCAGCATTGTCCTCTTAGTGGAGGTGCCTGACTCAGATGTTTGACCCAAGCAAACCAGAATCTGCATTTAGCAATGAAAGTGACCTTCCTGTGGGATTAGGGGTTATGATATTCCTGTTCTCCCACAAGGCATGACAAACCAGGCAGGGATGCCTGGAATATCCTTCCCCACCTCTCACTCAGGCTCCCGGAGCATCCAGCCTCTTGCTGCCAGCAGACATGAGAGGCAACGTGGTCCCCCTTATTTGGTTAAGAGACTTTCCCTGATTCCCAGCAGCAATTACACATAAAAAGAGTATGTAATGAAGGGGAACCGCCTCACAATCCATATAAATAAGATGTTATCAGCTGTGGAAAATTAGTACAGGAAGTCAAAGGCATAGAGAGAAATAGATGGATATTTGGACTATTAATTAGTCTTTTCAGTGGGTTGGGTAAAGAAGTCCTACCAGTAACAAAAGACGATACTGGCTGGAGATAATAAAACTGTTATTGACGCAAGAAAGGCACAAGTGTTCAATAAATCCTTCTGGTCTATACTTAGAAAGGAGCAGGAGGGTGTGCTTGCAGTCCCCGGGGCTGATGAAGTGCTTTCCAGCACATTAGTAACCAAGAGGATATTTTAAACAAGAGCTGCAAGAGATAAACATCTTTTAATCAACCGACCTAGATAATGCTCCCCCAAGAGCTCTCAGAGAGCTGGCTGAGACCTTTGCCCCCCTGGGACAGTCGCTCCTGACACGTGCCAGGTGCTGGGGAGCAGTGCAGGAACGCAGGCCATGCTCCAGCAGGAATCAGGAGAGCACAAGATAAGAACAGTCTACCAGTGGAGAGGCAGGAGGGATGGAGGGAGCTGGCACAGGGCAATGCCATTCCTGGCAAGCGTATCCCATCCAACAGGCAGGAGAATTCCTGGCAGTCTGGGGTGAGATGGAGTGAGCTGCTGGGGCTGTCAGGCACACACCACCGTTCTTGGTGCTTTAAAGGGGGTTTGTAAGAGAGATGGGGATGGACTTCTTAACAGGGCCTGTAGCGAGAGGACAACAGGTCAAAAACATCAGAAAGCCACTTTTCAAAACTCCTGGTGATGTTCAGACTCCTAAAAAGATGGGGAAGCCCTCACTGCAACTCTGCTGGAGGCCGGTCGTGCGCCAACAGCCAGCTGGGTAAAACTTTTGGCTGGGAGTTGGTCCTGGTTTCTCCTCCCAACTCCTGCTTCATGGAGGAAACCATCCCGGCCCAGAAATAGATGAGGCCACGTAGGTATCATGAGCCCATACAAAGGCAGATGGACGAGGTCCAGGTGTGACTTGCAGCCTCTTTACTCCACACACGCTGCTCTGTCGGTAGAGTGATGGACCATGGAGAGGTGGAATCCATATGTGAGTGAGCTCATGCTCTTTCCCAATAATAACACTTCAGTCTGCCAAGCAAAAGAGCTGTGTTGGCCTCAGGGACAAGGGCCTCCCCTGTCCCTGGCTGGCAGGGCTTGGGAGCTCCATGCAGACGTGAAGCTTTTGGCCTCGGAAGGTGCCGAGAAGGTTTGGGTGCTGCCCTGTGCCAAGGAGCGAGGGGAGGAAGCGGTGGGGCCCAGACAGTGCGGGCTCAGAGCTGTCCTCAGCTACAAGGTGCCATTGTGAGGGAGGCCCTGCTGAGGCAGGGGAGCACGGGCAGGGGGGCACCGTGGAGCATGGAGGATGGCAGGGGCAGGATGGAAACATGGTGGCAACCAGGGCTCCGTCTCTGGAGTTAATTTCTCGGGCTGCTGTCCACGTGTGCCCAGTCTCAGCAGCTGGCTGAGGTCTCCCTAGGGAGTGATGTGAAACATGGACATACCAGGAGACCAGAATACCTGGCTACACGTGCCCGGCAGACACAGGCCGAGGGTCACTGGATCCATAGAAAAGGTACAACCAACCTTAAGCGCTCAAGTTTCTTGGAGTAGAGTATGTCCAATGGAAACTCAGGACTGGGACATTGGGATGCTTCCCTGGACTGCAGAGAAACACAGCTCAAATATCTACTGGACCAGGTGTCCCTGGACTCCTCTGGCCCATAAGAGCAAAGCTGAAGGTGTGGGGAGAGAGCAAGGGATTGGTGCCATTTTACAGCGCGTTTGCTGTGTTTTGACGTCTGGAGGACACACCAACAGGAGCATCCAAATCCACCCATCCAAAAAGTGGGCTGGGGACAATCCATCCCCCTTGTATGCACCTTTGCAGCAGCTTTCAAGCTGTAGGTGGACTAGGGCATAAAAAAAGAGCAAAAGCAAAACCACAGAGTGACCAGAACAATTTTTTAGTTTGTTTTCCATGTGCACTTGGCATGAGAGCAGGGAGGTTCGGAGGAGCAGCCCCAAGGCCCTTGTCTTGCTTGCCCATGTGCTGTGCCTCCAGATGGTGTTGCAGCTCATGGTGAGGTACAGTGGGGCCAAAAGTGGTTTCCAGCCCCAGGTCTGCATGGAATGCAGGAAAAGAGCGTGAAATGGGGGAGGCAGAAGAGCCAGCCTGCTGTCAGCAGGTTTTGATTCACCACGCGATGGGTGGAGCACCTCTAGAAAAGCCAGAAAAATTTAACAAAGCTTGGAAAGCATCAGGTTTCCACACACACCTCCTGCTCTGCTGGCTGCTTTCATAATGGTGCTCACCTTTAATCAGCTTCCAGTTGTAGATTTCCACCTCTTCTGCCAGCTCCTTCTCGATGGCCATGGTCCTGAGGATCTCCTTGGAGGCCTCGGAGCGTGGCGGCACAAACGTGTACACCAGGACACGGCTGGGGCTCCTGCCACACCGGGGGGTGGCCACTTCATCCGTGGGTTTGACTCTGGTTTCTGAACAAACACAAGGACAGAGTTCATTAAATAGGGGCAGGAAGGACCATCTCAGCACCCAGGTCATGGAAAAGGGATCTCGGCTTTGGTGCCACATGGCACAGTCGTGTCTGTCCCATGATCCAATGCCCAGCACCAGGACCAGCAGCAAAGGAGAGGTTAATAAAGGAGCTGTGGACCTCCTCATTCTCATGTTTCTCATTCCCCCTGGCCCCGGCAGCCTCTGTGCCAGCAGGGATGGGGAAGGGGATTTTGTCCATCTGGATCTCCCATACTCTGCAGTGACCTTGATGCCACCATGGCTGCAAAGCACGGGATGGATTCTCCACTTCCCACCTCGCTCCCGCTGCAGGAGGAACTTCAGGGGAGCAAAGGGATGAGGCCACAGCAGAGGACCTTGGCTGCCTGGGCCGTGTGCCCGGCTCAGCCCCACAGGTGGGCTCAGCACCAGCCCCAGCACCCTCCCCACACGGGGTGTCACACACTGGGTCCTACGTGACTTTTTCAGCATTCTCAGTAGAGAAGAGCTGCTAATTTTTCCCTCTTTTTTTTAATGTATCTGGAGTAATTAAGAATCCCCTGTGGTTTTGGAAGGAGATTTATTGCCTTTGGTTGTGGTCCTAGGAACGCAGAGGAGCCCAGCTCTGCTGAATTTAGCCTTGTTCTCCCAGTCAGTTTGGATGCTGGAGCTTTTTACGCTACTCGAAAGAAAGTTTGGCTATAAATAGATGCCTGGGGTTTATTTTAGTAAGACAGTTATTCTAGGCCTGATTCTGCTCTCCCCCAGGCTTTCTGGGGTGGTCCTGAGCTCTTCTTCTCTGAGAGGGGATGGAAATCCCAATTTAAAGGAAAGCAAAGCTTTTCAGCAACCAGAGGACAGGCGCTCAGTTCTGCAGTTCAGTGTGAGGCAGAGGGGGATGAGCACAGCCCAGCACCTTCATCCCTCCCACTGTGGGGTCAGGTAGCAGGGAAACCTCTGTCCCAGAGCCTTAAACTTCACCTGCTTCAGGGCATTCACAGAAGTGTGGAGTTGTTAAAGCTGGAAAAGCCCTTTAAGATCACGGAGTCCATGATTAAAGCCCCACCTTCACAGCAGGAAAGGAACCCCCGGAATTCAACAGGAATTTAACAACCCAGGAGCTTCACACCAGAGCCACTCGATTGCCCACGGCGTCAGGGAGGAGGAGCAGGGACACAGAGGCCGTGGTCACCAGCTCTGCCCACAGCAGTGTTCCCCCCACCCAAACAATGCATCACAGCCATTCCCGGGATCAGGGTCCCTTCAGCAAAACCCCTGAGTGTTCCTCTCCAAGTTACTGGGTACAAAGGAGGAAGAGAAGGACAGTCACAGAAAGCACCTGGAAAAAGAAGCTGGGCAAAGCCTCCATGCAGGGAAGGAAAGGGCAAGGATGTAACTTGGCTGAGCAATGTGTGTGTGATCACTATCTGTGAGAACTGGAAAGCAGGAACAAAATCATTTTGGCTGCATCAGGGTGTTTAATTGGAAATAAAATGAAGTCTGAACAGCAGACAAGAGATCCAAGCAGGGAAAGTTGTCGGCTTTAAACCAGAGACCCACTAGAGTGGGAATGCAAGACTGGAAGGGCTCTGCTCAGTCATCACATCCCATTCCCACCAGGCACCACATCATAAATCCTGCTCATAAACATATCAAAAACCTTATTAAAACAAGCTGAGCTTCTGCCCTTCGCTCCCCCGGGGAGGCCATCCCAGAACCTCTCTGCTCAGGGGCTGGAAAACCTTAAAAATCTCAGCTCAAATGACTTTGCAGCCGTTCCAAAACATGGCAGTGCCCTTTGCTTGCTCTCCTGGGTGAGACCCCTCCACAGAAACCCCTTGAAGATGCTGATCAGAGGGGATCACGCAGAACCTGCTGCACCTGCAGCCAGGCTCAAAGACACTCAGGTACCTTTAGTGTCCCCAGGGAAGCTGTGGGTGGTCCATCAGCTGAGCGTCTCCTGATAAATGTCAGTACAGAGAGGTATAATGCACAGAACAGTCTCCAGTGGGAGCAGGAGGAGATGTCACCCCCTGCCACATCTTTGCCAGGTCTGTGGTTTAAGGCAAACAGCTTTCCAAAGACCAGGAAGCTGAGAGACCCAAACTACACTGAACAGGAAAGGAAAAGAGGTCTTCTCCACAATGGAATCACAGAATCATTAAATTTGAAAAAGACCTTTGAGATCATCAAGTCCAACCATTCCCCCAGCAGTGCCAAGGCACCACTGACCCCTGTCCACATCCACACAGCTTTAAATCCTTCTGGGGATGGGGACTCACCACTGCCCTGGGCAGCTGTGCCAGGGCTGGACAGACCCTTTTGGAGAAGAAATTTTCTGTAACATCCAATCCAGGCATCCCCTGGCCCAGCCTGAGGCCGTTCCCTCTCCTCCTGTCCCTGTTCCCTGGGAGCAGAGCCCGACCCCCCCGGCTGCCCCCTCCTGTCAGGGAGTTGTGCAGAGCCACAAGGTCCCCCCTGAGCCTCCTTTTCTCCAGGCTGAGCCCCTTTCCCAGTTCCCTCAGCCCCTCCTGGGGCTCCAGCCCCTTTCCATGTCCCAGCCCCAGCCCAGTTCTACCTGGACCACCCCAAAATCTGTGTTCAACCTCCACTTCCAGAGACAGGGGGTTCCAGTTCCAACAAACCAGGAGTACCACAGACAATCCCTCTCCTGGGAAGTGTCCTCCCTCCTCCCTTCACACCTACAGCTCAGCTGCCACAATCTAACCCTCTGATTTTTGTCCCACCTGGAGGTTTGGGGATCAGACTGTGTGTCCTCTCCCCCGAAAGCACCTTCCATCTGTCTGAGCACTCTCAGCGTGTCCCACCTTGAGCGTCTTTCTCCAAACTTCATCCTCCCAACAGATGGAAACTTTTGAGGGTCAGTGCAGCTCCCTTACCTCGGGAAAGTCCTGCTGCCCTCCAAGACAAGCCAACCCTTCCATCAGTGCTTGCCCTGCTGAACTTATCTGGTGTGAATTCTAGCCACCAGTGATGTGAATGCCCACAAATCTGTCAGCCTGAGGCTTTAAACCAAGGTTAAGGAAGGAACTGGAAGGCAGCGGCAGGAGCAGGCAGGATCCCACCTACCTGGACATATTTTACAGCATTTCCCATCTACTTTCTCTGGATATTCACACGGATACTCCTTGGGGCATGTGATCTTCTGGCAGTCCTGGACGCCGTCCCTGCACGTGCAGAGGATGCAGGGCAGGAGGCCGTAGAGCCGGAAGACGGGGTGCCACACTTCCCCATGGGAGTAGGTCTTCCCATTGTAAACACAGGCTGGAGGAGAGAGAGAAAAGAGCTGCTTGTGGAAATAAATCGTCCTCCTCTTTGCAAACCCAAGGCTCGGTGGAGTCGCTGCATTTCAGCACCTCAGAGATGGGTGGTCCTGCTGTGTCGAGGAACGAGGTCCTCCGGCAGCGGATCTGGCAGCAGCGGGCACCGGGATGTCACAGCACCACAGCCAGCAGGTGCCATGGCACAGAGGGAGCAGGCGCCAGGAGATGGGGCTGCTGGGTTTGACCACCCTGGTGGGGACAGGGGCAAGTGTGGCCAGGACCTCACCTGCCTCCCAACCTCTGGAAGCCCAGGGTCCCTCCGAGGCTGTCACAGGAATGAAGCACAGTGAAGAGTGCCACCTGCTGACTCCTCCATGGAAATTTTTGGAGGTCCCAAAATTTCCTCCAGGGCTCCATCTCCAAGGACTGGAAAGAGCCCTTCCGGAGGCACAATGGTGGGAGAGCCGCCAAGAGGAGAAAGGACCTGCTATTCCCCCCTTGGGATCAAGGGGCTCGCCTTCTCGTCTCCCTGTCCTACTCCCTCCTCCAAGAGGAACACCCGGGACAGCACTGCCTCAGACCCAGCACCTGCAAGCAGCTACAAGGAGGAATATCCTGTCCTTCCGTGGCACTGTCCTGGAAGGTCCATGGGGAGCCTTCCAGCTGAGCTCCTTCCTTCCCAAGTCACAGATCTCCAAAACACTCCAAGGACCACTCTTCTTCCAACCCATTTTGCAAAGTGGCAGACTCATGCAGTCAGGAGGCTGTGGGCACGAGGACTGAGATACCTGAGTGAGGCTGGCTGTGGAAGAGTGGGGAGCAGGACTTGCTGGTGGAAACCTGCTGCTGAGTCAGATTCCCTGGAGAATTCCAAGTTCTGGAGAAGCCACATACAGACTGCCTGGCCTCTGCATCCCTTACCTTTCTTGTGCTTCTCTTTCAAGACGATCTTCACGGTGGTGCCACCTGCTCCCTTGGGTTTGAAGCTTCTGGGAATTAACTCCAGGGAAGAACTGAGAACAGTGGACACGGTGGCTCCAGGTGGCTTCCTCCCCATCACCTCTCCCAGGCACTGGTCTTGTGAGTGCCTCTGTGAGCAGCCAGAGAAAAGAGGGGGTTCAGACTCAGGCAGCTGAGTTGTCTCACTCCAAAGCCTGCTGGAAAAAGCCATGCAGTGTCCTGCACACCTTGCATCAGGAGTGGACGGGGCAGAGACCACAGGGATAAGCAATGACCCACAAGCCATATAAATAACAGAAATACTTAGGTTGGAGAATTCCTCTGAGATCATGGAGCCCAACCATGCTGAGCAGTTGGTGTCAGTGCCCCACACTGGTGTCCTCCTCAAGTGGGTCACCCTCACTGGGGCAGCACCTTTCTGTCCCCAAGCTCAGCCCAATGCCCTCAGAGGAGCATGTGAGGTCCTACATCCCTAACACACACAGGGAGATGGGCTGGTCTTTCCTGGGTGGGAAGATGAGGACTGGCATCTGTGTGGCTCAAACAGGATCAGAAAGGTGAGGATGCGCCATATCCTGCTCTCTCACCTGGTAGGCACCAGGAGGGTTGGTGTGGGACTGCCAGCCAGCAGGACTGGAATCCCAGGAACATCCCAGGAACATCCCAGGCTTCCAAGAGCAGAGTGCTGGGACAAGACATGTAGCACAAAGGGTCCCCTTGTGTCTCTTTTGGAGGTTTTATAGGTGGTGGAGCAGTATGGAAAAGGGCAGAGCCAGGAGCTAAGTGACCTAATCCCACAGATCTGGCATGGGCTGCCCAGCTCCGAAATGTCGCCGTGCAGGAACCCTCGGCAGCCAAGGAGTCACTTTTTCCTTGCTGGGGCTGCTGATACAAACAGCCTGGGGAAGGCAGAGTGGTGGCCAGCTCCAGCGCTGCCCTCTTGGTGGGAGGCAGGACACCTGCAAGCCCAAGGGGAGCGGAGACACCTTCTCCTGAAGGAAAAGCCCTCCCAAGAGAGATTTGGGCATCTGACTCTATGGACAAGGGTCAGGCTTGGCTGTTGGTCACCTCTGGGTCTGCTCTGACGATGTCCTTTGGCTGCTTAACCTGGCGGACACTGGCCAACAAGGAAAAGTGTCCCAGATGCTGCAGAGGGAGAGTAGAAGAATCTTTCCCTGGTGGCCTGAGGTGTCACCTAGGCTGATATCCCTCAGCTAGATTCAATTCCATGGCACGATTCACCTGCAAATCAGGTGTCCATGGTTCTGCTGTGCAAGGATCTGAGAGTCCTCCTAGAGCTGCTGGGAGTGATTTCTTTGCAGAGGGCAATGAGCAAGGGCATCCTGCGAGCTGTTCAGGGGGCTGTGCTAGAAGCAAGAAGGGGAGTTTTAAAATGCAAATGTCACGTACAACACCTCTGTTTAACTGCGGGGGTTCCTCTTCCGTGGACTTCTCTAAGGAGCCATCTGCAAGGGAAAAACATTGTCCTGGGAGATGCTGCAGGGCTGAATGGAGGTTTGCTCTCTCTGTGGCTGAAAGCAGCTCTCCTCCAGGTGCTGGCCTACCTGGGAGTCTGGAGAGACAGGAGCTTTGCACATGCAATTCATATTACCCAAGGAAAATCCAAGCCCTCAGCTTTTGCTTCCTGGTGCAACCAAGAGGTAACAAGTGGCCTGATTTACAGCCCAGGCTCCCAAAATCCTGATAAAATGGCTTGAAACAGCTCCTGCTGTCAGGTGGCAACCAGCTGGAGTCTCCCAGCCCTCAGTCCCAGCCTCATTACCTTTGCAGACCTGGCAGCAGGAATCCGGCACCGTTAAGGGAGAGGAACACAGCAGCTCGGGGCAGGTCACCAAGCCGCAGTAAATCTGGCCTTCCTAGGAGGGCAGCAGAGAAAAAAACATTGTCAGGGCTCTATGTCCCCCATGTAGGGCTGCTTCAAGCTGCAGATTTACCATAAATCATCGGGAAGAAATTCTTCCCTGTGAGGGTGGGGAAGCCCTGGCACAGGGTGCCCAGAGCAGCTGTGGCTGCCCCTGGATCCCTGGAAGTGTCCAAGGTGAGGCTGGTCAGCGCATGGAGCAACCTGGGACAGTGAAAGTGTCCCTTCCCAGGTGGGACTGGATGAGCTTTCAGTCCCTTCCAACACAAACCATTCCAGGATTGTACGATTCCACAATCAAAAGCCCCCTGATAGTCCATCTTCCAATACCACCAGTCATCCAGCAAGTAATGAAAGCTGAAGGTCTGGCCGTGCTGCACTGCCCATCCTGCAGGTACAGCAGGGTTGTGTCCTCTCCTGGCATGGCTGTTCCATAAACAGTACACAAGCTCCCAAGTGGAATGGTCTTCCTCAAAAAGGGGCAGGCAGTGCCTTCCTCCCAGGCATCATTAGAGCTGCCAGACCTGAAGCAGCCCCCCCACACCTTTAAACTCTGCAGAACAACCCCCAGTTTGAAGGGGCACAAGAAGATTTTCTCTGACATCTGCCAGGAAAAGGACCCGGAGGAGACAGGTGGAAATGGGAAGCATGATTCTGAACCCGGATTCAGGTCCACACCAGAGTTCTTCCTTCCCTTTCTCTTGGGTTATTCAACAACACCAGAGCCAAGCACACAGATGTTCAGGGATAGACCTGGGTGGGTAGTTTGGAAAATATCTCTGCTGTAGTGATTCAAGCTGAAAACCACAGGTCAAGGCCAGCCTTGACCTTAGTGCATCCCAGTCTCACCTCAGTCAGTGGATTTGCACCAGTTTGTTGCAGGAATAAGTTTTTGCTACTTTGCCAAAGGGTAAAAAAAGATGTTCAGCAGCCAGACCTCAACAGCAAGGTCATCTTCTCCGTGCAGCAATTTTCTCTGGGGTATCCACAAGCTCCCAGTCAACCAAGGCCAAGAGGTCAGCCAAGGATATCCTTAGAAAACCAAACCACAGCTGCTTCTTCTCCCATCAGGAAGCCAAACCGCTGTGCCAGGAACATGAAGGGGATGAGGGAAGTTTGGTGGGTGACAGGATCTGGCAGAGGTCACTGCATACCAGATCCTGCTCTCACCTCGGGGAGGCCAGATCTGCCTCTTCCTTCCTTCTCCTGACCAGCAGCTCGCAGCAATGACCTGCCCCAGGCAGGAAAGAGCCAGTGCCACAAAAGGCAGGATTTATCCCAGAGGCTCCGGTCTTGGGGCAGTTTTCTAAGAGGGTTAGACCAGCTGTTCACGCAGCTGTTCCAGCAGCTGACAACATCAGACACAGCCAGGGGAGATCCCCCCATTGAAGGCTCCTCAGCCAGCCCTTTATTTTCCCCCTTGTATCCAAGGCATTACCCTGACAAATAAACAGAGCCTGAGTGACAGCCGAGGGGGACATGGAGCTCCACAGCTCCTGGGGACAGTGGCAGATGAGCACACACAGTCAGACTCAAGGGCTCCTTCCTGGTGTTTCCCACCTTCCAGCTGGGGTCCCTAAGAGAGGAACCAGCCTCAAAAGCTGCATAATTTCTACACGTCAGCTATTCGTCTTGCCACCCAGGTCTGAGGTGCACGCACGCCGCAGAGGCTCAGACCAGCAATTCCAGGGTCACAGATACTTCCCTGTCCAGCATCAGCTGATGTAACCCCTGTGTGTGTGCTCTTGGCATGACAGAGGGAGGTGCTCTGGGCTCTTTTGCCCCTTTTTTGTTTCCCAGCCAAAGTTGGTCCCACCCTTTGCTGCAAGCAAAGCACAGAGGTGGAGTCTGGCTCCATCCGAGGTCTGTGAGTGATGGGTGCTGAAAGCCACACCCGTACCCGTCTCCTTTTTCATGGCAGAAGCAGCACTGGGAATGAGCAGTTCTCTACCGTGTCCAAGTCCAGAGTCAGCACTTTCAATCCCCCCTTCCTCACTCCATCTCAAGGAGGAGGAGCTGCTCCATTTATCTCCCGACACTTGGCTCCTGGCACTTCACACACCTTCCCATCGCCGCTGGCCAGGCTGCCTCACACCTCCTGAGCAAGGTGTCAGAACTCGGTTTTTGATGGATTTTCACCGGATCCCAGCCCATGGGAAAGGGCTGGCAGAGCAGAGCCAAGCCCTGTCTCAAGGCATTACTGGAAGCTCATGGAGGAAGAACATCCTTACAGAGCTGGCAATGGGGATGCACACTGAGGGCATCCTGGCCAGGCTACAAAGGACAGGACTTGGAGCAACCTGCTCTGGTGGAAGGTGGAAGGTGACCCCTGGCAGGGGATGGAACCAGAAAACCTTTAAGGTCCCTTCCAACCAAAGCCATTTTCTGAATCTATGGATCCCAAGAGCATCTGAATCCCGAGAGCTGTCCCCTCGTGTCCGTGCTGCCTTGCAGGGACACTCAGCTCCTCAAGGCTACCAAGCCCACCTGCTTTGCAGGCAGCACAGACAGAAAGGCTCCTGGCTGTGCTCCGGACTGACCGTCTGCCACACAAAGCCTTGCTGGGGCAGCTGGGGCAGCTGGATGCTGCTGGCCACAGCCCCGGAGCACTGGGGTGCTCCATGAGGACAGGGCTGTCCCACTGCCCACCCCAAGCCGCCCACCCAGAGCTGGCCCGTGTGACCTCTGGCAAATCCTCTGCACTGATAACCCGATCCCAGCGATAAACCATCCCCCCACGGGCTGGTACTACCCGGTCTAGCTGGGGTTTCTGAGCTGGTGGGGCAGTGTTGGGGTGCAGGAGAGGGCCCCAGCCCCCAGCTCCCGCGGTGGCTTACGGAGCAGCTGCACTGCACACACTGGTTGGGCTGGCGGCTGGGGAAGAGCTCGCTGGTGCTGAACATCTCGCCCTGCTGGTACGTCGTCCCGTTGTACTGGCAGGACCTGACGGGCGCACGGAGGCCGGACGGAGAATGTGGCTCTGGAAAAGAGGACGAGAAAGGAGCGGGATAAGGGCCAGCCCCTGCCTGGCCCCCATGCGGCACTGATGCTGGCCAGCCCACCCCGAAAGGACCAGCAGCCCCGTACACACCGCAGTCACTGTGAAGCGGCCAGGGCGCTGCATGGCTGGTCAGCGATTAAGCGTCCAAAAGCTCTTGGAGGATGGGGCTGCCCTGGCTGCACTGAGCTCAGCACAGAGGGAAAGCCTGGAAGTCTGACCTCACAAGGTTTTTAATTCTTGGGTTTTCCCTCCCCTGGTTGTAATGATCATCAGATTCAGATGGAGTCAGGTAAAAAGGGCTTCTCTCATGGGTAATTAGCGAAAAATCAAAATTAATGAGGTTTTTTCTATTATTTCTTCCTAATTTCTCAAATCACTGATGGTTTCTGACTAGCTTTGCCAGCACTCAGGTAGGGAAAGTTTTGGGACTAAATCTTGAGGTAATCTGTGGGGGTGAGAATGAACATATTGAGCTAAAATGAGGCAATCAGTAGTGGTAAGGTAGGAAAAGTTTTGGGACTAAAATTTGAGATAGTCTCCAGTGCAGAGAAGGAAGTTGTTAAAAAACTTTAATTTTTTTTTTTTTTTTATCCAAGACACTTTGCTGGCAAATGATCAGAATAACGTGCCAGCTTCTGTTTTGCCCCTGAAGTGTGAACTGACATTTTGTCCCTACAAAGCTCTTGGGATGGAGGGGAGAAAGTGGTCTGGCAGAGAGCCCTTTTCCATCAAAATGACATTTTTGGAGGGAAAAAGCAGCTGGAGCTCCGTGACCAGGGCCAGACCCAGCATCGCTGCGTTGCCACAAGCGGCAGCAGTGGAGGTACCGCCCTGTAGGACCACGGCCACCTTGTCACCCCATCCCTGAGGAATGTCCACCTACCAGGACACCGCGGGCAGCACTGCTGGGGGTCCGTGACAGGGCTGGCACACGGCAGAGCTGGGCACTGGATCCGGTAGCACCTGATGTTGGTGTTCTGGGGAGAGACAGAGGTGGTTTGTTTAGTCCGCAGGGAACATTCAGTTCATGGCTCACCCCTGCAAGAGGAGGAACACAACATCATCACAAGTTGTGCTGGTTGTAACTCACCCAGGATGTCTCCAGCCCTGGCTCAAACCCAGGCAGCTCATGGTCTCCCACCAGCAAAGGCCACCTGTCATCTGACAGCAGCCCTGAGCCACCTCCACCCACAACCCACCAACGCTGCAGAGGCAGAACCATGGAATCACTGAGTGATTTAGGTATGAAGGAACCTTAAAGATCTTGTTCCATCTCCTGTCATGGGCAGGGACACATTCCACTATCCCAGGTTGCTCCAACCTGGCCTGGGATACTTCCAGGGATCCAGGGGCAGCCACAGTTTCTCTGGGCACCCTGTGCCAGGGCCTTCCCACCCTCACAGGGAACAATTCCTTGTGAACATTTAATCTAAATCTCCCCTCTTCTGGTTCAAAACCATCCCCTTGTCCCATCATTATCTGCCTGTGTAAAAAATAACTCTCCATCTTTCTCATAAGCTCCCTTTAAGTACTAAAAGGTCTCCTCAAGGTAAATAGCAGCTCCCTCACAAAGTCAACCCAACACCCCCCAGGGGGACAGCTTTTTCCAAAGGGAAGAGATTAATCCAGTGCCACTATGGGACTGGAAAGGGCTTCTCTGGTCAAATGAGACTCCAGGACCGATCTGCTGCAAAGCTGCTGAGTGAAGCCCCAGCCCAGCCCAGCCCAGCAGCAGTGTCCCCGCGTGACCGCGCGGCGCCGTGGGGACGTGCCTCGGAGCAGCTGCAGCGGATGCAGTACATCAGCCCCTGAGGCTCCAGGTACGGGTGCCAGCTCTCCCCCGGGCTGTACTTCTTGCCGTTGAAGTCGCAGAATGTGTCTGGCCCTGAAAGTCAACCAGGAGAAGCTTTGTGAGAAAAGGGGCTGGTTCTTGGGAGAGCTCTCTGTGATGAGAGCAAGGGCAGCCTTCACGTTGTTCCCCACGAGTAGCTGGTGGTCATGATCACCACCAAACCCCTCAGGACTTTGGCCAAAAACCCCAATTCAGTCACCCTTAATGTTCACATCCACAAGCATCATCTGGTCCTCCAGGAGCGAGCTCCAAACCCGGTTGGACCTGCAGAAACCTGGACCCTATAGCAGCCATGGTGCTGCCCCCACTCTCCCGTGACATGTGCCAAAGCCCTGACCAGGCAGAGGGTCACCCCAGCACCCAAGTTCTTCCTAAGCACACACCTGTCTGCGAGTGATTTTCGTGGTTTACGTGCTCACAGCCCCGCTGAAAACTGAAGGTGATTTAAAAGGTTATGTCATCGAGGGAATTTGAGGTAGTTTGGATGACTGCGTTGCTCGAAGGCAGTGGAGACATTTACAGCTCCTGAAGCATTTATGGGTCTTTAAATCCTTGCAGCACCCTGGGGATGCAGGAGAGGGGGAGGGCTGTTTTCCAAGGCATGATGCCCACCTCCCTACATGAACTCAGGTGAGCCAGTGGGTGCTGACCCTGCCAGGCTGCTGGGATGGCTCCTTAATGAATAGCAGAGGGTCCCCAAAATTATCTCAGTGGCGTTCACCACCCCAAAGATGCTAAGAGCCATCCCACGCTTCGCTCTGTCACCTGGGACACAGCAGTGTCTGGGAGGGGCCAGCTGGTGTTGTCCCACCTCACCAAGGCCAGAGATGCCACCTGCTTAATGGATTTCTCCAATCAACCTGGCAAAATTCACCCAGATATGCTGGGGTGGGCTGCAGTCCCTCCTCTAGCTCATGACCATCCTCAGGATGAACCCAGGTGATGCTCTACCACGGCCAGACCCTCTGGCCAGCAGGAAAGGCAGCCCTATGGGTCAACAAAGATCTTTATGGGTCTCTTCCAACTCAAGCCCTGCCAGCAGACTTGAACCTCTCTTTGATGGCTTTAAGCACTTGATTCTCCAAGTTGTACCTTCACAAGTGCTGACCACCAGCTGTCCAGACCACCTGGCCCAGGCCACTGCTGCATCTGCAGAGGTGGAGGTTTGCAGTAGTTTTGGAGTGGATGTTACCAGAGGGACAGGTAGAGGTGTTTTCCTTCCTTTTCCCAGATCAGGACATTACATTGTCCCCATAGCTCTTGACAAGTCAGCAACTCCCTGTTCCTGGCCACACAGGTCATGAGCTTACAGCAAACCACACAAAACTGGTGAGCATGTGGGTGAAAATGCAGAAACCCAGAAGAGAGAGGAAAAAAACGCCACAAAACTAAAAAACAAAAAAAAAAAAAAACAAAACAAAAAAAAAAAAAAAAAAAACCCAAAAACATAGTTTTGCAAAAGGGTGAGAAAATGACTTCATCTTTCCCTGCTTGCAGCATCCTCATGAATTATGCTGAGAGTGAAGAAATCGAGTTGCCTTGCTGTGACACAGCCCCGCTCAGCTCGCAGGCTCCCATGCCAGTTGGCTGCTTCCTTCAAACATTTAATCACAAGTGGAGCCCTGGTTTGGGTCCAGCCCTCGAAAGCAGCCTGATTCATGTCTGCAAAGGGCCTGCTGGTAAAATTAAAGCTGACTGGCAGTGCTGGGCAGCAGGAGACACTTGTCGGCATCTCGGTAGTGCTACGCCGTGCTTTTGGCAAGAGGTGCCAGTGTGTTTGGGCAAAAGCAAGATGGGGATGGATGGATGGATGCATGGGTGGATGGATGGATGCATGGAAGGAAGGAGGAGGCTTAAACATTGGAGGCTCTGGACCATTTCTTCCCGTGTCAGGCCAATAATTTCATTTTCAGAGGCCAAACTTTGGATATCTTCCTAATTCACCTGGAGTGAAAAGCCATTTGTGACAGTGAATTCCTCCTGCGCTGATCAGTCACCTTACTTATTGCACCTTCAGCAGCAGCACACTCAGAAAAGTCACATGGGTTTACTTCTCACTGGATCTAGAGCAGGTCAGAAACCTGGAGTGAAAAGTCTCATTGGTGGCTGGTGTCTGAAGCTGTTGAGATACATCCTAAGGAGACATTCCCTTCTCATGGTGTGGGAGATGCAGCCCAGGATGGGTTTCTCCACGCCATTCCGTTTGTCACCGACGACTGGTGTCTCTAAACCACCGTGTGAAGATGCTGCTCAGAGCTTCTGCGACAGCCTCTTGTGAGGTTTCAATTTCCTGGGAGCCGGAGAGCTTCCCACAATACCTATCCTAAACCTGTAACATCCTTTCCAACCCAAGCCAGGTGTGATTCTGTGATTCTGTCTCTGGGAGTGTTCTGAGCAATTTGATGGCTGAACAAGAGGTTGTGGGGTCTTGCTCATCTCCCCTCACTCCTCTTCTCCCGTTGCATCTCGAGGCTGAGAGGGGCAGGGTGGTCCTGCATCCCCAGATGGCACCTCTAGAGTTGTCTCTGGAGCAGGGCAGGTCTGAGCTGGGCTCCCAGCCCCAGCAGCTTTTCTGGAGGTCACACACCTGACAGCCAGCGCCGTGCCGGGCATGCGGGAGGGAGTTCATGCAAACCAGTTTGTAAGTTTTAAGAGCAGCCATAAATAAAGTGTAAAGAGCACTGTCTGGTACACAGAGTCCAGGCGCTCCTGTGACAGCCCTGTATTTATGAAGGGCTTAAAATGCAACTTAGCTGAGAAGGGACTGGTTAAAACACACCAAGCCCTTGACGTCTGGCATCCTAAAGACTGCTCGCATCCAGATCAGTTCCTACACACTCGGCTTGCTCAGTTCCTGGCTGGGAATATCTGCTTGGGACTTCGGGAGCCTGGAAAACTCTGTAGCTCTGAAAAAGCAGCCTCATGAAGCATCTCTGAGTTCCCCAGGGTGGAGAAGCCAGGCAGACAGGGTCCTGCTTCCCCCCACTCCTTCCCAAGGGAATGCTTCGTTACCTATAGCGGGGTGTGCAGCCCTCGCCTCTCCCTTACCATGGACGTGGTAGCACTTGCTTTCCATCATGGACCTTCCCATCTCAGAGCATCCAGTCCCTCCATCCCTGCTGGATCCAACCTTGTAGGACAGAGGGATCCCAGGAACCCCCTTTTCTCCAGCAACCATGTTAAAAAGAAATGAAATACCAACATCCAAGCTCCTGGGGAAAACCACTGCCCCATGCTCTCCAGAGATGCTGGTGTTTAAATGCCTCCAGCCAAAACATCATTGCATTGCCCCTGAATTACTCAGAATGCAGCACACTCGTCCCAGTAACCTGTGCCTCTGATATTTTTTTTCAGCTGGGAGTGCAAATCCCCTAAAATAGACTGTTTCTGTGGGCAAATTCTTCTTTTCTGACTTGCCTTCAAGCCAGAGCCTTTCTGCTTCTCACCTATTTTTAGCCACGACACTGTAGGTCCCTTGGCCGATGAGCCTGCTCATAACTAATTTATTCCTGTCTTCACTCTCCCTGAACACTCAGCCCTGAGAGAAGTGTGAGGCTGCAGAGGTGGATGGTGGAGAGAAGTCCACAATTTGATGATGACTCTGTCACCCAAACCACCCTGCCCTCGACCACGGGGCAAGTCCTGGCCAAGCCCTCCACTTTGTGGGATATGCCCTGTAGCAAAGCTGAAGTGTTTCAGAGCTGGGGGGTGATCCTGGACCTCCCCGCTCCAATCCTGCTTCAATCCCATATTCACCAGCTCTTTCTCAACATTATAAGTCCTGCAAACTGGCCCCAACACTTTGTCCCAAATCAGACAAACCCTTACTGCCCCCATCCATCATAGTTTATGCCCAACTTACGGGCTCTGTTACCACCTCGAAAGAGCAAACACCTCACCTAACACCTGTTTCACCTTCTGCAGATGTCTCCATCCTCTTCCTAACCTACCACAGCAGCCCGGGTAGAAGCAGGGAGTCAGACCCACACCCCTTGTTCAAGAAACAGATGCTGTGGGCTGGGTTTGGCAGCTTTGGATGAGCCCAGGGAAGGGAAAGCAGCTGAATTCACCCGGATTTTGCTCCCCAGGGCTTTGCACAGCCCCATCCATCCACCTGCCTTTCCCCCCCAGCACACCCCACAGTTGGGATGAGCAATCCAGTGCTCGTATTTTGGGTCCACGCTCCAGGAGGATGATTATTTGAGTGCCTAATGCACTGCTGGCAGCAGGCAAGTTGTAAATCACCCTGACGCAGCCACCGGCAGACTCCGCTGGGATTCCGGGCGATTAAAGGGAAGAATAAATGTAGGGACACAACAGGTCCTGCTCCCATTTGCTCAGAGCTCCAGTGGCTCTGTGATGCTGCAGGGGTGCTCAGCACCCACTGGTGGGGTCCCAGTGCTTTGCCCAAGCCAAGCCCACCTCCTGGCCCCAATTAACACGTCCAGCACCCTCCAAGCTCCTGAACAGCCCTGGCCAAGTCCTTCAAGCCTTTTTGTGGGAAATGCCAAACCTCCCTTCCCTATCCCAAATCTTCTCTGCCTCACTCAGCCCGCTGGGAGAAAAAGTGGGAGAGACTGAGGGATGAACATGGAGATGGACAAGGGATGATATGCAGGAAAGCCCCCAGCTTTGCTTGGGGTGCGGGAGGCATTGCCCCGTCCCCATCCACCCTCGGAGGGGAGATGCACTCGTGCAGGGTGGGATCTGTGCAGAGGAAGGTCTGTAAGACAACCTCCTGCTCTGTGGCATTTCTAGCCCATGGAAGGGGGTCCCAGACCTTCCTCACACCCCTGGCAGCCCCCGGAGGCCCCCAGCCCCCTCAGCAGCTCTCAGGGCTGTGCTCGGTGCTGTACAACCCCGCAAAGCCGGCGGGGACAGCAGCAGGCAGAGGGGGACACGGCCATGTCCCCAGCAGCGCAGGACAGGAGACCTGGCTGGTTGCACGGCCTGGGACATCGCAGCCACGGAGGTCCGACACCTGCCGTGGTCAAAAGCCTCCCCGTGCCCCCAGCCATGACCGCAAAGCACCCCCGCAAATTCCTGGGGACCCCGGTGACGGGGAAACTGAGGCACGGAGGGAAGCAGCGCAGCCGGGACAGGAGCGGGGAAGACTTACGAGCCCGGGCTCGGCTCTCGGAGGCGAAGAGGAGCAGGAGGCACCGGAGGAGGAAGGCGAGGGGACCCGCCCCGGGAAGCATCGCAGCCCGGTGCTCGGTGCCCTGGGGCTTCGGTCCCGGTGCCCGGGGGTGCGCTGCCCGATGTCCCGGTGACGTCTCGGAGTCTGTGCCGGGGGCTTCGCTCCCGCTGCTGGTGCCCGGCGGTGCCGCGGGCTCGATGCCGGTCTCGGGCGCCTCGGAGGACGGTGCGGTGCCCGGAGGTGCCGGTGCCCGTGGATGTCGGTGCCGGCAGCGCTCCGGTGCCGGTGCCAGGGGTGTCGGAGCCCGGCGGCGCCCGTGCCCGGGGCTGTGGGTGCCCGGAGGTGCCGCGGTGCCGGTGCCGGCGGGCCGGTGCCCCGGGTGCCGGTGCCGGGGGTGCTGCCGTGCCGGTGGTGCCGGTGCCCGGGGGTGCCGGTGCCGGTGCCCGGCGGGGCTCGTCTTGCTCCGATCAAAGGCGCCTCCTTTAGGGAGAGTCGCGGAGGTGTTTGTTGGTATTAAAGGCGGAGATGGACGCGGGAGGGGGGATCCGCAGGGTGAGTATTTTA
>VWZT01014477.1:9531-37951 GCA_013397055.1 Pachycephala philippinensis | reverse complement strand
CGTGGCCGGGCGCTGAGGTGCGATGAGTTTGCGGGGGCTCGGCCCGGCCCCGGCTGTCCAGGCTTAGGAGGTGTGATGAGTTTGTGGGGGCTCCGCTCCCCCGAGTCCTGCGGGGCCGAGCGGGGAGGGGGCAGTGGGGCTGAGCCCACCCTGCTCTGTGGCATCGGGAGCACTGAATGGGGGATAGCATCATCCCCTGGAGCGGATGCCCTGGTGGGGGGGATGTTTCCCCACTTCCTCAGGTGTTTCTGTGATAATCTTGCCCCAAAAGTGAACGGTTCCAACAGTGCTGCCGGGAGTTGTGCAGGTTTGGACTGCATCAAGACAGGAAGGGTTTTGCACCATGGGAAGTCCTAGTCCCTTGTTGACATAAAAAAAGTCCATCATCCTTGAGTTCATGGCTTTTTGTCACACATTTCTTCCCTGCCTCCAAAGCTAGATGCCTTCCTCAACCCCTAGAAAACTGCTCCCTGTGTTCCCTTCAAAATAAATCCTCGTCTGAGACGGTGGCATTGCTCTTTGCTGGTGGGAGCTGCTAGAGATGCCCGCCTTGGTGCTGTCAGAACTCGGGATGCACCCGGATCTGTTGGTTGGAGAGGTGTTGCAGCAGTGCCCAATTCAGCGACATAGCAGTGCCGAGGGGAACCCTGCAGAGCAAACAAGGATTTCAGCTACAGATAAACATCCTTTTAGCCCAACCCGTTCCTTTCTGAGCGTGTTTCTGGTCTCCCAGTTCATGCTTGTGTCAGCATCCTCTAATTGGCTGTGGGAAGAATTGGCAGGATGATCTTAAACAGCTTAAATTGGTGGTTTGAACTAACCCCACTAACCTGGAAGAGATTTAGGAAGCCTTCACGCGGAAGGATTTGCTGAATCAATGAACAGATGGGCTGTCCAGAGGGAGCTGAGCCGAAGGGCTGTGAGTGGATCCTCCGGAGGAGGGACAGTGGGAACTCCCCGAGTCAATCTCTGCTCCAAGGCAGTGGTGTCAGTCATGCGTAAATGCACTCGGCATGGTCCAGGCGAGCTGGGATGAGAGTATCCAGCCATGCTGCAGGAATGCTTGTGCAGTGCCTTAGTTGGGCTTTTTTAAGAAGAATTTGTTTTCATTCTCTGCTTGTCCTGGGTTCTGTGAGATGTGTGTGGGACAAAGGGGAATGGCCTCCCACTGCCAGAGGGCAGGTTTAGGTGGGATATTGGGAAGGAATTGTTCCCTGTGAGGGTGCTGAGGCCCTGGCACAGGGTGCCCAGAGAAGCTGTGGCTGCCCCTGGATCCCTGCAAGTGTCCAAGGCCAGGTTGGATGGGGCTTGGAGCAGCCTGGGACAGTGGAAGGTGTCCCTGCCCATGGGAGGGGGGCACTGAATGGGCTTTAGGGTCCTTCCAAGCCAAATGGGTCTTGGAGCAACCTGGGGTAGTGGAAGGCAAGGGGTGGAATGGGATGGTCTATACAGTCCCTTCCAACCCAAACCATTCTATGATTTCATGAGTCTGTCTGGCAGTAAGGCACATAGTCATTGTGTGGGCTGTCATTTTCTGCCTGCCCAAATTCCCATTTGTGATGTGAGTTGGGCTCATAGTGTGGGGAATCAAAGGCTGATGATCCATTACAAACAGGGACCTACTACACGCAGAGAGAGAGCAGTGGATGTGGTTTCTCCTGACATTAGTGAGGCTTATTGGAGCATCCCAGCATAGCTGAAGCTGGCAGGGAGACGCAAGCCCTGCTCAAAGCAGGGTCACCAGGAGCAGGTTGCCCAGGACTGTGACCTGGTGGGTTATGACCATTTCCAAGGTTAGAGATTCTGCGGCCTTGACAGTAAAAAAATGGTTTTCTGCGTTCAGTAGAACTTTTATTTCAATTTGTGCCCATTTCCTCCTGTCCTGTTACCATGCAGAGGAGCCTGGTTCTGTCTTCTCTTCTGCTTTCTGTTTGGTATTTAAACACATTGGTGAGAAGTGAGCCTTCTCTTCTCCAGGGTGAACAGCCCCAGATCTCTCAACCTCCTCTCATATGTCAGATACTCCAGTCACTTGGCCCTCATGGATCAGGATAAACAACATCTGCTGCTTTGTGCTCATCCACTGAGCCAGCCATCTCATCATGGAAGACACTGGTTAAGCCTGCTTTCCTCTCCTAAATCCAGTGGCCTACCTCCCAAACACCTTGTCCTTGTTCAGAAGTGTTTTCCAGGAACAGCTGCTTCCCAGGAATCAAGATGGGGCTGACCCTCCTCCTTACCCTGTGTGAAGGGATGGGTGACATTTGCTTTCTCCCAAGCCTCACGTACCTCTCCCAGTCACCGTGACCTTATCAATGGATATGTAATGTATCTATATATATATATAGTGTATATATAATGTATCTATATCTATATCAATGTCTGTAGGCCCCTGAGCAGGGGCAGTGAAGGCAGCAGAGCCCGGCTCATCCCAGTGGTGCCCAGTGACAGGACAGAAGGCAAAGGACACAAACTGAAACACATCAAGTTTCACTGGCCATAAGAAACATACCTTCTACTGTGAGGGTGACCAAGCACTGGCACAAGTTGCCCTGGGTAGTTGTGGAGTTTCCATCCTCAGAGAGAGTCGAAACCCAACTGGACATGGACCTGAGCAGCCTGTTCCTGGTCACCCTGCTTGAGCAGAAGGGTTGGGTTTCCAGAGGTCTTTGCCAACCTCAGTTATTATGTGATTCTGTTATCAAACACTGATTAAGCTCAGGTATTTCATTAAATCACATAAAATGTGCAGAATCTTTAAAACTACTCAATATGACCACTTGACATACCTTGATTATTCCAGCTTAAACCAGCTAATTAATCATGGTTTCATGTCCCAGTTTTTGTGATTCTCTTTGGGATTCTTTAATGATAACAGGCTTAAGGAGCTCTCAGACCTTGGCTGAGGCTGGGGATTCTGCCCTAGGTGCTGTCCAAATAGGTATAAAGGCAAAGTCCTTGTCACGACACTTGTCAAACAAAACTGGATAGAAATCAGCGGAGACACACACTCGCTGCTTGTGCTGTGTCTTGGCATGGGCTGGTTTGCCTGACAGCTCCTGGGCATCTGATTCCCATGGAGCTGCCCTGCTGCCTTCAGCCTGGCCCCAGCTGCTGCCCCAGAAGGATGCAGGTGGCCCATGGGTCTGACATCCTCTCTGTGGACATCTCCAAGTTCCTAGAGCACCTGGGAAGGCACCCTAGACGCTGGTGTAAGGCCGGACTTTGAGCTAGAGATGCAGTGCTGGCTGCAATGCTTTGCTAAGTGAGGTTTCTTATATTAAAACAGTTGCTTGGTGAAATTCTTGGAAGGCAGAGAGGAGCAGCAGATGGGAGGCTTGGAGACTGCGGGTGTGCGTTTGAGGATTCAGTTGGCCGAGGAGAAGGAACAGAACATGTTTGCAGCAAGGTGCTCAGCCTGATTTGTGAGATATTTGTGAGAAAATAAGTACACTCGCATTTCAGAGAATCAGGTTTCTTTTGTTTCTCCTCTGCCCAGTAGCAATGCACAGCAATCAATAACTGATGCTCGTGTAAGAGGGGGTGGGGTGTTTTTGCCAGACTTGTAACATGACTTCCCCCTCCTTCCTCCCAGTCTTTTTTTGGCAGTGGTTTTCCCCTTTCCCCGCTGGACCAAACCAGTCTAGTTCTTGAGCATTTCCTGGTGATTCCTTAATTTCCTGTCATTTCTGTTGTTCTGTAGCCTGTCACTAGTTGGTTTTTTGTCTCAAGACCACAGTGCTACAAGTTTGGAAGCGCAATCCCGAAAAAGCCTTTCCCTGCCTCGGGAAAATCAGTGATTTGCTCCCCATAGCAAACTGATTAAAACTGACACCATCTCTTTTTTCCTCCTTGTCACAGTGTTGTATTGCTGATGGGATGGGTTAAATTTAAGATTTCCTGGGAAGATAGGATAGGGCGCCTCTCTGGGGGCGGTAACCGTGCCGTGAGGCTGTCAGAGGGCTTGCACCTCCATCTCTTTCCTCGTTGTCCCATCTCCAGCCCTCCGCAATACTTAAATTATTTTTAATCTGCCATTCAGGCCATTAATGAAGAGAGTGATTAGGACCAGACCCAGAGGTAGCCCCAATGGTCAGTGTGAGAGGCATGGCAGTGGATCATTAACTCTTGGAAAATGATTTTCCAGTTGAATAGTGGTTACACCTGTGCTAGGGTCAGAAAATTCCTAACTTCTTGTTTTGTGTTTTGAAAACATTTAAGATTTCATCTTCAGCTGCTAGTGTTAACTGCCAGGACTTAAAAGGAAAAGTAGTGAAAACCCCAAGGGAGACAGAAGCTGCGAAGTCTGCTGAAAGTTTCTGTGGAAGCTGGGGGTGAGAGGGATTTGCTGCTGCCGGTGGCAGAGCTGGGACTTGCCGGATGGCATCAGTTTGGCAAAACCCAGGAGCTTCTGAACGACAGACAGGGAACTGAAGGGTTCTGAATCGAGTTCAACATTACTTTTATTCAGCCCATGTTGCTGAATTCACCAGATGGAGGTTTCTGAATCTTTTGACAGTAAATATAAAATGTGCTGGTCAGGAGTGTGGCTCCATGGAGATGGTGTGTAAGACACACTTCTGAGCTGGTGTGGAAAGGATGGACTCATTCATGGGGATTGAGGCTGCAAGTCAGATGCCTCTTATAAAGAAAACCAGTGTTGAATAATTAGAAAATCTTTTGTCCTCTCAAATAGTGCAGAAATCAGTTGTTTTTTCCAAGACTGAGCACAATAGGATGCATGCTTGTATGCCAGCATAAAAGAGCAGGATGCCAGGTTTGATCCTGCCACTGCGACTGTTTCGGTGCTCCCACTGGGCTTGGAAGGAGCATCCCAGTGGCAGCCCTCCCAGCAGCCCTTCAGAGTCAGCTTCATTTAGAAACCAGTTCTGTTGACCCACAGATCACTCGAGAGGAAGGGCAAGCAGAAGATTTGCTGCAAAATCAAGTAAAAAGCCTTTTTTTCCATGATTTTGCCTGCTTTGTTGTTGTCCTGGGCTGTGGCACACATCGAACCAGCTGAGCAGCCTTGTCCTGGACGTGAACATCCAGAACTGGCGCGGGGAGGTGTGCCAGAGAAAGACTGTGTGATGCTCTGGTCACCCTGTCTTCCTCCCAGTGCAAGGACTGGTGTGGTTCCACTTGGAATGGTTCTGTGCCAACAGAAGGATCCTTGGCTGTATCACCCTTCTGCGCTGTCAGCTGAGGGGATGCTGCCTCTCTGCCCAGCCCTGGAGGCACATCTGGCGTGCTGTGTCCAGCTCTGGCTCCTCAGCACAGCAGGGCCAGGGAGCTCCTGGAGTGGGGCCAGCGGAGGCTGCGGGGCTGAGGAGGGGCCTGGAGCATCTCGGTGCCCAGGAAAGGCTGAGGGAGCTGGGGCTGCTCAGCCTCGAGAGGAGCCCCAGCTGAGAGGGGCCCTCGGCCCTGGGTGTCCCTGGCTGCAGGGAGGGCTCCCAGCAGGGCCCAGCAGTGGCACCAGAGCCACGGGCAGGGACTGAGCCCAGGGAGTTCCAGCTGAACATGAGGAAGAACTCCTTTCCTGTGCGGTGACCAGGCACTGAACAGGCTGCCCAGAGAGGCTGTGGGGTCTCCCTCACTGGAGATATTCCAGACCCCTCTGGACACAATCCTGTGCCCTGTGCTCCGGGATGGCCCTGCTGGAGCAGGGAGGTGGCACCAGGTGACCCACAGTAGTCCCTTCCAGCCTGACCCATTCTGGAGTTCTGTGAAATTCAGATATACAGATTTGCATGCATTTTTGTTTTCATCTCTTCTATAGAGTTAGAAATTTGGGGTCTTATCTCCTTCTGACCCATCTGTAAAATATACAAGGTGGTACATTATACATACTGTTGATAAAGTTGCCTCCATCTGGTGTTGGACCCTTTTAGCTAAACCACCACAACTTACACATAAATGTTATTCCATTATTTAAAATTTCTTCCGGCTTGCTGAACCCAAGTGAGAAATGAGAGAGTTGACGTGGCACATCTTTCCTGGTGCGTGTTTCCCTCGGGTTAGCTCGTGCCCTGGAGGGAAAAACTCCACCTTTATAGCTCTGGAGACAAGCCTTAAACATTGAGAAGTAATTGGAGTTTGCTGCAGGCGAGTTACAGATTGCTGCTGCTCTTGGGACTGTCTCTGTGGAAATTCAGCTTGATAAAGTTCACAAAGAACTGGAACCGCTCAAGGACACAATTGAAAAAACATTTTGGGAAGCCGGTGGAAGGTTTCCAGTGCGGCCAGTTGCGGGCGCAGAAGCAGGAGCAAGGAATGCAGCCTGGCCTCCCCAGCATCAACATCGCTTGGGATTTTTATCACATGTGTAGGGACATTTGGGATGTTTTCCTTTAAAAACAAGCCTGGCTCGTGCAGGCGTGTAAGTAAGAGGGAATAGCAGCTTTTTTATGAGAAAAAAAGGCCTTATAATCTATATGCTTAATGTGTGTTTGCTTACATGAGATTATTTTTCTCCCTCTGAAGAGAATATTGGAGAAATGCTTTGTGATTTGTGCAGCTCTGGCACTGGCAGCATTGCCTCTTCAGGGCTCCGGAGGCTGCGGAGTTTGCGCTCACCCTCACCAGCAGGAGGGACTGAAGTTACAGGGCTCCCTAGGAACTCTGACAGGGGAAACCAGGGGAAAGTAGGACAGGTGGAAAGGGGATTTCATCAGTCTGTAAATGGCATGTTTGGGCACCGGGGCTGTGACCCGTCCCCAGGGAGGAGGGAAATGTGGCCGTGAACCAGAGGATGCCCGGCAAAACAGTCAGTAGCTGGTCATTGGGTGTTTGATTCACCCACGCTGCCATGAACCTTTTGTTCTGAGCCAAATAAAACCACTTCCTAAATAAGGGAAGTTCTGCGAGGGGGGCTCAGCCTGGAGAAAAGGAGGCTCAGGGGGGACCTTCTGTCTGTCCACAACTCCCTGACAGGAGGGGGCAGCCGGGGGGGTTTTGGGCTCTGCTCCCAGGGAGCAGGACAAGAGGAAACGGCCTCAAGCTGTGCCAGGGGAGGGGCAGGCTGGACATCAGGAGGAATTTCTCCATGGAAAGGGTGGTCAGGCATTGGCAAGGCTGCCCGTGGAGGTGTTGGAGTCCCCATCCCTGGAGGTATCCAAGGAAGGCCTGGATGTGGCACTCAGTGCTCTGGGCTAGGTGACAAGGTGGGATTGGTCACAGATTGGACTTAATGGTCTCAGACATCGTTCCCAACCTAAATGATTTTGGGATTCTGTGAAAACATGTGGTGGAGCTGCTGGTTTATATCCTTTCATTTTAGCAGGGTGGGAAAAGGAAGTACCCCTGATGTTTCCTCCTTGCTCGAACCTGTTCCATCCTGACCATAGCACATTGGGATGATGAACTGTGCTGTGCCCTGCCTGGAATACTGATATGGATTGAGCCAGGACGGTTGTCCAGCACTCAGTGCGTTCGGGTTGTTTTGTTCGGGTTGTTCCTTTTTCCCTCCGAGCTCCTCCAGCTGAAGTGCAACTTGCCCAGACTTGCACTGCACAGAAGTGGGAGGGAGCTTTGAGGCTGATACAAGCAAGGGAATCCTTTGGGAATAACAGACTCCAGGGATGGAAGTTAAGCTGTAACCCCGTGCCAGTATGCTTTTGGTTTCTGAATTCCCGAGGGGAAAGGGAGGAAGTGGGAGCAGGACAGGGAATTTCTGCCAGACAGCATCCTGCCCACTCGGCTTCCAGACACCGATCTGGGGAGTGCAGTGCAAGCGGGCCAGAGGCTGTGCTGCTGCGGGCCGATGGGGCAGCCCTGCAGGTGGCTGGGAGGGGGTGTGCAGGAGACACTATCGAGACAACGGGCAGCGTTCCCGGTGCATTGGCGTCAGCGGCAGAAGGGCAGGGGTGTGAATTCGAGGTGCGGTGCTGCTGCTGGCAGCCTGTGTGCCTGGGGTGTCTGGCTGCAGCAGGCACCTCAATCCTGGCTTTATTCCTGGCACTCAGATTCCCTGTGTTAAAGCCTGGGTTTATTCCTGGGACTCAGATTCCCTGTGACATCTCCGGGCTGTTACTTCACCCCTGTGTTTACATCCTCCCAGTGCTCCCTGATTGCTTAACTGCTTGTCAAGGACTCTTGAGAATCTCAAAGGAAACTCGGGAAGTGCAAAGTGGGATTACTTGGCCGCCCTCCTCCCGATGTTTCTGTATGTTAAACAGAGCTGTGATAGCAGTGGCAGAATATAAACATCTGGGGTAGAAAAAAGTGCTGCAGAACCTCTTGTGCAGCCTGTGGAGATCTCACCCTTTTTGGGAAATAATGGCCAACACCAGTTACCCTGCACTAAAAAGTATTCCTTTTTTTTCCCCTTTTCTTTCCAGACTTTATATTCAGAGCACCCATTAAATTAAGCAAAACAGGGGAACTCCGAGAAGAATATGAAAGCCAGCTAAGGAAGGTCAGTATTCTGGGTAATTGTGTTTTTTCTTCCAGAATAACTTGGATTTCTTGCAGGAATGCCAACCTACCTGCAGAGAAACCTGAAGGGCTCTTTTTTCCTCTTCTGTAACAAAGGTCATTTATTCTCTTTATACTGTTCATGCAGTTCAGGAAATGGCTGTAACTGAGCATATAGAAGCCAAATTTTGCTGTCTTAGTCTGCCTTCCAGACTGGGGAAATGTACCTTCTTTGGAGTGACTGGTTGTGGATGTAATTCCATAAAGGCTTTTGCAGCATAAGGCATCTCCTGCAATAACATCCTTCTACTCAAAAACAAACTATTCCAAACTAAAGCTTTCTATTTATTTTTAGCCAAGAAAAAAAAGTAATTTAAAGACCAAAAAATAAATATATATGTAAGAGAATAAAGACTTTTCAGCCGGTTTGGAATTAAAGTCCATGAAAATATTTTCTAGAGTTTTGATCTTTGTGATCTTGTTTTCCCTTGAGATGGGTCCAAACCCTCACTGATTATTTTACCTGCTGGGGAAAAGGAACCTGAGGGATTTTTCATTGTTGAAGAGTTTTCTTTAGGTTTTCACTTGTAGTTCTCAACAAGTGTAAAAAGGGCTGGGAGCCTGATTGAGTTAGAAAAACAGCCTCGCCTGAGTAGGAAAATACTGCCTAGGTGATATTTCAGGTAAATAACTAGTCTGGGAAATGTGTATGTGTGAGGAGACAGTTAGAAAGCTTGGAAGGTCTTCCCTCCTGCTTCTCCTTGTGTGGAATTAGCAGTGACACTGATGGACAATGTCGCTTCGGGTTACTAAGATAACTTTGGCTGACTGTTTCATTAACTGATCATAGGAATTGCAAGCTCTTCTCCAATTGAGGTGCCTTGCCAGGAAGGCAGAGACACTTTGTATGCAAAGCTGTGGGACTTGTGGCATTTTCAGAAACAATTCTCTATCAAGTTTAAGGAAGCACATTTGCAGCATGGTCAGGCTGCAGCTGAAAAGGTTTTTATATCTACAGCTTGACTTCAGCAAAAAGATACCGTGTGCAGTCCAGTGCCAACACGTCTTCCTTCCCTTCCAGTCAGAAGGAAATACTTTACCATGTTTCTGGCATTTTGGCATGTTTTTGTCTTGTTCTTGTTCAGCCTGCTGCCTTCCCTGTGCTCCCTGCCAGATGGGAGATGGGTTTCTTTCCTCTGCCAGCTTAAACTCACTTTTTGTGAAGCTCAGCTGAAAGAGCTGTGTGGGAGGAGATTCTGTGAATCGTCATCTAGGAGGAAATGGCAGTGAAATTTTGCTGGTAAAATGACAACTGATGATGCAGTCACACTGTTTCCTTATTCGTGGAATCAGAATAGAATCATAGAATCATTTAGATGGGAAAAGCCCTCTGAGATGGAGTCCAGCTGTTCCCCAGCACTGCCAAGGCCACCACTATCCCATGTCCCCCAGTGCCACATCCACATGGCTTTTAAACCCCTCCAGCAATGGGGACTCCACCACTGCCCCGGGCAGCTGTGCCAATGACTGGCTACCCTTTCAGGGAAGAAATTTTCCCTGATATCCAACCTAAACTTCCCCTGGTGCCACTTGATGCCGTTTCTTCTTGTCCTGTCACTTGTTACCTGGGATGAGAGACTGACTCCCATCTGGCTGTTGTAGGCTCCTGTCAGGAAGTTGTAGGGAAGCAAAATTGTGACTGTTGCTACTTATCAAGAGTTTCTTGGTGTCTCTGAATTTCTGAATTGGGCGGGAGGAGACAGAAACTGAGGTTTGGGAATCTAAGCTTGTGTATGATTGGATTTCCTTCCATGTCTCAAGACACAGGGTTTCATCCCAGCTTCCCTTCCCATGGAATGGGGATAACCCTGAGGAAGGGAGAGGAGCATTTCCAAACCTTTTTACATCTCCCAGATGTGAGTTGTTTTATAAATCTGAACTCTTGATCTGCTTCCCAGCCTTTTGCAGTTAAAAACAAAGTGGTACCATAATTATGTACTGAAGAAATTTTATTTGACGGGGATAATCTCATAGTTTAATTTTCTCAACTGACTTTCAGAATGAGATAGATATTTGCTGTCTGTGCAGGATAGCCAGATTGGTTTTTCCTCTTTTGTGCCCTTGGTGCTCTTGCATTTTATGTTTTTCCAGAGGGGGCTGTCATTTCTGTGTGCTGAAACGCTAACTCATCCTGTCCAGCTGTCTTTCTGTCACAAGCAAGTCTGTTGCTTGTGAGCACACACAGTGGGAGGGAAACTCCTACCTGAGGCATGTGCTGACATGCAGCCTCCCAGAGCCAGGGCAGACGGAGCAGCCTCCGGGAGGGAGCAAACCTGGACAGTTTGTGGAGGCAAGAGGAGATACCAAACGTGAGTTTGCCAAACTTTTGGAAATAAATGTTAGTGTCAGGAGTGATGGTCCTGAAATGGGCATTTCTTGAGTGAAAAATTATTGATTGCTTGTACAGCATTTTTTTCCCCCTGCAGTTGTGGAATGCAGAAGGGCTGAAATGCATTTTCTGAGAACTGTGCTGTTGGTCTTGCATCCAGCATTTCAGAGATGCTGCTCAGAAAACATGAGGTCCTTCTCCCAGGGTACATGTTTCACACTACATTGTTTTCACTTTCTTGTCCTCCTGTCCCAGCATAGTATTGCCACTTCTGGAAGGAAATTCTCTGGGAGATAATATACCTTAAGGTTACTTCAAATTATTATTTTTGTAATTAGTACAGATTTTATCATTTGAGTTTGATTTTGTTTGCAACCTTAATTCTGGACCTAAATACTTTTTTGTGTCCTATTAATTAGGATTAGGATCCTGTTGTTGCCTTTTTGACTTAACTGTCAGCAAAGCTTGGGTTGTCATCTCACACTAGTTATGCTGTGGATTTGCCCAAAATCCTTAAATATTCCTGTGTGTTGTTACATATTCTTGTGTCTTTTGATTTGGGAATTGAGTATAATTTTATAATTTAGCCAGAAAAGGGAAGATTTCCATATAACTTTCTTCCACATGAGAAATACAGGAGGGACACAAGTATTGGGTAGTATTTCAACCAGCCAAAAAAAAAAAAATCTTTATGATAAGTCTTGATGTGAATTTGTTTTTCAGATGCTTCAAAAAAGGCAGAAATACTGTTGACTTAGAGCAGACTATTTATCATGTCTGCATCATGTGGTCACAATCTGTGTTAGTCAGACACTGTTGTAGTTATTGCTTGAGATTATTAATAGATGAGGAATTTAAAGATATATCTCAAAACAACTCTAAGCAAGGAGTCAAACCGGTCTTTGAAAATATTTGCTGAACACCCACAATCAGCCAAACAGTGGAGTTTTTCCTGGTTCCTGCCTCGTTTCCTCCTTGTTTTCCTCCTTGTTTCTCTCTTCCTCATCTCTGGGGTTTTGGATTCAGTAGGATTCAGGTCCTTCCCGGTTTGAAAATCACAATGTGCTTTTCAGTGTAATGTAAACTCTGTTTTCTTTGTCATCCATATGTCCATACTCTTGGGGTTTTCCCCTCTTCCATCAGGGAAGAAAAACACTAAATATTTTTGGAAGAGTGAGGAGTTGTTGCAACGTCCCCCACTGCCTTTATGAGTTAGGGAGCTTCTTAAGCACCTGAGATGCCCAAATATGAGGAAGAACACGGGGATTTGAATTCCTAGTGCTGTGGTTCATGAGCAGGATGAAGATGTGTCAATCAAAGGTCCAGATAACTTCTGCCTGGAGGGTGGATGGAGGCAGGAGGGAGGATCTGTTCTATATACAGATACATGTAGACTATTCCTGGGCTGTGTCTAAGTTGAGCAAGAGGCAAGGCACAAGCTGGGAAAATGGCTGGGTGATGGAGGGAGAAGGGAGCTGGATGATGTTACCCTGGGCAGGGACAATCAGATGGTGTTACCTGAACTATGTTCTGCCGAGCCTGTTCATCAGGAAAAGGTGGTGGAAAGGAGAAAAGGGGTGTTGTTGGTTTTGATAGCAAGTCTGGGAAAAAAAAAAAAGAGGTCCTGGCAGAAAAGGGGAGTTTGATTCCTTAGGTGAGGAGCAAAATAGCGCAGCAGGACAGGCAGCCCTTCAGAGTCCATGTACTTTGTGTCCCAGATCCTGGCCTTCCCTTGCACTTCTCATCTGTGTTTGAATCTGAGTTCAAGCTTTGAGCCTGGAGTCAGCTGTCAGGGGTGAGGTGGCCTCTCTGGATCTTCTCCATCCCAACACATCGGTCAAACAATGGGATTTCATCTCTCGTGTAGCTTCCAACATGGGACTTGCTGCATCTCACCTTTTATTTTAGGTGATGCTGCTTATGTGTCTGCCAAATTGTGTGTGCTGCATTTCAGGCCGTTGGAAGGCTAAAACTGAAATACCACAGCTTGCACAAAACTAGTTTTGCACATTTTTATATGTAGTATGATCATCTACATGTAGAGAAAAGCTTTTTGTATTTTAGAAAATACAGTGGCAGAGAAGGCATTGTCCAGCCCTGGGCCTGACAGTGCCTTTGTTGTTTTGCAAAGAAGATAAAATCCACAGTACTTGTGTATAAAACACAAATGTGGTGTAGAAGCAAACCAATCTTCTCATTATTGTGAGAGAGAGGCAGTGGCTCTACCCTGGAGTAGAGAAATGAAGGCACAAAATTAAATGATGTGACCCAACATTTGGTCTTGCCAATCTGTAAGTGTAGGACTTCAAATTACAATTACTCTACCTCTTTTGTCATTATTTGCAGCTGAGGGAAGAGAAACTACAAGAAGAAAAGACATCTGAGGATCTGATTCACAAGTTCATTCTAGATGACATGGATGTAGGGAAAAGAAAAATGGAGGAACAGCAGAAAAAAGATGAATCTGTAGTGCTGAAAGGGAACCAAGAGTGTGTAAGTAAGCTCATGCTTCTCCTTCCTGCCCACATATCAAAATTTTCATTCTTTGGCTTTCCAGGATTCCTTGATTGAGTTTTTGTAGTTTATGAAGGCTATGAGCTGGCAGATTATAAAGGTCCTTGTTAATGAGAACTGACTTCTAAGGTTTGTTATGACTGCAGATGTTCTAGAGGTTTCTGTCCCCTTTTACCCTCTACTACGTGACTATTCCAAACACAGCAGATCACCTCAGCTTTGGGGATATCCTTGGTCTTCAGGCTTGCATGCATTTCCATGAACTTTTCTCCATTAATCTTCTGCAGTGAAGTTGTACAACTGAAGTTCAACACATTCTTCATGCTGACTTTTGGCTATTTCCCTTTTCATTTGGGAGGCTCTGCAGGAAATGCTCTTAAAATTTCCATTTGATGGGCTGACCCATGGGGGCTGAGTAACCAGCAACCTGTAGTAACCTTTATTGTAGAATTTTCCCACATTTTCTTGATCAATAAAAATTAACTTTATTTGATGACTAACGGCTATATATAGGAGCTATGTGCTTATTTTTTTATTATTTATGCCTTATATCCTCTCAGTATAATCAGAAATAGGGGATTTGGGGATCTTAAACACTTTTGCAAGAAAGAGCTTTATCTTCCAAGTTATTCTTTTTGTTGTACATGTCAGCTAACTCTTCCTTGATTGACTTCAGTTTCCTGAACGTCTCTCGGATTCCGAGAATGAAGAACCATTCCAGGGCAAGCAGACACATCGGTCAGCTTTTGTTTCCAAGACCAGTGCCTACTCCTTTGCTTTCCTTTCAGGGTAAGATGCTGAGACTTTATTCAGTGTCCTTTAAAGCTGTTCTTTTGACTTGTTTTAAACACACCTGAGATGCTCTAATTCAAATGGTGGTTCCAATCTAAAATAAGTTATTTTTTTTCTGGAATTTTAGAGCAGACTCATTGGTAGAACGTGGTGTCTGTCTGATTACTTCCTACCTGGAAGTTAAGGAAGTTAATGTTTATCCCATGAAGGAGAAAAATCATTGCCTGTAGATTTAAACCATTAGTCAGAAATCAAAATTCTGTAGGATGAACTCAAGAGCGCTGGTTCCTTCTCCAGCCCAGATATGAAGGGATAGCATCAGCCCCAAACAGCTTTTTCCCTGGAAAGCTGTTGCTTGGCGCAGTGGAAGCAGCTGAGGAACCAGGTGTGTTTCCACGTGAGGAGCAAAGGGGTTTCCCCAGCTTCCTCATTACCATTGACCTCAGTTAATTATGAGCTGTGGGCAGAGGTGTCTGTGTGTTCAGCGCAGAGCCCGTGAATGCAGACCAGGACTCTGCCACAAATCCAAGATTCCTGGATCCCTTTTTCCCGAGGGCATAAGAAATATCTGTGCCAGCCAGGTGCTGCCGAGGCTGATGCCTCTCCCACAGGTAGCTACTGCCAGGGCTGTTGAGCTGGTTGTTCCTAAGGTCACGAACAGTCTCCTGTTCTCACCCATCTGCTTTTCAGGAATTTAACCGCCAAGGTGGAGAGGAGTCGGAGCTGCAACGACACCATTCAGGAGAGATCCAAGAGCAGGCAGAGATCAGCCCCAGCCACCAAAACAAAGGTACAGGCAGCATCTGGAAACAGGTTCCTGTGTGTAAATGTTCTTATCTGAGGTTACACAGCACCAGTAATCTGGAGATATAAAATATGGGCTTTGTGGCACTGTGTTGTCGCCATGGGGCCAGTCGCTTCCTTGCGGCTTCCAATAAAACCTGCTGGGTTAGGAATTACTAAACAGAAAAGCAGACAGGTGTCAGGGTTCTTGTGTAGCATTGGAGGCTGATTTGAAGTTGAAAGGGTTCTCATCAGGCTGATTTATCCAGGTAAAGAGAAAACACATTTCAAGGCCAGGTTGGACAGGTCTTGCAGGAATCTGGTCTAGTGGAAGGTGTCCCTGCCCATGGCAGAGGGTGGAATGAGATGGTCTTTAAAATGCCTCCTCACCCAAACCATCCTGTGATTGTGTGATTTTGCCATCAGAGAGGTTGTTACTTGTGGCAAGAGCAGCTCAAACGGAAATAAATTTGACACCCAGATCATGCTGGACTCCGGAGTCTCCTGCTCACATCCCACATCAGCCATGGAAGGTGCTGTGACCAGCAGAGGCTGTCAGGGGCAGCCGTGCGCGGCACCATCCGTTCTGCCGTTCTCCTCTCGCGTGCTTGTCCGTGTGCAGCTCCGTGAGCAGTTCTCCCAGCTGTGCTGCCTTGCCTTGCAGGTGCTGCCCGTCACCGGCGTGTCGACGCCGCTGCTCGGGGTCCTGTCGTCCACGCAGAACAACCGCTGCCTGTCCGCCCCAGACCTGACGGCCGAGAAGCGCCTGGTCCTCAACGCCGTGTCCTCCCTGTCGGCCCTGCACCGGCCAGAGCGCTCCATCAGCCCCGAGAGCAACGACAGCATCTCGGAGGAGCTCAACCACTTCAAGCCCATCGTCTGCTCCCCCTGCACTCCCCCAAAGAGGCTTCCTGATGGCAGAGTCCTGAGCCCCCTCATCATCAAATCCACCCCTAGAAACCTGAACCGGAGCCTGCAGAAGCCAACCACCTACGAGGCCAGTCCTAGAATATTGAAAAAATGGGAGCAGATATTTCAGGAGCGTCAGATCAAAAAGACTCTCTCTAAAGCGACCCTTACGTCCTTGGCTTCGGAGCCCGGGGAAGACATCGTGGTTCCTGACATCACCAACTCCAGCAGTTGCACTAAAGAGCAGCCACAAGCGCAGGATGATCACCTTCCACCTGACACAACGGGAGAGCCTCGCCCTGAGCTGGATTTCTTCCCTTCTGTCAGTGAAATGAAGCTGGGAAGAGGGAGTGAGAAGAACAGAGGTTCACAGGCCTTAACCACAGATGATGGTGCTGCTGAACCAGATGTGAGACCAAATGCAACCTCCCTAAACACACGAGTGTCTGAAGTCCCTGACCTAAAAGTGAATACATTCATGGACAAATCCTGTCTTAGTCTAGGCCCAAAAATGCTGAGCAGAAGACTCATGGGCGTCAGCGCATCACTGCCTGACAGCAGCACGCTCGGAGTCCCCATCAAGCCATCGGGGAAAAAGCAGCTGAAATACCTGAACAACAGTGAGTTGATCAACGTACAGAACAGCACCTGCAATTCCATGGAGAACATCATCGGGGAGCAGCCCCCGCTGCTGCGGCGGGGCCGCAAGAGACGCTGCAAAACAAAGCACTTGGAGCACAATGGCTCCGTCAAAAGACTGAGGCACGTGGCAGGGGAGGTGGGCCTGCCTCCGGAGGTTCGGGATGTGGAGCAGAAGCTCCAGCAAGAGGAGGAGGACAGGAGGTTGGCCCTGCACCTGCAGCGGATTTTCGACAGCGAGAACAGGACAGTGGATAGGCGGAAAGTCCGTGTGGATCGGTATCTGCTGCGGTCCAAGAGCACTCTGGGTGCCAAGTAGCACTGCTGGACGATGTTGCCTTTCTAGAGGACGATGAGGTTTATCAGATTATCTTACAGGAAAACTATTTTTTGCCCTACTTCCACCCATGCAATTGTTTTTTTCGTTTTGGTGGTAAGACATTTCTAGGTCCAGTTCAGAGAGAAGCCAGAGTCCTTTCAGATTTTAAAAAAAAAAAAGAATGAGAAAAAAAATTCCCCCGGTCCTCTCTGGTCCATTGGTCTGAAGGAATTGTCTGTCATCCCTGTGAATACCCTGCAAGGCCTTCACACGCAGTCATGTACACGTGGGATCACCAGCTAGGAGGGTTGTGAACATGGGGTACAAGGACCATCCCTTGCCAAGAGAAATCTGAGCTCTGCTCATGGAAATTGTCTGAGAGTCTTCTCCTCTCTGCCTGCCCCATTTTCTCCCTCAGGCAGCATCTGGTTGTGGGATCAGGCTCTTATCCATGCTCCATATTTCTCCCGGGAAGTCCTAAACAGAGCCCCCCCACAGTACTTCCAAATGAATGTATCTCACTGTCTGCACCAGCAGTACAGATCAGTCGTCACTTTCTTGAAGCAGAAAGCCAGATGCAGTGAAAAGAAAGACCTAAAATAAGGATTTTACTGAAACACCTGATAGGGACTTGTAATTTCATGTTTGTGATGGGAGAGAGCTCAGGTGGAGCAGCTGGAGCCACATGTTGAGCACTGGGACCCAGGGAGCTTTTCTCCCTGTCCATGTCTTTTCCAAACCAAGAGGGTTTCCTGTTCTTCCCTCTAATGTTGAAGAAAGGGAGACGCCAGCCAGGGAGTTTCAGGAAGGACGTCCTCCCAGCTGACACATCCCTTGCTCAGTTCAGAGTTCTCTCAGCACACCTAAGGCCTGTCCTTGCATGTCCCAGAGGAGCATCCGCAGCGATCCGGCGCATTGCTGTGCTCTCCAGGCAGCGATGGGACGGGAGCCCCGCTGCCCCGGAGCGCTGCCCTGCCCTGCTCCAGCTTCCTGCCTTCAGGTTCAAACCACTAAGAAAGCTCAGGTGAGCAAGGCACTAAAAACTTCCACTTCCAGGCATGAAGTTGGGCCTGGAGCAGAGCTGGCTCGGAGCCTGGGCTTGGTGGAGTGTGTGTTCTCTGCACAGATGTGACAGGCCACCCTCTGAGTGTTTCTAACACTCTTCCATGGACTAATTTCATGGATTATTTCCAGTAATGTAGCCCAAAAAGTACCGTTCCAGCTCAGTCCTTGACAGCTGCCTTGCAGAGTATTCACTGGGACCCTCGGAGCCTGCAGGGACCTTTGTCCAGGGCGGGGACTGCAGTATTACCCATCCTGCCCCCTCCGTGTGCCAGGTGGCAGGGGTGTTTTTGGGATGAGCACAGTGCTGGAGCAAAGTTCCCTAGGGATGGTGTGAAGGGAGGGCAGCCAGTGCACATAAATAGACGGATCTGATCTAAGACAACAGCCTTGCCCAATTTCCTCTATCTAAAAATGGTTGAATTTTCTCCCTGCGTCTTAAATGGTCAAAAAGAAAACAGGAACTGGTTTTCTTTTTCACTGCAAGGACCCTGGCAGGTTTTCTTTTTTCCTAATTGAACTGGATTTAAAAAAAAAAAAAGAAAAAGAAAAAAAAAGAAAAAAAGAAATCTTATATTTTATTGGGTAAAATTTATATATTTTAAATACTATATTTCAACAGATCGACACTTTTGTTTTGAGAAATCTTATAGCAATGATTCCATAATATATATCTCTATCTCTGTATCTCCTTGCCACACAAACTACTGGATGGTTAAAGTTGTACCTGGGGCTGGTGAGACCTGGCCTGCTCTGCCTTCCCAGCACTCCGGGCCCTCTCCTGCGCCACAGCCTCGGCAGGTGCTGCTCAAAGCAGGCACTTTTGACCCAAACTGAATCCTGCTCCTCTTTCCAGCTGTGACTTAGAAGGAAATTAAGGAGTTAGAGCCTTGACTGGACCTAGAACAGCACAGAGAAAAGTAGTGACGGCCTGGATCTGCCCTTGGAGCTCAGGAGGGAAAGCCACAGCTTTAACTCGGAATCCGTGATGTTTTTCCCAACATTTTGAGCTAAAATATGCACTTCCCAGGTGCATTTAGATTTAGAATTATTTTTACAGGCCCCCTTCTCTGCCGCTCATCCCTGAAGCCCCAAACAGACTTCTCTAAACAGTTTCCTTTTTTCTCATGGTCTTTGTGGGTGTTCAGCTGGGCCTGGGCTGCTTACACCACAAAAAAAATAGATTTACACGCTGAATGTATCTTTTCTTTCCCCTCTTAAAACAGATTTCACAGCCCAATGCACTAGGCCAGTGTCTTAAGTATCTTCTTTTGAAAAGATTTTATAAATATTTAGGGGTTTGTGCGTTAATTTCCTGATTCCAAATCCAAGCTGGGCAGAAGTGCAGGAGGCAGTGCCTGGGCTGGAGCTTGTCCCCAGACAAAAAAAGCTTCATGGGACCCCTCGTGCTCCCAGCTGCCCCCAAAACAGAGATCCTGACTCCCCAAGCATCATGTACAGGCCATGGCATCTGCGTTCAAGGAGACCTTTGGATGTGGAATCACAATCATGTCGTGGAAGGGTTGCGGCGATGCAAAGCCAGGATGAATGTTTTATTAATTTAACACTCTTGAAGTTTATGTACGCTTGCACAAAACAACAAAAATTGTAAATAATAACACTCAAAAGAGCAGGAATTCCCAGCCTCTCCCCTGTAAAGGTCAGGAATGACGCCACCTTTGCCAGAAATCGTGCCAGCTGAGAAGGAAAATACCTCCTGCTGAATGGTGGATGCAGCACAAGAGTAAACCAAGTATTTATTCACACTTCTCTGAAAGTCCTTTGTAACCCTCAGCTGCCTTCCCTCCGGGATGAAGGCATTCCTTGCCGGCTGTGGGACAGCACGGGCATGGGAGTGTCCTCCCAAAATGTGAAGCTGTCTAATCCGGAGGGGCTGGGTTTGGTTCCGTGACAGAAGGACTGTGTCTGCCAAAGATGCCACCGACTCCCAGAAAGTTGCTTTCTGACCCTCTGGGGCTCTCTGCCCGGGAAAAGCCGTACGGAAAGATCTGTGTTTGGAGTCAGCGAGATCAGATAAATGAAGGAAAAGTGCCAAAAGGGATCATGCCAGGTGATTGTATGACGTTGTTCTATATTGTCAGTATTTCTCTTCCAATGCTATTGTACATGCAGTGCACAGTAGTCATGAAGTGTAGCTTGAACAAGCGCTTCTTTGTATTTTCTCAGTGAAAGCAGAGGGGGAGATCGAAGCCTTAAAAACTCTCACTGATTTTAGAAAACAAGCCTTTAGCAATGCTCTGAGGGCAGGGCTCCGCCGGGGCCCTCCGACAGCCCTGTCCTGCCTCCCAGTTGTCCAGCGGAAGGTTGGCAAAGAGCTTGTCCCGCACGTGAGGGGAAGCATTTCGGGAGAACCTGGACCCTCTCGCCCAGTGGGGGACGCGAGACAGAAGCTACCCGCACGCGCCTCACACCGCCCTGTCCCCTCCCCGTGTCCGTAAAGCACCGCGACGCAGCCGCTCTGGAGTTAGCTCTTCACTATGCAAACGGGACAACCTTCAGCTGGTCACAGGTGGGGGTGTGCGCCTGGTTTCCTTGGGATTTGCTATCAAACTGTTCAAAACCAACCTAGATGTTGCTACACTTTTTCTCCAATAACGCTTTAAATCGTTGTGCTTTCGTGTTCTCCGCTCGCCAGCAGAGCACCGGCTGGTTACAGACTCTCACGGTCGTTCTGGTCTCAGCTGAACCCCCGTGGCTTCACCTGAATGTGTTACCAAGCGATGGAAGGCACCAAAGGACCGCTGACTTGCATGTGTGAAATGTGTGAGTGGAATGACATGCAGGCGTCTGTCATGTTGTGGCTTCTGTTGTTTGAAACAGAGTAAATCCTGCTTGTGAAAAAATTGTCACAAACCAGAAATATGCCAACAAATGTGTACAAATAACAGTGTTCGTTTTAACAGCAACCAGGACTTGAACTGCAGGGCAAAGGCCGAGGTTCAAACAGAATAAAACCAGGTTCTGACAGTGAAACCCCCTGTTTCTTGCTGTGCTTGGAGAGAAGCAGGATCCTACTGCTGCTTGTCCCAGACAGGTGACACTTGCCTCCAGCTGAAGGAGGTTGTGGAGTAATTGTAGAATCACAGAATCATTTGGTCGGAAAAGCCCTCTAAGATCATGGAGTCCAACCACTCCCGCAGCACTGCCAGGGCCACCCTGACCCCTGTCCCCAAGTGCCACATCCGCATGGCTTTTAAACCCCTACAAGGACAGGGACCCAGCACTGCCCTGGGCCGCTGTGCCAGGGCTGGACAGACCCTTTTGGGGTTTTGCCAGGCCCTGCTTGCACTGGCAGCTCTGCAGGGAGCCCCGTCAGGGCTGGGATGGAGATAAAATATGGCAGTGCTCAGAGACCCAAGTGCCGCTTCCTCTTGGGGCAAACCCATTTTACTGCAAGGCTGATCTCCCAACAGCTGGGTTTGGGCGGGAGTTAATCCAGCTGTAGATCCCAGGGACCCCAGCAGTGTCTGTGTGGCACCCTGGCAGAGCTGAGCCCTGTCCCACTGGAACACGCCCGTGGTTTCCACGTGAGCAGGGAGAGGCAAGTGCTGCTCGCTCATCCTGTCTGGATCCCTGGCATCTGCAGCAGGATATACTCAGGCTGTCCTTTCTCCACTTCAGCTCCGCTGGCACCTCCGTGTGACTGGGAATGCTGCCAGAGGCTGCTGAAGGACTTGTGGCTGCACCGCTCCCACCCCCTCTGCTCTCACAAACACTAGGACAATGTGCGGTTTCCTCCGGGAATGTCTTGGCAGAGCCAGGGCAACAGGCCAGACCCAATTCCCGCCAAAGGGAACAGAGGTACAGAGAGGCTCATTAATAACAGGCTTGAGCATAGACAGGTGAAAACCCATCATTTGCTCTCACTGCAGGAAGGTGCATCTGCCGGGAGACCGGACTGGGGCTGTTGTTTATTCTTTTAACATAAAACTGATATCCTACATCAAAGCAGCTAAACAGGATCAGTCCAAAAGGCCATCCAGCTTAGCATCGCATCTCCTGCGATGGACAGCAGTGGGTTCCTTGTCATGGCAGCTGGGGCCAAGCTCTATGTGAAGGGTCCAATTAAGGAGGAGTAAGCAGCATCTTCCTCACATGGCTTGGCCACACAACAGAGCTGCTGTATCCTGTTGGACATCATAGAACCATGGAATAGTTAGGGCTGGAAAAGGCTTCCAAGATCATCGAGTCCCCAGCACTGCCAAGGCACCACTAACCCACGTCCCCCAGTGCCACATCCACATGGCTTTAACTCCCTCCAGGTATGGGGACTCCACCACTGCCCTGGGCAGCTGTGCCAGGGCTGGACAACCCTTTCGGGGTCGGACGGGGCTTGGAACAGCCTGGTCTAGTGGAAGCCGCCCCTGCCCATGGCAGGGGGTGGGACTGGATGGGTTTTAAGGTCTCTCCCAACCCAAATCCTGTGATTCCACGATGCGAACACCCTCTCCACGTCATGGGGATGGCGGGCGGGACGGACTGCATTTCCCACCGTGCCGCGCGGCGCGAGGTGGGCGGGACTTCCTCCCGCGCGACCAATCAGGGGCGCCCAAGTATCGCGGGCGGGGCGGGGGCGGAAGCGGCGAGAAGATGGCGGCCAAAAGCGGCCGGAACGGGCTCCTGGACAAGGTACCGCGCGCGGGGCTCCTGAGCCGCCCCCAGCGCCCCCCAACCCGNCGGCATCTGCCTTTCACTCCCGGGCATCCCTCCCTCGGACCTGGGCATCCGTCCGTCAGCCCTGGGCATCTCCCCTCAGCCCTGAGCGTTCCCCATCCCTGAGAATCCCCCCTCATCCCTGAGCATCCTCCCTTCAGCCCTAGTCATCCCCCTCCAACTGCTATAGATGCTTGTATAAGGAAAAATAAATCGTGGAAAGAATTCTACCCTAATTCTCTTAGGGCAAAGGGTTTGGCTTCCAGTTACTACGTGTGCTAATTAACCCTGGAAGAAAATGCTTGAAAAAGCAGCCACCTAAAATATTTGATACCATGCACTGATCTGAGAGCTCTGTGAGTTCTCCATGATTTTAGATCCTTGTGGCCGTTCCTTTTGTGCCTCATAAACCTCGTGGACACGCAGTGCCATTCACTGTGTGCCTCATAATTCCCACGTGCCGGGCCTGCGGGATAACTGGGCTTTTCCCTGTGCGGCTGCAGGGGAAGCAGACCGCGTTTTACATCATACTTTAAAGTGGTTTTTTTTTCCCTTCCAGAGGAGGAAAGGGAGCTCTTTGGACTGGTAGTTAATCAATCCAGCTCGGGAGCTTACAGAGCAGGAAAATAACATGAGTGAAACTGAGGATTGCTTTACTGGCAGCTAAAATTCCAGCTCCAGTCACTCACCTGTTTGAAATAAGGGATGACTTAGGATACTTCAGGGCTTGGACTGATGTGTCACCAAAAAATAATGTAGTTCAGGGGAAGGTGGACCCCTTGGAAAAGCTGAGCTGTTGTATATGGGAATTATTATTGGGGAGGGACCCTTTCCTGCAGAAGATTTGAATATGGAAGAGTGACAGAGTCCTTTGCTTTTGCTGCAGAGGATGGTTTTAGCTGAAACTCCTCGTTTGTGCCTTTTAATTCTCCCCTTGTACAAAGATAGTTGGGGGTTCTTGAAATTTCCCTCCATCCCCCAAGAGTCCATGTGGAGCAGTGTGGCTGGGAAGTAGGAATACATCCAAAGGCAGGAATTCAGCCTAGCTGTCACTTCCCGGGGATGGCAGTGGGAGCAGCAAACGTAGCAGCAGAATTAGTAAACTTGGTGTCAGAGCCACTTCAGGCCTGTGACAAGATGCGTGAGCTGAAACCTGCCCAGGGGACGGGTACGGTGCTGCTCAGGTGGCTTTTGGGTGCAGATTTGTGTCCAGCCAGGTTCTCCCAAACAGGCAGCTGCTTTCTGGTCTGCCTCCTGTCTTGGTGCTCACAACAGGAACAAGCACAGTGGGATGAAATTCCCCTCACTCCCTTTGGTTTCCGTTGCAGTGGAAGATTGATGACAAGCCAGTAAAAATTGACAAATGGGATGGTTCAGCTGTGAAAAATTCCTTGGACGACTCTGCCAAAAAGGTGCGTTCTCTCTCTGCTGAGTTGTCCCCCTTGGGAAACTCTCTGATTTTCTGTTCTGCATTTTGGGGGTTGGTTGTGCCCATGTCCATTCCGGGTCCGTGGCATCTCTTGTGATTCCCACGTGTTTGTGCCTAATCAGGATCAATTATCAGGTGCCTGACGCAGACAGTAATTCCCCACAAACTTTCTGCTCAGTTTCCCTGTGCCACTGGGATTGTTTCCTTCAAACTCTTCACTGAAACACTGTGTCAGATTCCTGAAAAGCGCACAGCAGACTCGGCTGCCTGTTTCTCCCACAGGTCCTCCTGGAGAAGTACAAATACGTGGAGAATTTCCGTTTGATCGACGGCCGCCTCATGATCTGCACAATCTCTTGTCTCTTCGCCATTGTTGCATTGATTTGGGATTACCTGCATCCTTTTCCTGAATCCAAACCCGTTCTTGCCTTTTGTGTTGTCTCATATCCTTTACAGGTCTTGTCTTGGTTACACCAAAGTTTTCTTTTCCACAAGAACAAAACCCCTCTGGATATTCCCATTTTCAGGCCTGTGGGAATTATACTTCCTGTCGTGTGGAGATCAGCTGACAATCAGACAGTTTTCATGTGATAGGAAAATTCCTGCCTGTCTGGGTGTAATGCCCTAAATTTGGGTGATCTGAGGGCAGATCCATTTTTTCATTCTATCCATAGTCTGGTTACAGACATGTTTGCTTTTCCCTGATACCACAGGTCAGATCCTGAGAGGGGAAAGAGGGAATTCCTGCCAGCAGCTCTCTGGAGAGGGGTCTGGACAGGCTGGATCCATGGGCTGAGGTCATTCTGTGAGGTTCAGCAAAGCAAAGGATTAGTGGTGGCCTTGGCTGGAGGAATGGTGGACTCGGGGAATGCTTGGACTCAGTGGTCTCAGAGGCCTTTTCCAACCTAAACAATTCTGTGATCCTAAGGAGTTTCATTGTTCCAGGCTGTTCTGGGTGTCCTTCAGAACAAATGGGTGATTTGTCTTGCAGCACTTGAAATAACTTCATTCCAAAAATGGGAAAGAGGAATTGCTTGGTCTATGCATAGGAGGAATGCCCAGCAACTCCCTCTGTGGCTTGTTCAGTCTCAAGTTTTCCCACTATCTCCCAACAAATATTAGAGAATCCCAGACTGGTTTGGGTGGGAAGGGGCCTTAAAGCTCAGCCCATTCCACCCCCTGCCATGGACAGGGACACTTCCACTATCCCAGGCAGCTCCAAGCCCTGTCCAGCCTGGCCTTGGACACTGCCAGGGAGTGAATAATAAATTATTAAAGTTAAAATTTATTGCTTAATTTCTCATGCTAATGAAGCATCAGCCAAACATCCTGTTTGGAATTAAAATGTCACAAGAGGTGGTTAAACAATGGCGTCTGGGGGGATCCAAGCGACTTCCCTGCCTAATTTCTGCTTCTCCTTGCACCTTCTTAATTTCCTTAACTTTCTCCGCACGTATTTTGTGATGATGGGAATCCTGACCATTTATACCTCATACAAAGAGAAGAGCATTTTCTTGGTGGCTCACAGGAAGGACCCGGCGGGGATGGATCCCGACGACGTCTGGCAGCTCTCCTCCAGCCTCAAACGGTACCGTCTGCTCCGGCAGCCCGGGCTTAGCCACGGCCCTCCCTCCCTCCCTCCCTCCCTCGCCAGAGATCACCTAAATACTGCCTTTTCTTTTGAAACCTACAAATCTGTTCTGCTCCATCAAAGTCCATGTCCCAGTCTAGGAACAGGAGCGGCTCCAAGTGGTTTTCTGCCGCAAATGTTCACCTTTCGCTTCTCTTTAAGGCGGGGTATAAAAGCCTTTAATTGTGTTAATTGTGAGTGCCCAGGTGGGCATCTCCAGTCCAGAAGGGTTTTCCCCTTAAACAAGAGGGGGATTTCTGTCCCGGCTGGGATCCTGGTCTGAGCTCTGTCTGCCCCTCCCACAGGTTCGATGACAAGTACACCCTGAAGCTGACGTTCATCAGCGGGAAAACCAAACAGCAGAGGGAAGCCGAGTTCACCAAATCCATCGCCAAGTTCTTTGATAACAACGGGACGTTAGTCATGGAGGCCTATGAGCCAGAGGTGTCCAAGCTGCACGACAGTCTGGCCCTGGAGAGGAAAACAAAATGATTCGGACCCCGCCCGCCTCCCGGGAACCTGCTAAATTAACACCAATAAAGTCAAATGGCAAAGAAAGTGAATCATGGCCTGTGTTTTTGTCCTGAAGTCCTATTGCATTTTGGATAAGCAGGAGTTTTAATCTCAGACCCAAGATTTGTTGAAGCTCATGGCTAAGCTTGGTCTGTGTGCCTGCCTTCCTGGCTCTGAGGCAGACTCCAAAGTTGGATTTTGGGGAGCCCTGGGAGGAGAAACACATTGCCAATGCTGCCCCAGCATCCTCTGCTTTTCCTGGCAGTGCTTTATCTCATGGCACTGTGTCCAGGGGGTTTTACCAAGCCCGCCTTTCCGTTTCATGTTAGGAGTTCAGGACAAAACCCTTCTGTGAAACAACCATCCCCTCGCAAACAAGTTTGCATTATTTTTGTATTTATCTAATCAGGGGTAGAGGATTGTTTTATATAAAAAACCTTTTATCTGTTGGGGGGGAGAATCAAATATGCTACTTCTGTGTGCTCAGCCACGAAGCCTCTCAGAAAGTGTAAAAGATTTTCCAAGCTGTGTCTGTCTGTCCCGCGGTTCCCTTGTGGCATCTCTGTTCCACGCGTCCCTTCTATAAACTGGCATTTTTTAAAAGAGAGATTTTTTGGGTTGTTTTTTCAATAAAAGGGAAGAACAGACATCAAACGTGTCCTGGAGCATCTGTGGGGTGTTTCAAGGCTGGAGGGGGAATCCCAGCTCACAGAATTCTCAAGGTTGGAAGAGTCCTGGCATTCCCCTGGCACCACCACAATCTTGTCACCTAAACCTTGTCCCCAGGTGCCACATCCAGGCACCAGCATTCCACCCAGCCAACAGTGCACCCACCTGGGCCCAGGGACTTGTGGGTGACCATTTCCTTCAGGATTTGTGAGGCTTCATTCACCTCCCCATAACTGACTTCCAGCCACGGAGCTGGGTATCCTGAGGTTTTGGTATTAAAGACTGAGGAAAGGAGACATTAAGTACCTCAGCCTTTTCTCGCACCCTGGACACAGTGCTGCCCTCCACATCCAGCAAAGGACGGAGACACTCAGCCCTCCTTTCGTTCCCAATGGATTTAGAGACACCTTTTTTGTTGTCTTTAACCTCAGTGGCCAAATTAAGCTCCAGTTTGACTTTGGCCCTTCTCATTTTCTCCCTGTGAACCTCACACCATCCTCGTGGTCCCCCCAAGTCTCCTGCCCTTCCTTCTAGAGCTGATACACTCTCTTTTTTCCCCTGAGCTCCACCCCAAGTTCCCTGTTTAACCAGGACAGGCTTTCTCCTACATCCCATGGACACAGGCTATTCCTGGTGCTTTAGGATTTCCTTCTTCAAGCACGTCCAGCCTTGCTGGACTCCTTTGCCCTTCAGGACTGACTCCTGTGTAAACCACACCATAGTTAGAAACCCCAAAATTCCACTGATGGCACCAGCCTCTAGGCCGTATGTTAATCAGGGTGTTTTTCCTGTTCGTTTCAGTAGTCCCCCACGGTACTGAAGGAATTGAAGACACGACCTGTGCACCTGCTCTTTTGTCCAATTGTCCTCGTGCCCTGAAGTCCCTTCGCATTGTCCCAGGTCTGTTTCCTTCATCTCATCCCTGCCAACTCGGACAACAACAGCAGGTAATAGTCAGAGGCCATACAGATCACGGAGTTTCCTATTGCTGTCCCTTCCCTGGGCCCCAGGGACAGAGCAGACTTCCCTGTGGGGTGGGTCTGGTTGGCTTATCACAGCTTCCATTCCCTCAGAAGGCAGTGGATGAAGATGACTGGTTTTTATCTTGCAGAGCTGGTTGGACTTGTCTGGCTCACCTCACGGAAACCCCAGATGGACCGTGATGATTTTCCTGGCCCTCCCTCTCCACGTCCATTCCATTGGAGCACCTGGGAAGGCAAGGGCAGCCGGGAGGGGATTCTCCTGGCACCCTAAGCAGGGTGCTGCCTCCATCCCTGTCTTGGCTCCCCTCCTGCCTGTTGGGGAGAGGGTCGGCAGCGGCTCCACCAGTCAACTCCTGATATTCCACCATTCCGCCTGCCCCGCGGGAGCGCCGGAGGCGGAGCACATCGCCTGCTCACACCTGCACAGGTATTGTCCCTGCTGCCCTCCGGCACGGGCGCCAGGCTCCGGTGTCCCGGCACCTGGATCCCCGCCCGCTTCCTTGGCCCCGCCGAGCGCCTGATCCGGCCCCCCCCGCTCCGTGAGCTGCAGGAAGAGGCGGAGCGGGGCGGCGGGAGGAGCGGGGGCTGCGGGGATGCGGGGAGAGGGGAATGCGGGGGCGTCGCGGCACGGAGGGAATGGGGGGTCGGTGCTTGCGAGCTGTAGGAGGGTCGGGGGACTGGGACTGGGGGCGTCACGGGG